>CM046876.1:321197114-321797114 GCA_025667525.1 Glebionis coronaria | reverse complement strand
ATGTTTGTGTGTGATGAGCTTATACTTGGACTACAGATATTTGGTTCCGGTATTTCCATTCATGGTCATTTAATGTTTTTAAGACATTTACCTTGTATGCTTTGATGACACGTCATAATGACGCGTGACATTTCATTTACCAAAATGGGGTGTTACAAAGTATGTGTAAAATGTACCATCCCAAGCTCTAGGAGCCTGATGAAGGCCATAAATTGCCTTTTTCACTCTATAAACCTTGTCTAGATTCTCTGGATCTTCACAACAAGGAGACTAGATCACATAAACTTCTTCTTTGATTTGCCATACAGGAAGGCACTCTTCACATCAATTTTATAGACTTGGAAACCCATGCAAGATGCATAGGAAAGGAAAATCCTTATTGCTTCAATCCTAGCAACAGGTGCAAAAACTTCTTCATAGTCAATACCTTCTTCCTGTGTATATCCCTGTGCAACCAATCATGCCTTGTTTCTAATCACAATGCCTCTCTCATCCTTCTTGTTCCTTAAAACTAAACGTGATCCAATAGGTATAACATGCTTAGGACAATCCACAAGCTCTCAAACATCATGTATTGCAAACTGATGAAGCACATCTTGCATTGCTTCAACCTTGCTTTATTTTTTAAGAGCATCAAAAATCTTTTTGGGCTCTGATTGAGAGAGAAAACAGGCAAACAAACATTCTTGAAAAAAAGGAGTATCATCCTTCTTATGAATACTAGTAATGAATCCACCTTGGTGCTTCTATTTCCCTCTAGTCTGAATTGGAGTATTAATATCACCCATGATTTGAGAAGGAGGATGATTTTTAGCAACTGAAGTAAGAATTCCTCCCCCAAATATTATGTTGTCTTGAATATTGGACTCCAAGTTACCAAGATCACCATCATCATTGCTTCCATGCCCACTTGAAATAGGAGACATATTGTTAGCGGCTGGATTATGGCCACTGACACCTTCTTTGGGTATGGGATCTTCATCAACAAGTTCAAGGATGTTTTTGCCAGAGCATGAAAGCCAATTGTCAGCGGCTGAAATGGATTTGTCAGCGTATGAAGATTCACTCACTGTTTCATCAACTTGTGGCTCCACTTGTTGGTTTCTTTCCTCTTCTCTTGTAGCAGCAGATGCTTGAATGAACTCTTCATTCTAAATAGGTATGTTAAGTATGTTGAATGAAGGAATAGGTTCAGCTGTATTTGATCATGTCCCCTCTTTGGCCTATATACATGCATTATCAACAATAGGTGCTTCTAAAATCTCTGGATTAGTTATAGGCATATAATTCATGGACCTAGACAATGGCTCTAAATCAAACAACCAATTTGGCCCAGACTCAGGATTACTAGGTTTACTCTCCAAGAAGTCAACAGGCACATTTTCTGTTATAAGCCTAGTCTTCTTGTTATAAACCCTATACCCCCTGCTATTCATAGAGTATCCCACAAATATATCCCTCATCACCTTTTGAATTAAACTTACCTAGGTTATCACTAGTATTCATGATGACTACATGAAATCCAAAGGGTCTAAAGAAGTCTATATTAGGCTTCCTATTCCAAAATAGTTCATAAGGTGTTTTATTGTGGGATTTATTGACCAAGGATCTGTTTTGAACATAACATGTTGTGTTAACAACCTCAACCCAAAAAGCAATGGGTAAACTTGCATCTGCCAGCATGGTCCTAGCTGCTTCTATGAGTGTTCTATTTCTCCTTTCAGCTACACCATTTTGTTGTGGAGTTCTAGCAATGCTAAACTCTCTAGAAATCCCTTTCTTGACACAAGAGGCATCTAACAAATTATTCTTAAACTCACCACCATTATCACTTCTAATAAAGTTTACCTTAAAAACTGCTTTCTTTTCAATCTGGTTAATGAAATTAATCAAAGTTTTAGTAGTCACTTTTCTGGGCCAAAAAGAAAGTCCAAGTAAACCTAGAATGATCAGCAGTAATAACAAAGCAAAAGGATTTACCATTAAGACTCTCAATATTAGTGGGTCCAAATAAGTCCATGTGAAGTAAGTGAAGTGGTTTAGAACTAGAAGAGACACTTTTAGATTTAAATGAGGCCTTGTGTTGTTTGCCTTTAAGACATGCAACACAATTGTGATCATTGTGGAATGCGTTTACGAGAAACCCTCTAACAAGATCATGTCTCACAAGTCTGTTCATGTTCTTGAAATTTATATGCCCTAAGCTTCTGTGTTACAAACTACTTTCATCTGCTGAAGCCTTAGCATAAAGATAAGACAAGTTATTGTTCATTTTATTCCCATTTACATTAATACTATAGATGTCTTTATGTCTAGGTGTTCTAAACTCAATGAACTTATAAGCAAGTATTTCAAAATCTTTACTTAACACCTAACATTCTGTCTTAGTAAAGAGAACTTTATTTTTGTGGTCACAAACTTGTGACACACTAAAATAGTTATATCCAAGTTCTTTTAGAAGGAAAACTTCCTCAAACCTCAAGTTGTTGGTGATAAGAGTGCCTTTACCAGAGATGGTCCCATAACTTCCACCAAAGTACACTTTATCACCATCTTTAATAGCGGTGAAGTTAGTCAAGTAATCCTCCTTCCTCGTCATGTGCCTAGAGCATCCACTATCCCAATATCCATGATAATTGACCTGCTTTTGAATGCCATGCACATAAAGAAAATATATTAGTTTTCTTTGGGAACCCAAGCCTTTTAAGACTTGGATTCATGTGGTTGTTCAACAAGAATTGACTTATTCCTTGTGACAACCCCCTGTTCATCCCTTTGTGCCCTAAACAACCAATTTGTTCCAATAGGTTTAGTAATGACCTTTTCAAGATACTTAAATCTGTTACAAGTCATTGAAACACCATTAAAAGTAGAGTATTGCTCTTGTTTAGGTTTCCATGTTAAGCTGGATGATGCCTTAGACCCTTGACCCTTATGTTTCAAATATCTATTATTACTTGGTCTAACATAAGGTTTGACAACAGCTAGTTATGGCATTTTCACACCAAACCTAGAGCTGTTAGCGGCTTGTCTTGCCCTGTCAGCGGATAGATTGTTCCTGTTAGCGGCTAAATTAAGGTTTGCTACAGTAAGCCACTATCCTGTTAGACCTAGTGTTGGTCTTTTGAAAGGGCCTTTGTCCATAAGTATTAGCTCCCTTAGAGAAGAAAGGAGCTGGTCTAGTGGTCTGTGGACTTGGGTGGACAAAAGGTCTAGGTTTGACCATAGTTGACCTATTGTCAGCGGATTGGGTGTATCCACTAAGACAGTTATAGGCCAAATGAGAGAAGCTCCCACATGTGTAACAAGCCTTTTTAGACATAAACTTAGGCTTAGACTGATAAATACCTGTCCCATTCACACTAGCTTGACTTTGAGGTAACCTAGGTTTCCTATACATCTTTTCATATTTAACACTAGGTTTGTTTTTAGTTGGTGAGCCAAGATTAACAAGTTTACCAGTGTTAGGGTTAGTCACAACAATGGATTTTTAGTTCAACATAATCATCACTAAGCAGTCCACCCTTAACAAAAAGAAAAGGGTTGGCTGCTTTCCATTGTTCTAGGTCAGACATCTTTTTCTCATATTCCTCAAATTGGGCTAAGCACACGTGGTGGGGGAATAAACTCTTGTTCTTGGAACTCTGGAATACCAGTCCAAGACAAATCCTTTTTTTGAACACCATAGAAATTGCATGGGGGAGGTGGGACAACAGCAAATTCCTTTGCATGCATCCCTATCCCAGACATGTCTTTAGGGTTTCTTTGCTCACTTAAACATTTATTTAGGATTACACTAGCCTCTTCAAATGTTTCAATTTTAAGACCTACATTTTCCTTAGATTTTAATGGCCTTATCAAGTTTAGTTGTGGTTTAGTCTTAGATTCTATTAGATTTGCTTTAAACTCATTGTTAAGTTTTAAATCTCTTTCTAGAACACTAAATTGATCTTTAAGATTAAATTCCATTTTATTATATTCTTCCACCATCCCATCTGATTGTGCAAGCCCCCTTTTGTAGTTAGTTAGTTTGGTGTCAAGATCAAGTATTTCAGATTTTAATTTTCACACCTCCTTGTGTAGGTTTTTAGTGTTATGCCTATAACCTTTACTAGAAAAAGCATCATCATATACCTCACTATCTGAGGAAGATGATGATTTGGACATAAGAGAAAAATGAACATGCTCTTCCTCCTTTTCAGTAACCAAAGCTTGATTCTGAACAACTTATTTCTCCATAAAGCTCAAGTCCCATCCAACACAATCAATGCTTTGCATGGCTACCATAGCTTTTGGCTCAACATCTTCAATCTTGATGGTTCGAGCTGCACTATGTCCTCCATCATTCCTAAGTGGAGACATGCATTCCCTCTCAAAGTGACCCATTCTGTGGCAATTGAAGCATTCAACCCTGGATTTATCAAATCCAGTAGTTTCATTGTTGTTGAATGTCAACCTTTTACCAAACTTCTTGTAAAACCTATTGGCTCTTATACTCCTAAGAGCCATATTCCATTTGATATCCATCTCTTCAAGGTTATCATCACCTATCTGCTCAAGATCTTCAAACATGACTCGAAAACCATTGGGCAAAGCATCAATGTATGCACACATAGTATCCAAGTCAATTCCAGCTGGTTTGAGACTTGATGACCCAACATTGTATGTGTTAGCAGCTATTGAAGTTGACCCGCTGACATGTGAAGTCAATTCGCTGACATGAGACATATTGTAAATGGATGAAGAGTCATTGTGAGATATGAAAGCCATGCTGCCTGAAGTTGATTTGCTTCCTTGTTTTAGTAGGGCTTTAGGTTCCATAAAATTTAATTGGTTGTATATGTCATCAAAAGAGTTGTTCTTGTAAGCGTTAGTAGAAATGATAGACTTAGCATGAACATCTCAAGCTTCACAAATAGATCCAAGAAAAGTAGCACTAATGTCTTCATCTTCAAATTCCCTTCCTATAAAAGCCAGCTTGCTAGTGATATCTTGAAGACGACTTCTGACATCACTTAAATTTTCATTTGGATGAGCCTTAAAGACAATAAACTCCATTACCAGATGTTTTTTCCTTTGTTTGAGAGTGTCCTCGTTACCACCATAAGTAGTTGCAAGGGCTTCCCAAAGAGACTTAGCATATTCATACATTCTAAACTCATGTTTCTCTTTAGTACCAAGAGCCAATTTAAGAGTGGACACCGTCTTCATTTCATTCCTTCTATTAGATATCTCAGCAGCTAAAGTGGCTCTACCATCTTCAGGTCTTGCTAACATTTCATTCCCTGTCTTGCCAGCTGTTTTTCGTGCTCCTATAGCTTCTACAATCTTCTTTTCGTTGTCAAACTGATTTCCAAACTCAATAACCTCCCAACGAACATAATTGTGCACTTGGAGATATTGTTCAAAGTTGAACTTCCATAGTTCAAAGTTGTCGGGGTCTAGCATGGGAATCTTGAGATGATGATTTGAGGATTATTATGGAGTATCTGTTGAGCTTGAGCTTGATCTAGACATGGTGTTTTGATGTTTTTAGGGTTTTGGTCGATTTAGGGTTTTGTGTTCTTTTGATCAAAGTTCCTCAACAAGCTCTGTTACCACTTGTTGATCTCAAACTTAGATCGGTTTAGCTTTATATTAACGAGAATAAATCAAGCTTAATACTTAGAGAAACTTTGTGTTTGAAACAATTCTAAGTACTATGCGAAATTAATACTTAGAATAAAGAACAATCGTATACCAAACTTTCAACTTGATTAATAACGATTAGTGCTTACAAAACGATTGAAAACGCTTGTGAAACATAAACCCTAAGGCCTCCATTTATACACATAAGGAGCCTTGAACATAAATCTATCTATCAACTATTTTAGGAAGATAAACATAACAAAATACAATATTCGTATACATCTTCCTAACTAAAACAAACGTGTTGACTTTGACAGCTAACAAGTCTTGACAGTGGCTTGATTCTTCTTGTCTGCGCCTAGTGTGTCAGCGGCTTGATAACACATTGTCAGTGGCTTGATTCCATTTGTCAGTGGCTAGTTGACTTTAGCTAATATTATTCCCAACATAGTTGAACAACTAGACATATCCAAGTCTAATAAGGCTTGGATCTCGAAAGGAAACTAACTTGTTTTCTTTATGTGCAGGATATCCCACAACAGGTTAATGATAAAGGTTATTAGGATAGTGGATGCTCAATGCATATGACAGGTCAAGATGAATACTTTTTTAACTTTACTTCTATCAGCAATGGTGACACTATGTACTTTGGAGGTAGCAAAGGCATTATAATTGGTAAAGGTACCATTATCACCAATACTTTAAAGTTTGATGAAGTTTTCCTGGTAAAAGAACTTAAATACAATTTGTTTAGTGTGTGACAACAAAAATAAAGTTCTTTCCGCGGATACCGAGTGTCTGGTTTTATGTAAAGATTTTGAGATACCCACTGAAAAGTATATTGAGTATATGACACCGAGACAAAAGGACATGTATGTTGTTAATATTAATGGTCTTAAAACTCAAAATAATGAAACATGTTTGTATGCTAAGGCTTCGGTGGATGAAAGTAATTTGTGGCATAGAAGGCTAGGGCATCTGAATTTTAAGAACATGAATAAACTTGTTAGGCATAATCTTGTCAGAGGATTACCCTGTAAGGCATTTGATGTTGGAGATACGTTTTTACGTATTTAGGAAGGATCGGTCACTCCAACGAGATAGATCTAGTATGGGCTCGTGATCTAGTAAGAATTTATCAAAATAATTTTGTCTAAACCTTTCAAAATTATGTTTTCAACACTCTTCGTCTCAATACTGAGGGAGAGTTTCTTAAACCAATGTTTTGATCAAAAGAGCATGTCTTCTGAAATCGATAATATTTACGATCCTAGAAATGTCGTTCAATAATGACACGGGGTTGTAAATAAAGTTCGAGCAGAAGTTTAAATGTTTTAAAACGTGCTCAAAATGGTTTTCTATTATTTCAGATAGTAACCCACTTTTCATATTAAAGTCAAGTATTTCTTAAGAAAGCTTTGGCTCAACAACGGGAATTAATTTTCTCGGCCATGGTTTACTTTATAACCATGTAAGGGATTGTGTTTACGTTATAACATAATCTAATACTATTTGTTTCAACACTCTTCGTCTCAATACTGAGTGAGAGTTTCTTAAACGAATGTTTTGATCAAAAGAGCATGTCTTCTAAAATCTTTCAAAATTATGTGTTCAACACTCTTCGTCTCAATACTGGCGGGGAGTTCCTTAACCAATGTTTTGATCAAAAGAGCATGTCTTCTGAAATCGATAATATTTACGATCCTAAAATGTCGTTCAATAATGACACGGGGTTGCAAATAAAGTTCGAGCAGAAGTTTAAATGTTTTAAAACATGCTCAAAATGGTTTGCTATTATTTCAGATAGTAATCCGCTTTTCATATTAAAGTCAAGTATTTCTTAAGAAAGCTTTGGCTCAACAATGGGAATTAATTTTCTCGGGCATGGTTTACTTTATAAACATGTAAGGGATTGTGTTTACGTTATAACACATCTAACACGAATATTTGTACGCTTCAGTTCATTTATTTGTTAAAACGAGAGAAATCTTGTTTTTATGAAGTTATCATCTCTACAATCGAAGATTTTTACGATTTTGTATCTACATACTCGACAATGCGACTACTCAAATGGTGACTACAACTCTTAAGATAGAACACGAGTCAACAATTGAGGGGGAGAAATTTTCAAACATTCAGATTCTTCTATATCAATTCTTTGTGAATTACCGGTGTTAACTATTGGTGCTGAGATCAACTATTCATCTTTCAATTAGTGTCAAGACGTCACCACCAAGTTCACAATTGATATCAAGACAACGATACAAGTCGTATATGTGGTGTCAAGAGATAACTTTATATATAACGAGGAGACCAACATTTGCCGACAAGAATCATGTGATCTTATCATATGATGTTCTCAACATTCAGGTCCAACCTCGTAAATTACCAATCTTGTGAATACATTATCATATATGATCTTTGCTCGTGAATGTTTTTATTTGCGTATCAAGTACAACCTTATTAATTTGAGGTGGGGGGGGGGGGGTTGTGAAAATCATGAAGATAACTGGATTTTCATTTTTCTTCCCAAATTTTCTTAAAATTTCATTATATTATTTGATATTAAAAACATCGATGGGTTAATTTTTTAATATGGGGGAGAAAATGTGATTTAATATCGAGATCAATTAAGTTCAATGGTTTGACATAATGTGTTGGCTCATCCCAACATATGCGAATGGTTTGACTTAATGTGCTGGCTCATCCCAACATATGCGAAATTTTTTTGAATATCGTGGCATATGTTAAGGGGGAGCAAAATAGATTTGTCTTTCAAAATGGATTTCATTGTGACATATACTTACCCACAACTCATTTATTTCACGTCGGTGAAGACTGTGGTGACATAAGGATGGCATGATAGGTTAAGTCCAATGATTCTTCCAGAACCGGAGGGATCTTCCCAAGGACATTCCATAGCTAGATATAGTAGTCCTTAGGAAAGATGGAGAAAGATTTTGAACGTAGTTGAATACCGATCAAGTACTTAAGTTAGCACTGGAACAATCACAAGAAGGTGCTAGTTATGATGTATTGGTAAGCATTGAAGGGGTTGAAGAATTAAAAACAATTGTAAAGATAAAGGGTGAAAAGAAAGCATTCCCCCTAACAACCTTAGGGAGAAACCGAGTCAACTCACATTCTATTGAAGATAGACATCATGGACCCAGTGATGTATTGCACAAACCTTCCCATCTAACTCAGATATCTCTCAAAAGGTATTTGTTTTAATCACACGGAGATCAACATGTTATCTATTGATTTATTCACTTTGAATAAATTGGTATTGCAATAGTGGCACTCCTCTCCAGCCTCCGATCACTAATATCCAAAATGCATGATTTAGTCTAGATCCATTTGAGATCGGACACACTTCTCTATTTCCTTGTTCTTCACACTTTGTGAAAAGTAAGGAAGATATTAAGAGTCCTACGCAAAATCTTCATGATCTTGCCTGAACATCCGAGTAATACGCAAGTATTTACAATGAAGATGGAAATCCTTCTTGAGTGAACATCAAAAAGCTCTTGGTAGGTGACTTGTGAGATTCATTATGAATCAAACTTTGATAACTGGAAAGCAACAGTGGTTTAATTCTTAACTAAATTTAAGCACGTTCCAGGCCTCTACGTTATATCTTAGTGATCATACAAGAACATTCAGAGTCATAGTATTTAGTATTGACAATGGCGAATGGAAATCCTATAACATCTAGTAGTTTTGGCTAATGTAATATAAATAAATATGTAATTTCCCATTTGATAAATAAATAAAGAGGAGAATTTTCTAGAAATTTTTGCATTTTGCTATGACTAGCATGGTACCCGTGCAATGCAGCGACGGGTAATAAGTGACTATTTTTTAGCAATCGATTTAACGTCAAAATTTAAAAAAATTGAATTAAAGTAAATAAAATCACTAAAAATTGAAAAAAACAAAAAACATTGTAAATATATCAAAATGGATGTTGAATTAAAAAGAACAAAATTTTTAAAAATATGGTGAAATTAGATTATGTAAAAAATAAATGAGTTAAAAGATATTTCTATTTAAAAATAAAAATAGTTTTTTAATAAATTGTTAAGAAGTTGTTATAAAAGTTTGTTACAAAAGTTTGTTACAAAAGTTTGTTACAAAAGAAATGGATGGTCAAGATTTGAAGTTAGGTTTAGATTAAAATGATCTAATGGTTTAGTTACTAATATGTTTATCTTAATTTTTGGTTTGAAGTTTCATATGAAGTTTTGTTTGGAGTTAGGATATGTATATGCACCCTTTATATATTAAGTATAGATATATTACTAAATTGTTGAATATATAGATTCTCACTAACTCAATTGCCACTTCAACATATGGCTATATGTTGTAAACAATATGTATGTATCAAGTCTGAGTTCTAAAAGTAACAATATGTACATACTATGAATAAGAACAATTCAAATATAACAAGGATGCCCTAAACTACTAAAGAACCATAAAAATTCTAGAAATCACTTTTTAAACCACTGTTTTAAGCAATATAACTACATAATATCTATGTACAATTATCAAATACAATATACTAGTTATAATCTATCATATAAAGGAAAGGTAATTGATCACAAAACACTAATATTCACTAATCTCAAGCTAATTACAAGTATATGACCTAGTAACCAAGATTAGCATATAAAATCCATTTCACATTGAATTGAAGTCTAATCTTTTGAAACCAATTATAAAAATAAACTAAGTATCATAATAAGTTAATACAATTATCTCAAGCCAAGTTACAAATTAATAAAGCATAAAGTATAAGTTATCAATGTATAGGATCTTAAGCTCACTTAATTATCCCTAAGATATGATTAACCTATATAAACCCTTAAACAAAGAATGTAGAAGCCATATAAGTCATAAACATACCATATAAGACCTAGAATAAGCTTACATTATGATATAAACACTAATTACCCAAAATAGAAAGTCATTAGGATTAGTAACCTAGAAACCCTTATATTAAGAAATCTACATAAAATCACTACCTAGTCTTTTAGGACAAGCCTACAAACACTTATAGAATTTCATTAAGGTTATTAGATTATGTTAAGACAATGTACAAGTATCCTTAAGCACAAGGTACAAATTTTGAATGCATGACTTGTAAATTAGGTCAAAATAAGTATTTTCACCCTTTAGACATGTTTACTTAGAATAAGCTATTAAACCAAGTGTAGGAACTTATTAGACAATTAAAACACAATGAATATGACCTAAATTAAGTTTACATAAGTAGCTAAAAGGAGAATAATGACTTTTAACAAGATTTAAACCTAGATCATTTGAAACCCAAATCTATAGAAGTTTTCTTCCCAAATTCACATCAAACCTTTGTTAAACTTCAAACCAAGGACCCAAATCTTCTAAATACAATGTATAAAACCTAATTAAGCCTTAATCATTCACTAATCACATTCTTAAGTCCCTAATCACCAAAATTACAAAGTATAAGTTACAAGCACTAGATTTAGGACCTGGTTTTACATTTTCCCTCCAAAACCTAGTTTAAACACTTTACCTCCCAATTTCAAACCTTAATTAAGATATTTAGAGTATCCTAGATAGTTTGGAATGCCAAAAAGGAGGTACATCACCTACTTTAAGGCTAAACATCACCATTTATATCCATACCTTGCTGTGGCCCATTTTAGACCACAAGTCTTAGATATTTTCATCCTAAACTCTAAAAACTTGCATATATCTTCACTAGCATCCCTTAGTCAATACTCTAGTTGTTTTACACGTTTGAGGCTATAAACTTGGAGCCTAAGCGTTGAAATGACTATAAATAGGGGCGAACTCCCATTGTAGAAACTTGCACCCCGTTTCTTAAGTATCTCCTACCCATTATCCAATTGTACTTCTATATACATTCTAGGACTCTTAGAAGACCAGAAACCAGGTCTAGAAAGAAGCCATTGAAGCTCTTGAAGCTTTGATAGCAAGTTGTGTTCATAGGAAGCCATAAGGAGCCATTTTGGAGCTACCTAGATAATCTCTATGTTAACCAAGCTTTGATCTTGATATAATGAATTATTAGACTTATCATAATGCAAAATAATGTTAGAAAGATAATCTAAAAGAAATTAGAGCATTTGATCATTTTAAATGAACGTTATTAGCTAAAAATGTATTAAAACCCTAATTTTGTATTTTACATGAAATAATGACTTAAAATCCATTTCATAAGCTATAATTCTGGAAAAATGTTTTTATTATGATTATAAATGTGTTTTGAAACTTTGTTAGCAAATATTAGATCATTTGGTACATTTTTGATGTTGTTATATGATTTTTACAAGTATAGGGACCAAAACTATCATTTTTAAAACTATTTAACATTTTGGGCCAAAAGTATCATTTTGTGACATCTAAAGCTATAATAATAAACATTAGAAAGTTTGAGACCCTAAGTTTAAATATTGAGGGCTTAAATTGTACATAATGAAACTATATACTATAAGGGTTAAAAGTGTAATTATGCCAAAATATAACTATAAGGGTTATTTTTGCCAATAGTGAAACTAAAGACATAAAATATAACTAATATACTATGTGTCATGTTAGTAGGGAACTTTGTACAAAGATTTTCCATCTCGATATTACGTTCTGACTGAGTGGTTGGGTTTACGATTTAAAGTGCCCTCGCTCCTCAGTCGTTTATAGAATGGCTTCTGAGTATAATGATCTGAACAATGATACTATAAACCTAAAATATGTGAATCAAAGAAAAATAACAAATAATATATAAAGAAATTGAACTCAGAGGTTACGACTTGATATATATATAAATATACATATTTGTGTGTCAACTCAGATTCCGTGAGAAAGTAGTGATTGGTTGTTTCAGAATAAATCAAGACTCTATAAGCTAAGGTGAGTTCACAGCCTCTCTTTTGAATGTTTACAAATGATTTGAAAACCTGTGAGGGGGATATATGCTAAAATTAGAATACAAGTATTTTTGTAAGCTGCCTAATATGATTATTGACACTACGTTTACTTATTGCCATTAAGTCCCTTTTCAATCGTGAACGTTAATCATTCTAGAAATAAGCGCTAATATTGTGACAAATCTAACATTTTCAGGTAGTTAAATATTTTCTCGTATAATATTTTGAAACTTATTTTTGTGTTGGTTGACGAACTCACAATTTACGGATTTAAATTTGGGCTTACGTGCATAATTTGGCGTCTTTTACGATTAAACCGGAAACCTTAGGATTATGTATTTACGTTTTTGAACTCCGTTTTTGATGAGACAATTTTTATTGGATTCGTTTTGTGACGGTGATTCATAATTTATAAAAACGTTTTTCGTAAAACGACCCGAGGGCACGCAAATCGAGAAAACTAGAATCGAGAAATACCCGTAAACTAGTGAGATGGGACAAAACACTTTGCCCCATCCCACTAGCTTATATGGGACGGCATATGTGATACACCACCACACTTAGGTGGCACAAGTTTAGCTAAGCTTGCACAAGTGTAAGCTTATGCTTACACTTTAAGCTAAGCCTTCCACCAACTTAACAAAACCAACAAATGGTTTTCATTTAACCATTTCATCCATGCAATCCACCCCAAAAACTCTCTCTACTCCACCCTTGTGCCGTCCCACATCAAACAACAAACACCATCTTTGATCTCTTCTAGCTACAAACCACATGTTTACTAGTCCTATTAAGGTGTTTTCTTGAAGCCTTGATCATTTGGTGGCCATATAACCAACTTTGGAGGTGATTTGCTTGTGTCCTAGGGCTGATTTTCCAACATATGATCTTGATATTTGATGGTCTTGGAGATACTTGTTGTATTCATCAAGTTCTTGCCTTCCTAAAACAAGAAATCCACTTGGATTGGTAAAGAAGATCATCCTCTACATTTTTCTCTTATTATTTTGTAAAGAACAAATGTATTTTCTTTCATTTTGTATATGTATATGATGTATATATGATGATAAAAATGTTGTGTGGGGATCAAGTGTTGATAAACATGCTTAAAAATGATGATAACCATAAGAAATGAAGCTAAAATCATGTCTAATTAGTTGGCTGTATAAGAACAGTAGATAACTAAATGAAGAACTGATAAAAATGCATGGTTTGATCTATTTACAGTAAAGTAGATGATGTTATACACATGTGAGAGTTGGCCATGCAATGGAATCAAAATAATGAGTGAGATATGATAAAAACAAGTTAGGTGGTACAATCTGAATAAGCAGTTTTGTAGGGACTGTTAAGGCAACTTAGACTCAAAATGGGCAGTAGCTATAACTAAGTTATATTTAGCACATATTATGAAGAAGTTGTCATCCAAAAATTAGCTTCTAAGTCATTGTATAACTCTAGATATGATAAAAATGGTGAATGTGAAGTTAAAAATCAGATTTTGGAAATAATGTTTATTATTATTATATAAGCACTCACTTTATAATTTATAAAATGTAAAGTATAAACCCACTAACTTATAAAACTTATTTATATAAATGTATAAAAGGTTAATTAAATGGGTAAATTATATAAATGGTGGTAAAAATAATATTTATAAGTAATAAAAACTATAAACTTGATTTTTACGACTTTTTCGGCTATCACCGTGAAATTAACGTTTTTCATCAAATAAAACTTAGACGACCAAACCCGTCTAATGTAAAGTTTATAAAAGTTATACTGATGTATAAGTAACTAAGACAAGTAAAAACCGATAAAACCCGAACTATAAGAATTACGGACATTTACGAGCTAACTAAACCTATTAGACTAATAATTGGACTTAACAAGATAAATACTTGTAAAAAGAATTATTTGGGCTTAACCCAATAGGGCCTAACATGAAAAGTATATATATATACTGATCATATAAGTATATAATGGGTAAAAACAAGTAAAAGAACTTATAAAAGACTTAATGAACTTAAAATAGGTAAAATCGGTAAAACTAGTGAACTAGTAAGACGATACTAAAACGTAAACACTAAAATGAGTAAATGAGGATTTATAAACCCACTTGATCATCATCATATGTACAATAATCATATATATGTATATTGTTATTTTGATAAAAGTCATTGGACCGAGTCTAAGACCGATTATTATTTATATAGGTTTCCGTGACCGAAGCACGCCCGTAGCCGATAATCCGCCTTTCATTAACAACGTGAGTTCATAGCCTCGCACTCTTTTAAATGTTTTATAAAATGATTTGTAAACCCGCGAGGGAGATAACATGCTAGATTTTTATAAAAATAGAACACAAGTAGTCCTGATTGTATGCTTAATGAGATGGACCCGAATGATGCTATGACCCTATATTCGAGACTAAAAGGATTATTAGTAGTTAGGTTATGTCACTTAAAGTCCCATTAGCATGAATTATGAACTACCGGGTTTTGGTAGACGCTTATGCATTTGATAGTACTATTTGGGGACGATCACCCCAATTCGCGCCTTGACGGTTGATCCCCGTCGTACCACATTGATTGGTAAGCGAATTTATGTATGAGAAGATTCCATAGCGTGATTTTTGTGACGACACGCTAACTTAGATGGGCAAATTGTTTGTCGGGTTCGCGGCCCGCTGTTTCACAGTAAGGTAACAATGTCATGCGGCTAATAATAATCCTATAATACAATACAAGACATATATAATAAAAGATAACGACGCTATTACGATGAATATATTACCTATCATGGTAATATAGAGACTACGGTCTCATGGACGGTTTAAGATGTATACTTGATTTATATATTGCCTGACTAGCAATATGTGGACTTACTTCCGATATTATACTTGTGTTCTGATTTTAAATGATTGTAAATGATTGTTTTATATAACGGTTTTCATTAAACTCTATAAATTCACTCGGCATTCGCTGATATGATTTTTGCATGTTTTCTATCTCAGGTGCTTGAAGGTAATCCGGATGGAGATCGACTCTGATGGCCCACACTTAATATTAAAAATGTTCATTCGATCTGTGTTTTGTAAACTTAATGACCTGTATAATTTGGGACCTGTTGTACACTTTTAAACCTTTTTATCGAATGAATGTTTGTTAAACCTTGTACAACCATTTTTATGTGTTGTCTATGATTGGAGTTATTGTGCTATCCCGTAACACTCTGAAAGACCCTTCCGCTGTACCGATACGAAAAATGAGAGTGTTACAGTTTGGTACCAGAGCTCTCGTTGTAGAGAACAAAAGATTTTAAAAACCATGGTTTTGAACAAAACTTTTCAAAATCTTTTGACAATGAACATTTGAGAAAATATTTGAAAAATCTTTTGACTATAACGGTGCCAGAGATCTCCGACGTTACCAACAAGCCCTATTGAGAAGATATATATTTTGATATATATAATTTAATTTATATATATGTATATATCGTGATTTCATTATGTAATTGTTTAACTAGTACGTTATCCTAATACGAGATAAATATATATAAATGCAGATTGTCATGGCTGACCCTAATATTCCTGTAGAAAACCATGCTATTCCCGAACCTAATATAGAAGATGATCCTTATTTAGACTTAGTAGATTTTTGATATTGATGATGAGGAGGAACCATTTGAGGATCCCGAGCCCGAGTTAGGACTAGGAGATCAGATTGCCCCTCAGGAAGACTTAGTAGAGAATGAGATTGAGAATGTGGGTAATGAGAATGTGGATATTGAGAATGTGGGTAATGAGGACGTGGATATTGAGAATGCTGATATTGAGAATGAGAATGAGATTGGGTTAGATGAGTTAGATGATGAGATAGACGACGAGGATGTCGAGGAGGACGTAGGTATAGATGTTGAGATTGATGACGATGAGGAAGCTGAGCTTATTTATCCGTATGATGTTCCAGAGGGCGAGCCTTTGCCCCCACCAGTTTGTTTGTCTGATTCTGAGGATGAGTTACCTAGGAATGAAATGTCTGAATCTGATTCTGAATCAGAGGAGGATGAGGATGACGATGCACCTGACGGTACTGATGGCATTGCTACTCGTAGACGCGAGATAGGAGAGTCGTCTAGTACTCGAGAGGCTACTCATATTGATGGTCTTGCACCATGGGCCTTGAGACGTGATCTAGATGCTTCCCGTGTTAAGAGTTGTGTGACAGAGGTTGGATTAGGTGTTGTTCAGACTCAGGTTGCTTATTTGGAGTCGAAGGCTAAGGTTGGCGAGAAAGAGCGAGAATTGCTTAGTTTGGATTTGAGTGATGTAGAACGTGGTTTGAATGAGGCTTTTAGGAGGTTATCGGTGTTGGAAAGTCGTGAGTTTGCTGAGATGAAGAAAAAGGTGAACACTATGGAAATTCAGTTGAGTGTGGCTCGTGCGATGCGTGAGAAAGCTGAAAAGGAGTTGAATGTATCCGTGGGTTGGAACAGTAGATTTTATGCTGACATGGTTGAAAGAGGAGTAATCCGTAAGCGCCCAGCTGAAGATTTGTCTAGTGATCGTCCGGCGAAGATCAAGAAGACGATGGATGATGGACGATCTGGCGGTTCTCAGTAGACCAGTCTGTGTTTAGTAGTGACCTTTAGATCTTTTGTGTTTGTAGCTTTGACTGAACCGACTTGTTAGTTGTAGACTTGGCACGAATTTTGAGTGTATATAGTGTTAGAACTTTGATATGGATGTACTAAGACAATACTTTTGTTTCAGATCGAATGAAATATGTATCTTGTCTTGAATTCCATATTGTGCCTTTTTTGTATCTTGATTATGAATTCGATCCATATTATATGAATCCTTTGTTGGGTGAATGCTTAATGCTTTGAAATTGTGGAATTATAGAACTATGCCGCCCAAGAAGGCTGTGACTGAGGATGATGTACGTAGGATTATTACGGAGCAAGTTACCGCATCTATGACTGAATTTATGGCAAATGCTAGAAATGAAGCTGGCGGTAGTGGAGCTGGCGGTAGTGGAGCTGGCGGTAGTGGAGCTGGCGGTAGTGGAGCTGGCGGTAGTGGAGCTGGCGGTAGTGGAGCTGGCGGTAGTGGAATTGGCGGTACTAATGTGAATGTGAATGCTAATAATGTGAATGCTAATGCTGGAGGAAATGTAGGAGGACTTGGAACGAATGCACCTGAAGTTGGTGGCTGTACTTATGTGACGTTCATGAAGTGTGAACCTCTACCTTTTAATGGAACTGAAGGTGCTGTAGGATTAAGCCAGTGGATTGAGAAGATTGAATCGGTGTTTAGGATTAGTAAGTGTAAGGAGGAAGATAAGGTGACTTTTGCTATGGCTACTCTTAAAGGTCGTGCGTTGACTTGGGGGAACGGGAGAATTGCTTTCATGGGTCTTGATGCTGCTAATGCTACTCCTTGGGCTGAAATCAAGAAGTGGATGACTTTGGAGTTTTGTCCTCGTAGTGTGATCATTAGGTTAGAACAAGAGTTGATTCATCTGAGAATGAAAGGTGTGGACATTGATAGTTACACGAACCGATTCCATGAGTTGGCCTTGCTATGTCCTCGATTGGTTGAACCCGAAGAGATCCGAATTGAGCAATATGTGAAAGGGTTGACCAGGAATATCCGGGGGGACGTGACATCATCGAAACCACTTACCATTGATGATGCTGTTCGAATGGCTTACCAACTCATTGGACAGATAATTCAGGATAAGGAAGATGAAGCCCCTGTAGGTGAGAAAAGAAAGGGAGACGGTGATCGTGTAGATAGAGGTGATTATAGGAAGAATTTCAATCGTCGTCAGAACCAGAGAAAGGGGAATGCAAATGCTATTACCAACAATGCACCGCGCAACGATGATAGATGTCCTAAGTGTGGCAACAAGAGGCATCCTGGCGACTGCTGGAAGTGCCGAAATTGCGGAAAGCTTGGACACAAGGTTGAAAGGTGTAAGAAGGGAACGAGTTGCTTCAACTGTAATGAAGAAGGTCATAGGAAATCGGAATGCCCCAAGTTGAAAGCGATTGTACCTGGAAGAAACCCCCAGGGTGGTATCTACCAACTTGGAACAATTGAGGTGAAGAAAGAGGATCCGAATGTCGTTACCGGTACGTTTTTACTCAACAATCATTATGCTGTTGCTTTATTCGATTCGGGTGCCGATAGGAGCTTTGTATCCACTAAATTTAGTGCCCTTATTGATATTGAACGTGTTGAGATAAGTACTAGTTACGAGGTGGAATTGGCTGATGGTAAATTAGTGAAAACTAATAAGCTATTAGAAGGATGCTCTCTAAATCTCTTGAACCATTCCTTTCCGATTGATTTGATGTTGATAGAATTAGGTAGTTTCGATGTTATTATTGGTATGGATTGGTTGTCGTTGAATAATGCTACCATTTTATGTGGAGAGAAGAAGGTTAAGATTCCTCTTAGGAATAGAACGTTAGTAATTGATGGTAGTCGAGGTGAATCCCGTTTGAAAATCGTTTCATGTATTAAAGTCCAAAAGTACATCAGGAACGGTTGTGAGTTATTCTTAGCTCAAGTGACCGGGAATGAGTCTAGGGAGAAACGATTGGAAGATGTACCTATTATTTGTGAATTTCCTGAGGTATTTCCTAAAGATTTACCAGGACTTCCACCGATAAGGCAAGTAGAGTTTCGAATCGATTTAATTCCTGGTGCTGCACCGGTGGCACGTGCGCCTTACCGATTAGCCCCTTCTGAATTAAAGGAGTTATCTGAGCAACTTAAGGAGTTGTCTGATAAAGGTTTTATTCGACCGAGCTCGTCGCCTTGGGGAGCTCCAGTCTTGTTCGTTAAGAAGAAGGATGGATCTTTTCGTATGTGCATTGATTATAGGGAACTGAATAAGTTGACAATTAAGAATCGATATCCTTTACCTAGGATTGATGATTTGTTTGATCAACTGCAAGGATCTAGTGTGTATTCTAAGATAGATTTGCGGTCAGGATATCACCAACTTCGCGTCCGTGAAGAAGATATTCCTATAACTGCATTTAGAACTCGTTATGGACACTATGAATTTCAAGTAATGCCATTTGGGTTAACTAACGCACCTGCGGTTTTCATGGATTTAATGAATCGAGTGTGCAAGCCCTACTTGGATAAATTTGTGATTGTGTTTATTGACGATATTCTAATCTATTCTAAGAATGAAGATGAACATAAAGAACATTTGAGGATTGTTTTGAAGTTGTTGAAGGATGAAAAGTTGTATGCTAAGTTTTCTAAGTGTGATTTCTGGTTAGATTCTGTGCAATTTCTTGGTCATGTGATTAACAAATATGGAATTCATGTTGATCCTGCAAAGGTTGAAGCTATTAAGAATTGGTCTGCACCGACAACGCCAACGGAAGTGCGACAGTTCTTAGGATTGGCTGGCTATTATAGGCGATTCATTAAAGAATTTTCTTTGATAGCTAAACCCTTGACTAAGCTTACTCAGAAGAATAAACCTTTCGTTTGGGGAAGTGATGAAGATGGAGCATTTCAGACATTGAAGCAAAAATTATGTAGTGCGCCAATCTTATCATTACCCGAAGGGAGTGAAGATTTTGTAGTGTATTGTGATGCATCTCTTAGAGGTTATGGAGCTGTTTTGATGCAGAGAGAGAAAGTGATAGCTTATGCTTCTAGGCAATTAAGGAAGAATGAGGAGAATTATACTACTCATGATCTTGAGTTAGGACCTGTGGTCTTTGCTCTTAGGTTGTGGAGACATTATCTGTATGGCACCAGGTGTACGGTATTCACCGATCACAAAAGCCTACAGTATATTCTCGACCAGAAGGAATTGAACATGAGGCAACGAAGATGGATAGAGTTGTTAAGTGATTATGATTGTGATATAAAGTATCACCCAGGAAAAGCCAATGTTGTTGCTGATGCGTTGAGTAGGAAAGATAGAGAGCCTATCAGGGTGCGTTCTCTAGTCTTGACCGTGCACAATAATTTGCCTGAGCAAATTAGAAATGCGCAAATAGAAGCTGGTAAGAAGGAGAATTTTGTTAATGAAGGGTTCCGAGGAGAAGGAAATCCTTTAGAGGTTAGAGCTGATGGAGTGAAATGTTTAAGAGGTCGTATGTGGATACCTAAGTTTGGAGGCTTAAGAGATTTGGTTATGTTAGAATCCCATAAATCTAAGTATTCCATTCATCCAGGATCTGATAAGATGTACCATGATTTGAAGAAGTTGTACTGATGGCCAAATATGAAAGCTGACATAGCTATGTATGTTCTTCAATGCTTGACTTGTACTAGAGTTAAAGCAGAACATCAAAAGCCATCAGGACTACTTCAACAACCAAAGATTCCTGAATGGAAGTGGGAGCGAATTACGATGGACTTTATCACCAAGCTTCCTAGAACATCATCTGGAAACAATTCGATTTGGGTTATTGTCGATAGACTGACCAAATCAGCACACTTCATTCCGGTTAAGGAGCAGTTCTTACTGGAGAAGCTGACTCGAATATACCTTGATAATGTTGTATGCAAACATGGAGTGCCTGTATCGATCATTTCAGATCGAGATCCTAGATTCGCATCGAATTTTTGGAAATCTCTCCAAAGATCTTTGGGAACGAATCTCGATATGAGCACTGCTTATCACCCCCAGACTGATGGGCAGAGTGAAAGGACGATACAAACACTGGAAGATATGTTGAGAGCTTGTGTGTTAGACTTTGGTAAGAATTGGGATAAACATTTGTCGTTAGCAGAGTTTTCGTATAACAATAGTTACCATTCTAGTATTAAGGCTGCACCATTTGAATCTTTGTATGGTAGGAAGTGTAGATCTCCTGTATGTTGGAGTGAAGTTGGGGATACCCAGCTCACGGGACCGGAATTGATCCGGGAGACTACGGAGATGATAGTTCAGATTAAGAAGAGGTTGTTGACTGCCCGTAGTAGACAGAAAAGTTACGCGGATGTGCGGCGGAAGCCAATGGAGTTTGAAGTGGGTGATCGAGTAATGTTGAAAGTATCGCCATGGAAAGGCGTTATAAGATTTGGAAAACGAGGAAAATTGAATCCCCGTTATATTGGACCCTTTAAGAGTTTATCTAGAGTAGGTCCGGTGGCTTACAAACTAGAGTTACCCCCAGAACTTCATGGTGTTCACAACACATTCCATGTATCTAATCTGAAGAAATGTCTAGCAGTGAGTGATGAGAAAATTCCGTTAGGTAAGGTTCGAATAGATGGGAAGTTGCATTTTATCGAAGAGCCCGTAGAAGTTATGGACTGTGAGGTAAAGCAACTGAAACAAAGTCGGATACATATTGTTAAGATCCGATGGAATTCAAAGCATGGACCGGAGTATACTTGGGAACGAGAGGATGAAATGTGGAAGAAATACCCGCACCTCTTCGATTTCAATAAGAAACGGACATCCAAATGAAATGGATCACGAGGACGTTGATCCCTTTTAGGAGGAAAAGCTGTGACAAATCTAACATTTTCAGGTAGTTAAATATTTTCTCGTATAATATTTTGAAACTTATTTTTGTGTTGGTTGACGAACTCACAATTTGCGGATTTAAATTTGGGCTTACGTGCATAATTTGGCGTCTTTTACGACTAAACCGGAAACCTTAGGATTACGTATTTACGTTTTTGAACTCCGTTTTTGAACTCCGTTTTTTATGAGACAATTTTTATTGGATTCGTTTTGTGACGGTGATTCATAATTTATAAAAACGTTTTTCGTAAAACGACCCGAGGGCACGCAAATCGAGAAAACTAGAATCGAGAAATACCCGTAAACTAGTGAGATGGGACAAAACACTTTGCCCCATCCCACTAGCTTATATGGGACGGCATATGTGATACACCACCACACTTAGGTGGCACAAGTTTAGCTAAGCTTGCACAAGTGTAAGCTTATGCTTACACTTTAAGCTAAGCCTTCCACCAACTTAACAAAACCAACAAATGGTTTTCATTTAACCATTTCATCCATGCAATCCACCCCAAAAACTCTCTCTACTCCACCCTTGTGCCGTCCCACATCAAACAACAAACACCATCTTTGATCTCTTCTAGCTACAAACCACATGTTTACTAGTCCTATTAAGGTGTTTCCTTGAAGCCTTGATCATTTGGTGGCCATATAACCAACTTTGGAGGTGATTTGCTTGTGTCCTAGGGCTGATTTTCCAACATATGATCTTGATATTTGATGGTCTTGGAGATACTTGTTGTATTCATCAAGTTCTTGCCTTCCTAAAACAAGAAATCCACTTGGATTGGTAAAGAAGATCATCCTCTACATTTTTCTCGTATTATTTTGTAAAGAACAAATGTATATTCTTTCATTTTGTATATGTATATGATGTATATATGATGATAAAAATGTTGTGTGGGGATCATGTGTTGATAAACATGCTTAAAAATGATGATAACCATAAGAAATGAAGCTAAAATCATGTCTAATTAGTTGGCTGTATAAGAACAGTAGATAACTAAATGAAGAACTGATAAAATGCATGGTTTGATCTATTTACAGTAAAGTAGATGATGTTATACACATGTGAGAGTTGGCCATGCAATGGAATCAAAATAATGAGTGAGATATGATAAAAACAAGTTAGGTGGTACAATCTGAATAAGCAGTTTTGTAGGGACTGTTAAGGCAACTTAGACTCAAAATGGGCAGTAGCTATAACTAAGTTATATTTAGCACATATTATGAAGAAGTTGTCATCCAAAAATGAGCTTCTAAGTCATTGTAGAACTCTAGATATGATAAAAATGGTGAATGTGAAGTTAAAAATCAGATTTTGGAAATAATGTTTATTATTATTATATAAGCACTCACTTTATAATTTATAAAATGTAAAGTATAAACCCACTAACTTATAAAACTTATTTATATAAATGTATAAAAGGTTAATTAAATGGGTAAATTATATAAATGGTGGTAAAAATAATATTTATAAGTAATAAAAACTATAAACTTGATTTTTACGACTTTTTCGGCTATCGCCGTGAAATTAACGTTTTTCATCAAATAAAACTTAGACGACCAAACCCGTCTAATGTAAAGTTTATAAAAGTTATATACTGATGTATAAGTAACTAAGACAAGTAAAAACCGATAAAACCCGAACTATAAGAATTACGGACATTTACGAGCTAACTAAACCTATTAGACTAATAATTGGACTTAACAAGATAAATACTTGTAAAAAGAATTATTTGGGCTTAACCCAATAGGGCCCAACATGAAAAGTATATATATATACTGATCATATAAGTATATAATGGGTAAAAACAAGTAAAAGAACTTATAAAAGACTTAATGAACTTAAAATAGGTAAAATCGGTAAAACTAGTGAACTAGTAAGACGATACTAAAACGTAAACACTAAAATGAGTAAATGAGGATTTATAAACCCACTTGATCATCATCATATGTACAATAATCATATATATGTATATTGTTATTTTGATAAAAGTCATTGGACCGAGTCTAAGACCGATTATTATTTATATAGGTTTCCGTGACCGAAGCACGCCCGTAGCCGATAATCCGCCTTTCATTAACAACGTGAGTTCATAGCCTCGCACTCTTTTAAATGTTTTATAAAATGATTTGTAAACCCGCGAGGGAGATAACATGCTAGATTTTTATAAAAATAGAACAGAAGTAGTCCCGATTGTATGCTTAATGAGATGGACCCGAATGATGCTATGACCCTATATTCGAGACTAAAAGGATTATTAGTAGTTAGGTTATGTCACTTAAAGTCCCATTAGCATGAATTGTGAACTACCGGGTTTTGGTAGACGCTTATGCATTTGATAGTACTATTTGGGGACGATCACCCCAGTTCGCGCCTTGACGGTTGATCCCCGTCGTACCACATTGATTGGTAAGCGAATTTATGTATGAGAAGATTCCATAGCGTGATTTTTGTGACGACACGCTAACTTAGATGGGCAAATTGTTTGTCGGGTTCGCGGCCCGCTGTTTCACAGTAAGGTAACAATGTCATGCGGCTAATAATAATCCTATAATACAATATAAGACATATATAATAAAAGATAACGACGCTATTACGATGAATATATTACCTATCATGGTAATATAGAGACTACGGTCTCATGGACGGTTTAAGATGTATGCTTGATTTATATATTGCCTGACTAGCAATATGTGGACTTACTTCCGATATTATACTTGTGTTCTGATTTTAAATGATTGTAAATGATTGTTTTATATAACGGTTTTCATTAAACTCTATGAATTCACTCGGCATTCGCTGATATGATTTTTGCATGTTTTCTATCTCAGGTGCTTGAAGGTAATCCGGATGGAGATCGACTCTGATGGCCCACACTTAATATTAAAAATGTTCATTCGATCTGTGTTTTGTAAACTTAATGACCTGTATAATTTGGGACCTGTTGTACACTTTTAAACCTTTTTATCGAATGAATGTTTGTTAAACCTTGTACAACCATTTTTATGTGTTGTCTATGATTGGAGTTATTGTGCTATCCCGTAACACTCTGAAAGACCCTTCCGCTGTACCGATACGAAAAATGAGAGTGTTACAAATATTGTGAATAGTACTATTGGAGACTGACATCTCCTATCTGGGCAAGTCGCACTTGCTGGAATGTCAATAGGTTCCTACCTATGCTAAACAGATATGCTTTATTTTGCTAAACTCAGGAGTCCGGCAAACTACCTGCATAAGGGAAATTTGTTGGTTTTCTGATATGTCAAGTAGTGGGGTACGAGCTAGTGCTATAATAAATGAGAATCAATGAATTTAAAAATAGGGTGTATAACACTGTAGCCCTGGAGTCATACTTGTATTCAAATATTTGTTTATCCCAAACTTAGATCGGTTAGCTTTGTGTTATCGAGATCTAATCAAGTATAACACGTAGAGAAACTTTGTGTTTATAACAATCTAAGTGTTATGCGGAATTAACACTTAAATCAAAGAACAAAACAAAACACAAGATATACCAAACTTTCACTCGTATTAATGAACAATGAAGTACAATGAAAGTATTCAGAATGTATATCAATACTAAACCCTAAGACCTCCTTTTATAACATAAGGAGTCTTGATCAATACTTTAACTATCAGCTATTCTAGGAAAAGATAAACATTAAGAATACAATATAGAACATATCTTTTCCTAAGTATACAAGCGTGTTGACTAAGTAGTTGATAATAACTGGGATTTCCTTTGTCAGCGCTTGAATATTTCTTGTCAGCGTCCAATCTGTCAGCGCCTAAATAACTCTTTTCAGCGTCCAAAATCCCTTTGTCAGCGGCATAGTGATGTAGCTAAATTTATTCCCAACAATCCTCCCCTAAACTTGATACTTATAATAATGTTCAAGTTTCTGAATAAAAACAAAATACAAAGAGGATTCTTACAAATAAAATCTACTCCTGAATATGAGAATATATAAATCTTATAAAGTCCATGCTAACATAACTAGTATAATCAACTTCAAGCTTGGTAGTGATCAACTTCTTCAATAATTCTTGTGATAGTGGATACTTCTCATCTATCAACAAGTACTCTGCAAACTTTGTAGTACTGAGATGAAACACACCAGCAGCTGAATATAAATGCCACTTCAAGCTACTCAAGTCAACCAGATCCAACCATACTGGATCATCAATATCATGGGCAAACATTCTTCTGAATGTTGTCCAGATCTTTATTCCATTCAATGATGAAGGAGCTTCAGCCACATACCTCTCCTTCATCAAACTCTATAGAGTTTCCACATCCTCCCTATCCAAACTAGCAAACAAAGAAACCAAGGAAGTAAAAGTGTGTACCTTATCACCAGCCCTGGTGATCACCCAAAAACCAACTAAATCTTCTTCATACTTAATGATTGGGTTCTTGAAGTCTAAAGGCACAACAACAGCCAAGTCAGAAGCCACCAATGGAGATAACACCATATTCTTCTTTAAAGTAACCTTATGTGGATTCATGATGAGACTGCTTTTATACATAGTCTCATCGTCCAAATCGGGCTTAAAATGCATAAAATATCATTAAAACTGCCAAATATATGCTCGTGTTTGTTGCTTGTGTATTTTAGGTACGGATATTGAGGAAATGACAAAAAGATCACAAGAATCAATCAAAAACGAACACGGGAAACGAAGCCGCACAATGAACTGAGCCCAAATCTGGAATTTCCAAAAATGACCTTGAAGATTTGAAGATTGTCAAGAATGGTCCCTCCACTATTGAAGACTTGGCAATTTATACCATTGCAAATCTCATTTATTGCATTTGGGTCCCTAAATTATCAAGGATTTGCATATTCAGTCCTTGGAGAATGAAGAAAGTACAAAAGAAGCCCTTGTCTAAAGTTTGAAAATAAGATGTGCCAAAAATGACAACTTAGTCAAAGTTGTTTACAAAGGGAAAAGTTAATGTTGCTGATTATTACAAGATGAAGGAAGTATGAACCTTTGGGGGCCAAAATTGCCAGACACTTAAACTTACCACAACCAATCAAGTTTCCACCTCAACCCCTTCCACCAATACTACTCCACCACGTCACTTACCCCATCCCAGTCACCATCCACTCACCACTTAAATACCAGATTAGTTTACTAATCTTTTTAAACCCAAAATTATGTGGGAAACTATTACTGTTCACCCACCATCCCTAATTTTCCCCTAATTCACCCACATAAACCCTAATCCTATTCTTAACTAAATCAAAGGGGTTTTGTTCAAAAGCTTCCAGATGGTTAATTCACCTCAACCTAAACCCAAACCCACTCAAAGATTCCCTCCCAACACACCCATGTGTTGGGTAGGACCCTCCCCTGCCCATCACTTTCACACCAAAACCCTATACCCGACCAAATGAACGAATGGATGGATTTCCTTGGCCCCCAATATCATTTCAACGCTCCTGATGCACTCTCCACAGCTGGCCAAGTACAAAGATCACATGAATCCATATTGACCAAGTTTGACTTTTTGTCCAAGGGTTTTTCAGGAATTTCAGCTACTAGGGTTTAGCATTCTAGATTATTCTATGTACTAGTATATAAGGGTGTCGCATGTGAACCCTTATCTTTGTTCCAGATTTTTTCCAAGCATTTGTAATCCCTTTTTAAAAGTTTATAAAGTTGGTATTTTTTTAAAAAATTGTAATTCCTTTTGTGGTTTTAAAAGTTGGTGTGTGCTTGAGAATAGTCTGAGTTCCATATTTAAGATTTAAGTTCAAAGATTTTCAAGGTTAAGTTCCATTTTCAAGTTTCTGAAAATTGACTTCTTTTGTAAAGTCTTGTTCTGTGATTTGGCTTTCCAATGTTGGAATTGGTTTTGTTAAGTGTTTTTGATAGGAAGATAGTTGAGAAGATTATTTCAAAAAAGGATTTAAAAAGGTTTCAAAATCAGGAAAGTGCATATTTGTGTTCTACTTTCTTTCTTAGCAGGTTTTGCTTGTTGTTTGTTGTCCAAGGTTCAGCTCAGGTCCGGACCTGATTGGAGGTGGCTAAGCAGCCACTGAGGGACCTGGATGGAGGTCCCTCTAGGTAAATTACTTGATTCCATTTTTAGTTTTCAGAAAATATGGTGTTTATGTGATTGATGCAAGAAAGTTGTTTATGTGTGTTTAAGTGGATTGATCTGAGTTTATTTTTGATATTATGCATGTTAGGATAGTAATTAAACAGATTGGTAAGGGTTTGAATAGATTTGCTCAGAAAAATTTGGTTTTCTGAATATAAAGGGGTGTTTGGGATAAGGGATTAGCCAAGTTTTGTGACAAAGATTTGTGTTAGTACCTGGTTAAACACACTCATTAGTTTATTATTAGGTGACATAAGCATTTTGGTTTCATTTTGATAAGTTTTAAGAAGGTTTGCATGTAAAAATTTGGCTAAACATAGCATAAATCAGAAACTGCCTTGTTCTGCTTGATTTTTGTAGAAATTTGGTAACCAATCTTGATAAGTTGCTAGATATAAGGTTGTTCTAGGGTTTGCTATCATCTATATGCTAATTGGTCAGCTTATATGCAAGATTTGGCTTGTTGAAATTGGCTTTTGTGAATATAAAACCAGCAAACTGTTCTCAGACCCATATAGCCTTAATCAGAAACTTTGAGTGCTTGTTTTGCTTGATTTTGTGAAGTAACTTGTGACTTTTTGTGTTGTTATTGACTCCCTATACTCAACTGAGTATAGGGGTGCCTTATTGCCCAATATAAGCAATCAAATAAGCTCTCCTGAGCTTATTGGTCAAGTGACCAACAAATTAACACTACCAGTGGGAACTCCTTTCCCACTACTAGCACACTTGTTTCCACTGCTAAAGCTAAAAGACAAAAGTCCCAAAGTGTCACTTTCAGAAACATTGATTTTTTGTCTTTAGTGGGCAAATTTGTGAGTTAGGACTTGAAATTTGTTTCAGTATTTTTCTTATTAAGTTTGTGATTTTTCAGTTTATTTAGAATTTTTATTACTGTTCATTTGGTATTTTTTAGGATTTATAGCTATTTTAATTAACTTTTTATTTTTTGTTTTTGGCATTTAGTGCCAAAAACTAATATTTTTCTGTTTTAAAATTTTTCCTAGACTTAGAATAACATTTTAAGATTTTTAGTTAAAAAAGTTTTTACTGTTCATTTTTTATTTAATTTTTAGAATTAATTTAAGTTAATTAGGGTTTAATTTAAACTGTTTTTGTCTTTTAGTGGTAAATTTAATATTTTTCAAACTTTTTCAATTTTCTACTGTTCATTAGAGTAAATTAGGATTTTTAAAATTGGTAAATTATTTTTAGCATTATTTTATTATTTTTTATAATTATTTTAGTTTAAAAATAGTTTTTAGTGATTTAAAAATAGAAAAATAGTTTTTAAAAATTAGGAAAAATACTTTTTAGTCTTTAGATAATATAAGTAAGTTATTTGTTCAATAAAATAATATTTTGGACATTTTGATTAATTATATTTAATTTTAGGGCTTTAATTAGCATTTAAAATTGAATATTTAATTAGTAAAAGGTTTTAAAATATTTTTATTGGATTTTTATTCTTATTTATATTATATTAGACTTACTTTTAGCTTTTAATTAATTTTTAGGTTTAAAATTTTTATTTTTGTAGTTTTTACGGTTTTACGTGAACGCCTTTTCGTCTTAGCTCGATCCGTCTTCGTAACCGTCATTTCTTTCTATTTCTATTTTCTCTTCTTCTCAATATAATCACAAACATTTAATCAATTCATCACACAACACACTAGCCTTCCCGAGAACGAACTCACTCTTATTTTGGGTCATTACTTGTGGTTTTCCTAAATCGCTTGTTAATACTTACCCTAATTACCTCGTTTTCCTAAACGAGTGTGATTTTACAACTATCAATTCACTTGATCAAGCACTGAGAATCTCAACATGAAGACTTTCTTCACTGGCCTAGACACAACCAATGCCTTCTTAATCTTTAGCTCTTCCTCTAGCTCTTCCTGTCTTTCCTTAGATAGCATCCTATATGTGTTTGCTTCACAGACATACTCCCAAATGGGAAAAGCATAATACTCCAAGTGTGCAAAAGAAAGCTTTCTTAACTTTGTGTAAGTCCACCCAGTTTGGTGGCATCTAAGAAGCATTTTGTAAAGATCTCTCCTAGTTGTCTTGTTCTTGGAAAGTGCTTTGCTAGCCCTGTGCTCCAAAATAACTTTGCAATCATTTTGGACTCTCAATAAAATTCCAGACCCCAAATCTGCTCTGACAATGTCATGTCTGGATTCTCTATGCAGGCTTCTTCCCATTTGAAATACATGGTAGACACATGAGGCATATCAAAATATACAGGTTTCTTTAACTCACTGAGCTTATCCCTTGCTAGCTCATCCTCCTCATATTCCAACTTCTCTGGTTCTTCCAAAATATTAGAACCATGATCGCTACTCTCTTCTTCATAACCGGATTTATCATTCCCATCTCCTTCATATTTCGATGAGAGAATTTGTTCTTCAATACTACCTTTCCCAATCCCATTCTTTTCTTGCTCTTGTAACTGATGATCAAGCATTTCATTCACTTTTTTGGGGCTGCATCCTTGGGAACATCTTTTTCTACTAACACAGCTTTACCCTTATCCATAGGATCTATAATGGCCAAAGTAGAAGATAGTACCTAAATGGAAGGCTCCTTGATCATGAATGGTGGTTGAGATACACCAGTCACACTTGGAATCCTGTCAGCGTCTGAAATAGGCATGTCAGAGTTTAAATTGCGCTTGTCAGCGGATGATAGTCCACTAGCTTGTAACATCATTTTAGTGAAAGACTACTTCATAGGAGTGATAAAAACGGTAGCAGGTTGTTCCTTCATCCCTGTAAGCGCCTCAGCTACCTCCTTTGTCCCATACGAACCTTCATGGGACCCCTTATCACTTAAATTAAATGGCTTAGTAGGTGCTTCCTCCCTTTTGTAAGAATCCTCTTTTGAGGACAACACCATAACTCTCCTTTTCCTTGAACCAGCAGCTTCCAAAACAACTATCCTCTCCCTCAATTAATTGAGTTCAAGGCCTTGGTCAGTGACTTTTTGTACAAGTTCTACGTTGGACTTTTGCAAGCCAATGCAGATAGCCGTCAATTCTAGAATAGAAAGTAGTTGTAGACTGCCCTCCTCCAAAATGGGGATTGACTCCTCAAAATAGATTCATCAGGCAAGGTTCTCTTAGCTTTATGGCTAGGAACACTAGAGGAGAATACTCCAGTATGTTGGGTCAAAAGTTGATGAATCAAATCACTATGGAAACAAGAAGGACCAAATATGGCATTAGGAGAAACTTCAAGCTGGTGGACAAAATACAAGAAAGTTTCCCCTTCTACAAAACTTTCCACTGCTGTGAAGATTCCCCTGCCATGTACTAAAAACATGGAGATTTGGTCAAGTAGTGATAAGAATGAATAATTCTGTTTTGATTTAGTCATTATTATCTTATTTAGTTTCCATGTATCCCTGGGTTCCTTAAGTTATAAAAGGAACACCAGACCGTAGGTTTTATATATTAATTCATACTACTCAAATGTAACCTACAGAGTCTTTGATCTCTAGGCATGGGATTCAATGTATACATGCCTAGAGTGGTTTGTGTTAATCATCAATAATACAAACCCTTTGGGAATTATTCATCTTTGTCAAATATCTTATTTATGATCATTGTTCTTATTCCGCTATGTTGTCATATGAATGATGATCAACCTAGATAAATGGTGTAAACCATTGAGTCTAACGATATAATGGATTTAACAAGTGGTATCAGAGCGGGTGGCTCTTGATATCTAGGAGAATGAGATGTTTTTCGGTGTTCATGTTGCTGTGAAGATCTAGGGTTTATGTCGAAACCCTAGGTAATTAATTATTGTTTGCTGAGATGTTCGAGGCTGCTGTTGTAGTCGAATAATACAGTAGATGTACGATGCAAAACAATTAAATCGGTATTATTTCTTTTCAATTCTTGTCATCACACGAATTGAAATAAATCTCCTATGTCGTATATGGGACAATGGAAAGGGACGTATGAGTTTGATTGGTTAAAACATTTGCTTAAACTAAGTGTAATGTTGATTCAAGTGGGATTTGGTGTTCACATGGATTTGATATACAATTAGTGAAACAATTGTTGGATTTTGTGGGGTCTCATCATACGAAAGCAGCCAAAGGTCATGGGACCGAGTCCTCGAATACTGTTCTTGGTTAATGGAGGGGGGTCCCACTGTGTATAATTAAATTTGGTTAAAATCTTTTGTTCACACGAGGGCGACATGAAGTAAATCATAGTTTGTGTTCACATGAACTTTTGATATTTTTAATGTTGATTCGACGCTTTTTATTGATGCTGGTCTTATGATTCGCTGGTGGGGTAAAGATAAATGTTTGGTCGAACATTGATGCTGTGGTTTGGGGAGTGTGTGTTCACACGAATAAAGTGTCCCTATGTTGACAAGTTGGATGTTTGCTGCTTACGTGAATGATTAGAAACATGAGGCGTATGTTACATACATTGGAATATTCTATGGTACTTTATTTGTGTTCACACGAGACAAAGGAGAAGTGGGGTTGTCTTTAATACCCACGTGACATGTACATCATGTGGAATTGATGTATCCTATTTATTCAGTAGTCCAAGACAGCAAAATGATTTATTACTATATTGTGGGGTCACGTTCCAATTTGGCAAGCAAAAGAGACATGGGGTTTCAGAAAGCTATGGACAAAGAGGCCATTTGACATTCGCTCAAAAGAACAATTGGGTATGACTTTTGCTTTCATTTGTTTTGTTATTTTTCTGTTATAAATTCATTCCCATTGAGCATGGGTTTGGCACAGTTAATAACAAAAACAGTGGCATTAAAAGTTACCCCTGCTTTTGAAAAAGTTCCCCCTGCTTTCATTAAAAGAAGCCCTTGCTACGTTCCGTCGGCCTTCAATAGATCCCCCTGCTTTCATTAATAGATTCCCACTGTTTTTGAAAGTTCCCCCTGCTGTCAGATATGAATTTTGGGACAACAGTATTTTGGAGTTTGGCATATTCACAGCAACTGGTTTAAAGGTATAAAGTCTTGATTTAATTTTATTGATTACGAAGAAAAGTTTTTATCATTTATTTGAGGACGAATTAGATTTTCGCGGGTATGTGTTTTATTCTTAAACACCTAGTGACAAAGTGATACAAGATCTAGGAATATGTGATTTTTCTTATGGTACTCTATGCACATATTTTCTATCACTTGAAGGAGTTACATTATCATGCTCAGTGTCTCGTTTCAAAGGTAAACGAGGATTTTTGTATACAGGGCACTTTGTCACGTGGTTAGTGCAAGTTATTGAATGTAAGTTCGGGTTATTCTTCTTCATCATCAAGTAAGTTATAATTCATATTCTTCATATGTAATCATTACATAAAGCCTACAGAATTGAAGATTCATCAATGACTAGCACACTTTAAGGGGAAGCTCATTTGATAGAGTGTTAGTCATTCACATATGGTGTCAAGAAGAAGATTTTTTTTTACTTTTCATTGGTGTTACTACAACTCATGTGAGTATCTACTGGTCAAGATCATTTTTATTAGGTAGGTGGTACTACTGTGCTTCATGGAGGGTATCTTGAAAAGTGGAATGCTTGGGTTTGATGTATGATATTGGTTAAATAGTAGTTGAATATCAAGGTTGTTCATATAGAAGACCCCTATTTGATCATGTCAAAAAGGGGAAGTTGTCTATAGAGAATGTTCAGCCTGTTGATCCTTGGTGTTGTATGCTTAAGGGGAAGTGTTTTGACATCATCAACTAGGGGAAGATTGTTGGGTCAAAAGTTGATGAGTCAAATCACTATGGAAACAAGAAGGACCAAATATGGCATTAGGAGAAACTTCAAGTTGGTGGACAAAATACAAGAAAGTTTCCCCTGCTACAAAACTTTCCACTGCTGTGAAGATTCCCCTGCCATGTACTAAAAACATGGAGATTTGGTCAAGTAGTGATAAGAATGAATAATTCTGTTTTGATTTAGTCATTATTATCTTATTTAGTTTCCATGTATCCTGGGTTCCTTAAGTTATAAAAGGAACACCAGACCGTAGGTTTTATATATTAATTCATACTACTCAAATGTAACCTACAGAGTCTTTGATCTCTAGGCATGGTATTCAATGTATACATGCCTAGAGTGGTTTGTGTTAATCATCAATAATACAAACCCTTTGGGAATTATTCATCTTTGTCAAATATCTTATTTATGATCATTTTTCTTATTCCGCTATGTTATCATATGAATGATGATAAACCTAGATAAATGGTGTAAAACATTGAGTCTAACGATCTAATGGATTTAACACAGTAGTCCTTTGTCTTTTCTCCAGGAGAAAATCAAAGGGTTCAGATGAGGAGGTGGATTGGTGAATATGTGTTTGGGGTGGTGTGGTGACAGTGTGTGAAATGGGTGTGTCAACGACCGAAACGCGAGTGTCAGTGGCTGATGGGTCAATGTTCATTGGGTAATGTTCGTGGGGTGAACGACGTTGTTTTCTTGTTCAGGTTCAGGTCTAGGGTGAGGTTGTGGCTTGTTGGCTGCTTCAATAACAACCAACATGGGAGGAGTTAAAAGTAAGGGTCGAAAAGGTCTGGTGTTCATGGACAGAAATATTTTATCTTTTTGAGGAGGGATCTTGTAAAAATTGTCATGATCCCAACGATTATAACCTTGTTGCTCAAAAAACATTTATAAAAACCTTGGGTAAGCAAGAGTCATCTTGCTACCCTTATTGTGCAACATGCCCTCAAAAATCATGTGTGAAAAATTATATTTTTGCCTAGTGGCCATAGAAACAAGAATACAACCAAAGGATTGATTGATTTCATTGAAGGACGAGCACCTGGGACTAAGACATTGTAGGAGGACACGTATCAAGAACTTCTAGGCGTGGGGAATTGTTGTTTTGAATATTTATTAATTTTTCCCTCTGGGGGCAAATCATACCCCAAGCCTCTATGTCCTTCTTCTAACTGATCATTAGGAAGGGTAGTTACACCATCAGCATCATCAAGCTGTAATGCTTGACAAACTAGTGCTTCAGTAACTATCTATTTTGTCCCATGAATAGTCCCTGATAATGTAATCACTCCGTCAACTGTTTCAGAACTAGTAGTGTTCTAAAACTGTTTTATGTGTGTGATAGGAATGAGTGGAGCATGGGTCAAAGCATACCTTAGATTAGAAGCCAAGAGATACTCAATCATTCCTGTATACCGGGGATGATGATTATGATCAGCTACAAGATATGCAACCATGTTGTGTTGATCCCTGAACCCTAAAGTAGCACCAGCAGGTTTAAACAAAGGAACCATGAAAACTGTTTGTGAAAGGTTAGAAAGTATGAAAGTTTAAAAGATATGGTTATGGAGAAAATATGAGACAATCAAGCAAGTTACCCTGTTGTAAATAGTATGAGCCGTATATATATACGAGGTAAACTAGGATACTATTAGTTGAAAAAGAGGTAAGTTATTCAAAATATAATGATGAAAATCTTGAAAAACAATAACTTATCTCTTAGCTTTTAAAGAAATTACCAAATCCCATAAAATTACGGCCCAAAATATCGCAAAAGTAACAACTAGGTGGGTCCCACTGTTCTTCAACGGTCAAAATATTAGTGTCAGCGCGTAACGACTATATTTTGTTAGCGTGTAAATTTGCCATGTCAGCGTTTGAAAATGTGCTTGTCAGCGGGTGAACCACTATGTGTCAACGGCCAAAAATAAAAAGTAATAAAATAAAAATACCTTAAACAAGGGGTTTACCCTAATGAAGATAACTCATCTCTGACACAGACTGAAATTAGCATTCTCTGTCCAATTATACACACTTGCATAAGCAAGATAGACATAATTGTCCTCAATTGAACCTTGCTAAGGTAAGTCCTTTAGAGTGAATGTATCTCATATAAACCCTTGGTAACTCTCAGGTAAGCCCATTTTTATTTATACCATGTCTCCCAACCAACCAATCCTAATTCTAGGCCAAAAAGTCTTGGCAACATGCACAGTATATCAACTTTGCATGCTACAGTGCCTCAAGATTTAGGAATTCCAGCAATTCTTAAAAAAAAGCCTTCATTATTAATAACTGATTTTTGATTGAGTTCGTTTTTCTCACGACTCGATTCGAATTGAAATAGGGTTCAAAGTGTGACTCAGTCGTTTTTGGCGAGTAAAAAGAAATATTGGTTATCTATTGCTACTTAAAAAGGAAACGAGACAAATATTAAAAATATACTAAAGATAAATGACAAAATAGACGGACTAAAACTTATTAAAAGTAATAAAAAAATGATAAAAATAAATGTAAAAATAAACAAAGTAAATAAATGCGAAAAATAAAAAATGAATGTCGAAATAAAATAAAAATAAAAGTTAGAATTAATAAATGACGAAATAAAATAAAAATGTAAAAGTCTAAAAAATAAAAATAAAAGTCTAAATAAAAAAATAATAATGATAAATTTCAAATGTTGGAAATGGGGGAACAAGAAAGATATGTTGGAAAATGGGGGACAAGAAAAACAAAAGAGGAAAACAAAAAATCACCACTTTCGGTGTATAAAAAGAAGTTGGAAAGAAGAATAAAAAAGGGTCAATTCCACTTTCGGGAAATAATTTTAGGCGGGAAAAAATAGTGGTGTATCCACTTTGGGAATGTTGTGCTAAAAATGATTTTGAGTTTCAGGATATAAAGTTATTTGAGTTTCAGAATGTTTGTTAAACTGTCACTTTCGGAATGTGTATATTACTTGACTTTCGAAATATTTATTTTACTGACTTTTGGAATATAATTTTTTTAGCGGGAAAAGATAATGGAGTTTTGGAAAAAGTGGTATAGCCTGAGTTTCGGAATTTATAAAAGCAAATGAGTTTCGGAATTTAAAAAAAATGAGTTTCGGTATTTATAAAAAAACGAGTTTCAGTATAATGATAAATATGAGTTTCTGAAAAAAAAAATGATTTTCGGAATGTTTAGCTAAAAATTGAGTTTCGGGGAAAGAAAAGTATACTGAGTTTCGGAATAACTAAAATTTGACTTTCGAAATAATATTTAAAAACGAGTTTCGGAATAAATATTTAGAATGAGTTTCGGATAAAAATCTAAATGCTCAGTTTCGGGAAAAAGGCAAAACCCTCTTCCGAAACTCAAACAATAATCAGACTTCGCAAGATCTAAAAAAAAGGGAATAAAAATAAGCCAAAATAAGCAAAATCAATCTAAAAAATAAGCAAAAGTTAAGCTAAATTAATTTCTAAAATAAGCCAAACACAACACTAATAAAAAACTATAAAAAGCACCAAATAAGCAAAATAAATAAATCTATTTAAAAAACATTAAGCTACCAAATCTACTCAAATATAAATAAGCCAAACATAAAATAAACAATAAGCATAATAAGCTATAAAAATCAACCACATAAAAAATAATAAAAACAAGAAATAAGCAACTCATTCAAATAAGCAATAAGATCAAATAAGCTAACATGATGATTAACCAAATCAACACAATTAAAAAAAGAAAGGAAGGATGAGATTAATTGAAAAGATTGAAATTAAAGATTAAAATTAAAGATTCAACAATTGAAAGATTAAAGATGAAAAGCTTAAAGAAAAATGAGAGAGAGTCTTAAAATTAAACCTACTCCTAATTACCTAATAAAAATAAAACTAACTAAAAACCAACGATTATAAATGAAGGAGATGAGGTCTTTATATAGGTGGAGAGTTGTTGGTGTTGTGCTTTTTCTTTCTTTTGCCTTCTCGTCTTTTTAATTAATTCGTCATTCTCGACTTTGTCTCGGGATTTGTCGATAAATAAAATGAACTCGTCTTCTAATTTCTTGTTTTATTAGATTTGGTTCTTCGACTTTGTTAAACTTCTGTCTTTGGTCTTTTTCTTCGATAATTCTTCGGAATAGGCCTATGACTTCCGTTCTTTTTTTCACTTTTGATCTTTTGACTTTGTCTTTTGTCTTTTTCTTCGATAAAAGCCCGTGAAAGCCCGTGTTTTCTTCATTTTTCATCTTTTGGTCCTAAAACACAACAAAAACACAAACCACGCGTAATTCCGACTAATACGACATTAAACACAGGATTTGGTCTCTTTTTTATTTATTTTAAGTGGTAAAAGGGTAAGTGTTTCACACTTATTAAATCCCCTACACTTGACCATTACAATGACCCCATGCAATGCATTAATTTCAAAGCAACATTTACATTTTTCTCATAATTAACCCACCTTGGCCTTTATTACATACTACGACACTATGGAAACTAAAAAGATAGAAAAATTCTCAAAAGAAAAAGATATACAATTTCACATTATATATTTACTAGAAATTGTTTGATGGAAGAAACTTGTAAAGAAATCAAAGACTTAAATTAGAGCTTCGGTGTCATGAATGTTTATCACCCTCAAGTTTCACGTTCCCCACACCAAGCTTAAAAACGAGATCATTGTAATTATAAGTTAGTAAAGCTAACACTTACTCATTTGGTTCAATTATTCACTTAGACCCCCTTATTCCTACGGTGTATCTCTTATATTTTATTTTCGTCTCACGAGGATGCATTTTTGACTTATTTAGATAATTTATTAAGGCCAAAAATAAAGTAGGATGATTTAATCAATAGTTACCTAAAGGACAAAATCTTTTAAAACGGTTTCTCGAAATCTCATAAAGTTCATATCTTGGCATAACTCGTTTCACGAGTTGAGACCTCTTTCAGACCGATATTTGGCATTTACTTCATACTTCGAATCTTGAGAGAAGTTCTTGAAATAATGGTCTTCTCTTCATATGTGCAATTTCTTCACTTGAAGTTTTTGAGAGATTCTTCAAACCACGAATTCTTCGTTTTTCTTCAATCTTTATTTGGGATTTTGATATACAACGATCCGCCTCCTTTTCGGACTTGGATCTATTTATACTCATACCTTGTTAGGGTCTTTTGGATAGACTTCTCCATGATCTTTATGGGAGTAATTTCTTCTCGTCATGTATCTCGATGCTTCATATTGATTTTTGAATAATGATTCTTCACATCATCTTGGATCTTTAGCAACAAAATGGATCCCTCATGTCTTGTTAGGGCCTTTTTTGACTCGCCAATCTTCGCATCCCGTTTCAATAAGTTATGCCTTGGCTATGAACTCGAATTAATCCCGAGCAACTTTTAAACGATCTTGGGCTAGAAGATAAGTAACTTTTCAATTCGTACGACCTTATTTATTGCATTTATTTATTTAAAAGTGATGGGAGAAAAAGCTTATAATTAACTCACATAAGTTCATAAAAGAATACAAAACTTATAATTGACTCTATCATTTCTCGTTCTCCACAATTTAAAATTGCAAGGAATGAGACTCGTGGATGCTTAGCCTAATAAACTAATTAAAGTCCATATGGTTAAGGATACTAGCTAGAGTAAACTCAAATAAGTAAACTCGGGTTGAGTCAAAATATTCACGACGGGCCTAATATATCAAAGACATCTAAACTTCTTAAAATTATTTTATTTAATAATTTATTTTGACTTTATTCTAGAAATGAAATAAATACATACGATGAAAGAAAATAACGATAAGAAAGGAAAATACTACTAGGGCAAAATAGATCAAAAATTTGAAAAATGTCGAAAATAAAAAAAATTTCCGGTTAAAAATGAGGCCATAGTTATGGAAAGCCCACTTAAATTCGATAGAAGTCTCCCCTACACTTAATATAAACATTGTCCTTAATGTTTAAGCATGGGGAAGTAAACTCCCCTACATTTAGGACATTGTGCATGTTGTTTAAATCTTGCTAAGGAAAAGACAACTAAAGTGATTCCTATTTCAACATATATGATAAAAATATTGAATCACAAGAGATTAGGATAGAACCGGGAAGATGGGTACACGAAATCACAGGTCGTCAAAAGTTATCAAAAATAGATATTTGAAAGCTCTAATGCCACATAATAAGAAACAACAAAACAATAAACACCTACGTGGCTCCCCCTACACTTATTATGAAAAACGGATAAAGAAGGATAGATCATCGGGTTGCCTCCCGAGAAGCACTTGTTTTTGTTAACCGAGTCACGAGCCTGACTCAACCCTAAATACTATGGTTGAAATTTCATAGAAAACCTTGAAGAAAATCCGCCGGGGTCAAATACATGGTTCTCATCCAACAAGTGGCATAAGCCTAAGGTGAAGAGCACAAGCCAAAGGAGAGTAGGCGAGGTTCCCTTAAGCAATTGTTGAGCACGGTGATAGAAAGTGTGGTAAGGTGAAAGCGTAGCTCCGAATATTCCAAAAGTCTTTCCTTTTATTTCATCAGATGGATACTAAGATGGCTCAAAAACTGTGATACCCGGATCGAACACCTTTTCCTTTAGGGGAAAATAAGAAAGACACTAAGTGGACCTTGATGAAGATTCGCCCATATACCGCACAATCTCATCCGAAGAAGGTGGAAAGAGAGGTGTCAAAACATAAGTACTACGAATGTTTGTGTCGTCTGGTTTCTTCTCCTTTGAAACGGGTTTCTTAACATCCGAAGGAGGGTAGAGGCCATAATCAAAATCCAAAGTAGGAGAATCATGCTCATTAGGAAAGTAAGTAATGAGAAAGTTGGCGAAATATTCCTCAAAAGAGTAATCCTCTAAAGTAGTAGCAAGCGTTGGTGGTGGAAGATCCTCATCAAAAATAGGAGAAAAATCATCATTAAAAGATACAACACTTGAAGAATCACTACAAAGAGTGTCAACATCATCAAAGTCATCATAAATCGGCACGTCTTCTTACTCGGAAGTATAATCAACATATTCTTCATAAATTGGTGGATCACCAAAATCGGAAAGAGAATCATCATATTCATCATAGATTGGTGGAGCATCCAAATCGGAAAGAGAATCATTAGAATCTTCCACATGTTCTTGAAAAAGTGGATTATCATATAAAGTCTCAAAAAGAGGATTGTTGTGTAGCACTAAATCATTGACATCAAGCTTTATATTTTCCAAAGGAGTTGTAACAAGCTCATCTTGAAGCACATGAATAATTTTCGCCATTTCTTTTCCATTGGATTTGCTTGAAATCTTCCCCATTTTAAATACTTGTTGATCATTCCCGACCCTAAGAATTAGTTCACCTTCGGCAACATCGACTAAAGCTTTTCCGGTTCACAAGAATGGGCGTCCAAGTATTAACATAATACGAGGATCCATCTCATAATCAAAAACAACAAAATCAACCGGAAAAGTGAAGGTACCAACTTTAACAAAAACATCTTCAGCAATACCAACGGGGTAATCGAGAGTTCGATTAGCTAGCTCAAGGGTCATACGGGTTGGTATAAGATCGGGTAATGATAACTTATTCCAAACACTTAATGGCATTAAATTGATACTAGCCCCGAGATCGGCTAAGGCAGTACATTCCTTGATTTGAGAAAATGAAAAAGGTAACACAAAACGACCAAGTTTCTTTGGAAGTTCTTTGAGAAGGATTACAAAACAATTTTTGTTTAATCGAGTATTAACAAACTCAACCATCTTCTCCTTCTTACTAAGCAACTCCTTAAATGCTTTAACAAAGTTCAGCATTTGGACAAGTGCTTCAACAAGGCTAATGTTAAAGTTCATTTGTGTGATCATCTTCAAAAAGGAAGTAACTTGAGTATCCTCCTTAGTGAGAACTATGCACTTGTCTAACCGAGAAGGATAAGGAATATTGGGCTTAGGAGGTGTAGGTGGAGAAGGCGAAGGTGTAGAAACTGAAGGTTGAGAGGTTGAAGGTTGAGAGGGTGAATGTTGAGGGGGTGAAAGGTTTTTCTTGTGTACATCTTCAGGAAGAGGTGGGGACGATAATGGAGAACTAGTACTAGGCGTGGTAGTAGGAGGGATAAATGGGGTGGAGGAGGTGTAACTGGAGTAACTGGGGGAGGGGTAGAAGGTCTTACTATAGTTGCTCCACTGCGTGTAGTAATAGCACTCACATTAGCTCTAGGGTTGGTTTCGGTTGTTGAAGGAAGATCACATTGGGGATGAAGGGCTTGAAACATTTGAACGAATTTCCTATCCGTGGACTCTTACATTTCCTTTAATTTCTTATCTTGTTCTGAAATCTTTTGAAGAACTAAGTCCATTTTTTGATTAGGTAAATTGAACCCTTGTTGTGGTAAACCTTGGTTTGGGTATTGGTTGTGTCGACGTACAGTCGGTTAAGGGCCCAGCCCGACTGGCCCGCGGCCCACACACACCTTAACTTATCCTTTAAGAAACCCTAAGCCTATATAAACAGGGGCAGGGGGTCTCATTCTACATCAGGTTCTCTCTCTTAACCACACATCTTATACAATATATCGATCAATACTAACTTGACTGTCGGAGGTGGACCCCGGGGCTCCGGCCTCGGGTCCACGTCTAACCGGTTTACCTTTGTTTGCAACATTACTCAGGATTCAGGAAGACGACAAACGGCCTAGGAGTGTCGTCGAACCGGCCCAACCAAACTATGCTCCAACAAGTTGGCGCCATCCGTGGGACCCTGACTATATGTTCCGTGGTCTCTTACTATCAAAAAGCAAAGATTCATGCGAAAATTGGTAACATCGAACCTTTTTCTATTATTGATTTTTTATGAAGTGTGTTATGATTTTACTGCCATGCGCATGTACGTATAATATTCAATCATATTTTTCTCAAATCACATTTAAAAACTATGAACATACGTATTGTGACATGTTGAGATTTGCATGAACAACGACTAAAGCACACAGATCTTTGTTAGAAAAAGAAATTCTTAACCATGAGTACGCTTTCTATAATATCTGCTAAATTAATAACGAGATGTTTTTCATATATACATATTGTGTAGATACAGTTGTTAAACTAGCACAATGTATCTTGCATATAGAAAGCTATTATCACTATCTTTTAAATTAACAAAAGAATATTACTCATATTTTTTAAAGTTCGCAAAAGATATTATCATATCTTTTAAGAATGTTATCGATATTATTGGATGATAAGAGATATTACATATCTCTTTTAATTTGATTATTATATTTTTCGTATAAATCGCGACTCGATCTACTGGTATCGTGTCGCGACCCGACCTCTTTATCCGCGGTCATGGTATGTCCATCCGTGCTCGTCCGTACAATCGGTCGTATTTTATATATTACTAAAATATATTATCAATCTTTTAAATTTGGTTAGGATACATTCCAATATTATTAATTTATAAAAGATATTATATATATCTCTTTTAAATCGACACGATATATTACATATATTTTTTGGATAATATATTTTTATTTATCATTCGCGGTTATGGTGCGTCCATCCGCGCTAGTCTGCACGCTCAGACATCTTTAGCCTACGGGCGTACATGTACACATCGTTCCCAGGCGGAATAAGAGGATTGAGTGAACCTAATAATTCAACTTGTCGTGTAAGAGGGATGCAACCCCAACGACCATGGATCATGTATCCTTGTTAGACACCTTACTCTCAAGACGTTGTAGTAAGTTACGCAAACCACATGACTCATGATGGACTTGCAAAAGACACACTGTGCACGTCTAACAAAATTTTGTCAAAACTTTGACCGTCCTTATGGTAGTAGCGGTAAGCCGCACATAACGGCATAGCATATCCCATAAGTTAGTTAAGATACGTCTTATACTATGTGACAATTCGCGGTTATGGCAAGACCCATCCGTGTTGGTTCGCACGTTCGAACCCAATTTCTATTTTTCATACGCAGTTATGGTACGTCCATTCGCGTTGGTCTACGTGACTGTAATTTTTTGAATACTTGATTAAGTTTAATATTACTAATCGAGTTTAGCACCATTAAACTTGTGGGGCTACCAGGGTATAATAATACCACTATTTCCGTGCATGACACGCAAATATCTTTGGATATGTTTCTTTGCCGCAGAAGTCCGCCTTCTGCCGGGTTATTCCTTTGCCATGGAAGTATCTCTTCCATTGGCTTATTCCTTCGCCGCGGAAGTACTCCTTCCGCGCGCTTCTTCCTTTGCAATAAAAGTATCTCTTCCATTGGCTTATTCCTTCGCAGCGGAAGTATTCCTTCCGCGCGATTGTTTCTTCGCCATGGAAGTATCTCTTCCATTGGCTTATGCCTTTGCCACGGAAGTATCTCTTCCGTTGGCTTATTCATTCGCCGTGGGAGTAAGTCTTCCACGTGCTTATTCATTCGCCGTGGAAGTATCTTTTCCACGTGCTTCGTATCTGCGCCGTGGGAGTATTCTTCCACGTGCTCGTTATCTCTCGCCGTGGAAATATCTCTTCCACGTGCTTCTTATATTCGCCGTGGAAGTATTTCTTCCACGTGCTTATTATCTTTGCCGTGGAAGTGTCTCTTCCACGTGCTTATTATCTTCGTCGTGGAAGTATCTCTTCCACGTGCTTGTTATCTTTTGCCATGGAAGTATTCTTCCACGTGCTCGTTATCTTTCGCCGTGGAAGTATTCTCCCACGTGCTCCTTATCTTTCGCCGTGGAAGTATTCTTCCGCGGTCTCATTATATTTGCCGTGGAAGTATCTCTTCCACGTGCTTATTGTCTTCGCCGTGGAAGTATTTCTTCCACGTGCTTATTATCTTTGTCGTGGAAGTGTCTCTTCCACGTGCTTCATATCTTTGCCGTGGAAGTATCTCTTCCACGTGCTTATTATCTTCGCCGTGGAAGTATCTCTTCCACGGACTTATTGTCTTTTCCATGGAAGTCCTCCTTCCACTGGCTTATTGTTTTCGTCGTGGAAGTACTCCTTCCACTGGCTTATTGTCTTCGCCGTGGAAGTATTCCTTCCACGTGCTTATTATCTTTGTCGTGGAAGTATCTCTTCCACGTGCTCATTATCCTTCGCCGTGGAAGTACTCCTTCCACTGGCTTATTATTTTCGCCGTGGAAGTACTCTTCCACGTGCTTCTTATCTTCGCCGTGGAAGTATTTCTTCCACGTGCTTATTATCTTTGCCGTGGAAGTGTCTCTTCCACGTGCTTATTATCTTCGTCGTGGAAGTATCTCTTCCACGTGCTTGTTATCTTTCGCCATGGAAGTATTCTTCCACGTGCTCGTTATCTTTCGCCGTGGAAGTATTCTCCCACGTGCTCCTTATCTTTCGCCGTGGAAGTATTCTTCCACGGTCTCATTATCTTTGCCTTGGAAGTATCTCTTCCACGTGCTTATTGTCTTCGCCGTGGAAGTATTTCTTCCACATGCTTATTATCTTTGTCGTGGAAGTGTCTCTTCCACGTGCTTCATATCTTTGCCATGGAAGTATCTCTTCCACGTTCTTATTATCTTCGCCGTGGAAGTATCTCTTCCACGGACTTATTGTCTTTGCCATGGAAGTCCTCCTTCCACTGGCTTATTGTTTTCGCCGTGGAAGTACTCCTTCCACTGGCTTACTGTCTTCGTCGTGGAAATATTCCTTCCACGTGCTTATTATCTTTGTCGTGGAAGTATCTCTTCCACGTGCTCATTATCCTTCGCTGTGGAAGTACTCCTTCCACTGGCTTATTATTTTCGCCGTGGAAGTACTCTTCCACGTGCTTCTTATCTTCGCCGTGGAAGTATCTCTTCCACGTGCTTGTTATCTTCGCCGTGGAAGTATTCTTCCACGGTGCATCGTTATTTTAGCCGTGGAAGTATTCTTCCACGGCGCATCGTTATTTTAGCCGTGGAAGTATTCTTCCACTGCGCATCGTTATCTTTTTCCGTGGAAGTACGCCTTCCACTGGCTCATTCTGCCACAGAAGTACGTCTTCTGTTGGTACATATCTTTGTTACGGAAGTACGTCTTCCGTGATGAATTACTTTGCCCGACCATGGAGTGATGTTTCCAAAATTTTCATCGTTTATACTTAATTAGATGGAGCTTGATCAACTATGTTTAATCTAGGAAAAACTGTGACAAATTTTGGAAGTCATTATCGGATGTCGGGGCCGTAAGACGGATGTAATATCCGCATCACCTTTCCACAGAGGTACGTCTTCTGTTGGCTTTAAGACGAATGACACATTCGCATTATGTTGCATCATTAGTGGGTATAAGAAGCACGCCTTCAAATGTTCACGATGCAGCATACGGGTTCAACCTCCACCTTCACAAAACCTTTTTATCATCCTCACGGTAGAGATGAATAAGAATGATACCTTGCCAATTCCAGTGTTACCCAGGCTATAGAAACATGTTTTCTTCTTACGGGGTCCTTACCGTCTAAACACGGGAAACCAATCATTCGAGCACAACCACCCGTCTTACGTCTTACGTATACATGTTTTCCCAGTTCTTTCGGCGTGGATATGCTTACAAGTAACGGATATGGTGTAAAGTCTAGTAACCTCGGTGATAACCTCGCATACTAGACTGGGGGGACATGATGACGTATAGTGGCTATGCTCACTATTCGTAATCCCAAACCATCATCTTTTCGCTAAAAATAGCCCATTACGAGTGGAGCCATATGTTACGGACGACCCATGAGGATGTCCTAGTAGCAAGCCGCACGCGGTTGTTAGTGAGTATGATACACGAATGAGTCTAGCATAACATGATCATGAACCATATCATACTAGACTGGGGGACATGTCGACGTACAGTCGGTTAAGGGCCCAACCCGACTGGCCCGCGGCCCACACACACCTTAACTTATCCTTTAAGAAACCCTAAGCCTATATAAACAGGGGCAGGGGGTCTCATTCTACATCAGGTTCTCTCTCTTAACCACACATCTTATACAATATATCAATCAATACTAACTTGACCGTCAGAGGTGGACCCCGGGGCTCCGGCCTCGGGTCCACGTCTAACCGGTTTAGCTTTGTTTGCAGCATTACTCAGGATTCGGGAAGACGACAAACGGCCTAGGAGTGTCGTCGAACCGGCCCAGCCAAACTATGCTCCAACAGGTTGTATGGTGGAAAACCTTGAGTATTAAAACCTTGGTCTGGATAGCCTTGATTTTGCACTTGATAAGTTCCTTGATTAGCATTATTGCCCCTCACATATGCATTTGGTTGAAAATTAGCTCTTGGTGGACCTTGGTTGTTTTGGGTGGGTGGGGGTGGTCTTTGTTGAAAATCGGATGGAGCCAAATAAATAGTAGAATTATAGGACAAATGATTAACATCGACATTCGGCTTGAAATGAACCCACTCAGTGTTGTTGTAAGCATACACTTACCTGTGAGATTGGTCATAAGCCTTATCACAATTAACATAAGAGTGTGGCCCACCACATGTTTCACAAGTCACATGTTGAATAGGAGTGTTTTGACATGTAAGGCAAGTTTTGTCACTATTGAAGTAAGTGCTTGAATTTGATTGGTAGTCTCACTATCACTAGTACCAGCCATAGTAGCCCTTACACTTTTAGTTTGCACTTTGGCCATATTTTCAATTATATCCCAAGCGACTTGTGTTGTTTTCACTAGAATGTTACCCACCGAAGCACTATTTAGTGAATCTTTGTCATTCAAACTTAATCTATTATAAAAAGTATCAATTTGATGCACTTTAGTAAAACCGTTTTGTGGACACTTTATCAATGTTCCTTAAAACGATCCCAAACTTTTGTTCAAAATTGATTATATCATTCCGCAAAGCGGTAGTACGGGAGGATGGAAAGAAATAATTAATGAATTTAGTCTCTATGTCCGCCCATTGTGGCAATACTTTGGGGTGGTTCCTTATCAAGCCAAGTCTGGGCTTGTCCCTCGAGAGAAAAAGAAAAGAGGAGCAAACGAATTGCCTCTTGTGAGACACCATTGTATTTCACAGTATTAGTTAAGTGTACAATCCTCTTGATATGATCGTGAGGGTCATCATGAGTGCGGCCCAAGAAAGGTGTAGCAAAGACCATTTGAACATAACCGGTTTTGAGATCAAAGTTGTTGGCTCTAATATCTGGCACCACAATTGCATCGTCATTGCCTTCAACATGTGATTGCAAGAGCTCGATCATTGGTAGGTTATCCATGGTATCAATAGCACGAGTCTCGATATCGGCTTGGGTGTTTTTCTTCTTGCGTCAACGAGTACGCATACACCTACAAAAGAAAAATATGGACAACAAATAGAAGAAGGATTGAAGTTAATGTAAAAAGAAGATATTTTTGGTGCAAAACTTTAGAAAAGAAATGCTTTTTATGATTTTTAAATGTTTTTGCGTTTTTGAAAATTTTTGATTTTTCGATTTTTTAAATTTTTTTAAATTTTTGCAAGAAAAATAACGTTCACGAGTGAACGGATCCCAAATCCATCGCGTCTCTCACAAAAAACCGTTAATCTTTACGAAAAGAGCCGGCAACGGCGCCATTTTAATAACTGATTTTTGATTAAGTTCGTTTTTCTCACGACACAATTCGAATTGAAATAGGGTTCAAAGTGTGACTCAGTCGTTTTTGGTGAGTAAAAAGAAAGATTGGTTATTTATTGCTACTTAGAAAGGAAACGAGACAAATATTAAAAATAGACTAAAGATAAATGACAAATAAAAATAGATGGACTAAAACTTGATAAAAGTAATAAAGAAAAATGATAAAAATAAAAGTAAAAATAAACAATGTAAATAAATACGGAAAATAAAAAATGAATGTCGAAATAAAATAAAATAAAAGTTGGAATTAATAAATGACGGAATAAAATAAAAATTTTAAAGTCCAAAAAAATTAAAATAAAAGTCTAAAAAAAAAATAAAAATAAAAATAAAAATAAATTTCAAATGTTGGAAATGGGGGAACAAGAAAGATATGTTGGAAAATGGTGGACAAGAAAAAAAAAGAGGGAAACAAAAAATCACCACTTTCGGTGTATAAAGAAGCGGGAAAGAAGAATAAAAAGGATCAATTCCACTTTCGGGAAATAATTTTAGGCGGGAAAAAATAGGAATGTTGTGCAATAAAAGAGTTTTGGAATCCTAAAAATGATTTTGAGTTTCGGGATACATAGTTATTTGAGTTTCGGAATGTGTTATATTACTTGACTTTCGGAATATTTATTTTACTAAATTTCGGAATATAAATTTTTTGGCGGGAAAAAATAATGGAGTTTGGAAAAAGTGGTATAGCCTGAGTTTCGGAATTTCTAAAAGCAAATGACTTTCGGAATTTTTTTTTAAAAATGAGTTTCGGGATTTAAAAAAAACGAGTTTCGGTATAATGATAAAAATGAGTTTCTGTAAAAAATGAGTTTTGGAATGTTTAGCTAAAAATTGAGTTTAGGGGAAAGAAAATTATACCGAGTTTCGGAATAACTAAAATTTGACTTTCGGAATAATATTTAAAATCGAGTTTCGGAATAAATTTTTAGAATGAGTTTCGGATAAAAATCTAAATGCTCAGTTTCGGGGAAAAGGCAAAACCCTCTTCCAAAACTCAAACAATAATCAGACTTCGCAAGATCTAAATGAAACGAGGAATGAAAATAAGCCAAAGTAAGCAAAATTAATCTAAGAAATAAGCAAAAAGTAAGATAAATTAATTTCTAAAATATGCCAAACACAACACTAATAAAAACTATAAAAAGCACCAAATAAGCAAAATAAAAAATATATTTAAAAAAACATTAAGCTACCAATTCTACTCAAATAAAAATAAGCCAAACATAAAATAAAAATAAGCACAATAACCTATAATAATCAACCACATAAAAAATAATAAAAACAAGAAATAAGCAACTCAATCAAATAAGCAATAAGATCAAATAAGCTAATATGATGATTAACCAAATCAACACAATTAAAACAAGAAAAGAAGAATGAGATTAATTGAAAAGCTTGAAATTAAAGATTAAAATTAAAGATTCAACAATTGAAATATTAAAGATGAAAAGCTTAAAGAAAAATGAGAGAGAGTTTTAAAATTACACCTACTCCTGATTACCTGATAAAAATAAAATTAACTAAAAACTAACTATTACAAATGAAGGAGATGAGGTCTTTATATAGGTGGAGAGTTGTTGGTGTTGTGCTTTTTTTTCTTTTGTCTTCTCGTCTTTTTAATTAATTCGTCATTCTCGACTTTGTCTCGGGACTTGTAGATAAATAAAATGAACTCGTCTTCTAATTTATTCTTTTATTATATTTGGTTCTTCGACTTTGTTAAACTTCTGTCTTTGGTCTTTTTCTTCAATAAATCTTTAGAATAGGCTTTTGACTTCGGTTCTTTTTGCACTTTTGATCTTTTGACTTTGACTTTTTTCTTTTTCTTCGATAAAATCCCGTGAAAGCCCGTGTTTACTTCCTTTTTCATCTTTTGGTCCTAAAACACAACAAAAATACAAACCACGCGTAATTCCGACTAATACGACATTAAACACACGTTTTGGTCTCGTTTTTATTTGTTTTAAGTGGTAAAAGGATAAGCGTTTTCACACTTATTAATTATCCCTAACTCCTACTCACCAGTGGACACAATCTAGAATTGTGATAAGAGCACTCTATAAGTACCCAAATACCTAAAGGTTTCCTAAACCTCCCCTTAAACTTACACAGTTTGCAAAAGAAATGAATATGATAAATTTTTATTTCAAGATAGGAATGTAAACATTCCAACCATCATAAATAAATATTCTTCATATCTATGAAGTCCATAAGCAACTTTTTATCCTATTGCACAATGCTCAAAATGCATGCATGCTTATATAAAAAACCACAAAAACTAACATAGGCTGTCAGTGGCCAAAATCCACTTGTCAACTGATAAAATGCCTTTGTCAGCGTTAGAAAAATATAGTGGAAAATTTAACACAATTACATGAGATAATAAAAATGTATATCCTATACATATTATACAATAATCTCAAAAACACATATTTCATGGATTGATCATTCCAATACTTGTTACCAAGTACTGGAACCTCCCAACATCAAAATGTTTAGTCAAAAGATCAGCCACATTATGTTCTGTGTCTAATCTATCTGGATGTATTAAAACTTTTTCAAAACAATCCCTTATAAAATGATGTCTTATTTCTATTTGTTTAGTTTTAGAATGATGTACATGATTTTTAATAATGCATAGTGTACTGTTATTATCTACAAATATCTTGGTATGCATAAAATTGTACCCATAATCCAAAAGCTGATTTTTAATCCATAACACTTGCCCACAACATGCAGTAGTAGCTACATACTCAACCTCAGTTTTTGAATTAGCCACCACCGTTTGTTTCTTGCATTGCCAAGAAATAAGTCTGCTCCTAAGAAATTGACATCCACCAGTTGTGGATTTCCTATCATTGTTGTCTCCTCCATAGTCATTGTCTGAATAGTCCACAAGCTCCAATGGTGAGTCTTTAGGGGTACCATAATCCCAAAGTGGGATAGCACCTAAGATACCTAAAGATCCTTTTGACAGCATGAATATGACACTCTTTGAGAGTCACTTGATGACGTGCACATACACACACAACAAACATGATATCAGGTCTAGAGGCAGTAAGATACATCAATGAGCCAATCATTAACCTATAATGCCTGACATCAACATCCTTTCCATCTCCAATCTTTCCCCAAGGTTATACCATATCCATGGGTGTGCTAGCCCATTTCTCATGAGGGGAAAAGCCAAACTTCTTCAAAATTTCATCTACATATTTGTCTTGAGAGATGAAGATACTAGTTTCTTTCTGTTGGACTTGAAGACCTAGAAAGAAGTTCATCTCTCCCATTGCACTCATTTGAAATTTATTAGTCATTAGCTTTGAGAAATCATCACTCATCCTTTGGTTAGAAGAACCAAAGATGATATCATCAACATAGACATGCACAAGAGTAAAATCCTTCCCGTCTTGTTTTATAAACAATGTTTGGTCTATTATGACCCTCTTGAAACCATTTTCCACCAAATATGTGGAAAGTGTACCATACCAAGCTCTAAGGGCCTGATGAAGGCCAAACATAGCTTTTTTAACTCTATAAACCTTGTCTGGATGCTCTGAATCTTCAAAACCAGGAGGCTGCATAACATATACTTTCTCTTGAATTGTGCCATACAAGAAAGCACTCTTGACATCCATCTGGTGGACTATGAAACCCATGCAAGAAGCATAGGCTAGGAAAATCCTTATTGCTTCAATTCTGGCAACAGGTGCAAAAACCTCTTCATAGTCAATTCCTTCTTCTTGTGTGTAACCTTGAGCAACCACTCTTGCCTTATTTCTAATCACAATACCTCTCTCATCTCTCTTGTTTCTTAGGACCCAACGTGCTCCAATAGGTCTCACATGCTTGGGACAATCCACAAGGTCCAAACATCCTGAATTGCAAACTGATGAAGCTCATCCTACATTGCTTCAACCCAGCTTGGTTCTTGGAGAGTATCAAAATTCTTCTTGGGCTCATTCTGTGATAGAAAGCAGACAAATAAACATTCTTGAACCAAAGGGGTATCATCCTTTTTGTGAATGTTGGCAATGAATCCTCCTTTCAGATTCCTGTTTCTTCTTGTTGAACTGGTGAATTGATGGGACCAATTATTTGGTTAGGAGGGTTAGCTTTGGACACTTTTGTAAGAATTCCTCCCCCAAACAATGTGTTATCATATACAATAGATTCCAAAGAGCCTTGATCCTCACCATCATTAGTTTCATACTCACTTGAACTATGAAGAGCATTGTCAGCGTTTGTATTTGTGACGCTGATACTGATAATAGTATTCTTACACTTATTTAGGAAAACAAAGCGTAAATGAGCTGTAAGCACTAAGCGTCCGTTTAGGAAAACGTAAACACTTATGACCCTTGTGTGAGTTCGTTCTCGAGGAGGATTAATGTGTGTGTTAAACTTGATGATAATTGAGATTAATATTGATGAAAGAAAAAGGGGAAAAGAAAATGACGGATAAGATTACACTAAGACGAAAAACGCGGATTCACGCAAAACTAGGTAAAATGAAAAATTACTCTAAAAATTCCCAAAAAATCACAAAAATTCCTAAAAATCCAATTAGGTGTCGTTTGGTTCAAGATATTGAAATTCTAGAATTTTAAATTCTAGTAAATTAAAATTCCTAAGAATTCTAAATTCTAGAATTTCAAAGGCCTAAGCATGTTTGGTTGGCAACAATTTATAATATTTTGAAATCTTGATTTGTGTTGAACCAATTAACCAATAAATATTTTTTATTATTTTTTTTAAAAAAGAGTAAAAATCAAATTTTAACTATATATAAAAAAAATTATAAAAATTTTATAAATTTTTTTATAAAAATTTTATATAAAATTTATAAAAAAGTTGTATAATCTTTATAAAAAGTTAAATAAATTTTTTAAAAAATTCAATAATTTTTATAAAAAATTTATATAATTTTTTTTTAAAAAAAGTTTATAATAATAAAAAATTTCGATAATTTTTTTTATAGAATTTCTATAAATTTTATAAAAAATTCAATAATTTTTTATAGAATTTATATAAATTTTATAGTTTTTTTTTTAAATTTTATAAAAAAAACTTTAAATTTTATAAACAATTTATATAAAATTTTTATATAAATCTTAATTTTGCTATTTAAAAAAGGAAAAACCGAAAAAATAAATTTTATACCAATTTTTTAAATTTTATAATTTTTCATATAAATATAAAAACCCGAATAAAAACGACTAGAAAAATGTCTATAAAAGATAATTTTGAAGTAAATTAAAATTCCTCACTTTTTGGAGTAATTCTAATATCCTCCATTTTGGGAATTTGGGGAAATTGAAATTCCTTCATTAGCCCTACCAAACACAATATTTGGGGGAAATTAAAATGCAAATATTTTTAATATCCCCCAATATCCTCCAATATCCCTCAACCAAACGGCCTCTTAGGGTTTACAAATGATCAAAACTTTTTCAAACCTTTTATTTAATTAATATTTAATTTTTTAATGCTAATTAAAGCCCTAAAAATCAAATAAATTAATAAAAAGCAAAATAAAGATTTTTCAATTTTTAAACCTTAAAAATGACTTAATAAAACTAAAAAGTATTTTTCCAAAATTTTAAACCTATTAAAACTATTTAAAATAATTAAAAACTAAAAATAAATATTAAAATAATGTTAAAATTCAAAATTTATAAAAAATCATAAAACTTGCAAGCTAGATTATTTTAACCTAATAAAACCAGAAATGAACTTGAAATGACCTAAGTACCCCTATTGAGCCCTCAAATGGGCCAAAATAAAAAACAGTCCAAGAAGATGGGCTTTTTGGCCCAATAAGCAAAAAGTCAACCAATTTAGCCCAAAATCTCCAGTCTAGCTTAAAATTTGATTTTAAACAAAAAACTCTAAAGGCCCAAAAGCTGAAGGTGAGCTTATCACAGCTTAATATACACCCAGCTTATTCTTAATGGGCCAATAAGCCCATTAAGCTATAAGCTGATGCCATAAGCTGAAAATTGACACACATCCTTCTCTTGGGATAATAAAGATGTTTGTAAAAAGAAATTTTGCAAAAACACACTTAATAAGCCAGAAATAAGCCAAGTATGTTTTCACAAAAAGACAAAAGTCATTTTTTAGCTACCGACCACTTCAAGACTTGATTCAACTTGCAAAAGACTCTAAACGACTTAATTAAGACAAATAAATCATAAAACATCCAATAAGCTAAGCCAAATAAGCTGAATGAGTTGATAAGCACTTGTGAATAAGACAATTGAATTCCTTTTCTAGTAAAACCCTAAAACCAAAAGCTACAAACTCAAAAATAAGCTAACTAGATGAGAATAATAAGATCTATTACAAATCAAAAGTTGTTGCACAAAGAAATAAGCTAGAAATGCTGATTAACAAGCTGACAAGGAAATAACACTATCAGTGGGTACCAGTAGTGGGAAAGGAGTTCCCACTGCTTGAATTGAGAATGATCGTTTTAGCTTGTTTTAATGGATGATTTTGGATAATCAAGGCACCCCTACAACCATTGAGTTGTAGGGAGTCAAGAACAAGCAAAAATAACACAAATCACACAGCCAGTTAGTACAGTTAATTCAATGAATGCCCAGACATGCAAGAACTAGGTCTGATGTTTTCTTTCTGATTCAATTGACCAACTGATGAACTTAGGACTATGAAATCTAGCAACCTAGAAAATAAGCATCCGGATTAAAAGCATACAACCCTAGTTTAACAATACCACTAACTGATGACCAAGTTTTACGTCTTAAAGACCTTAATCAAACTTGTTTTAGGCTGTGATTCAGTTTAAGTAATTTAAAACACAAGATTTGCAATTTTACTTCACTAAACCTTGAAACAAGCATAAGTATGACCATATTTTAAGCAAAGAAACATGGCATGACCTTTTCAAACTTATCAGATTATAACAATACCTTGTAAACTACAAATCCAAACACCCTATATGACTGATAAGCAGATTTTAACAAAACCAAAATGTTTACTTAACCTAACACAACTTAGAGAAGCACAAATTTTTGACTAAAAGCATCTAAGAAACAGGTTTGGTAAACCAAAAACAACCATATATCAGTAATGAACAGATTCACTTAGCACTAATTTTTTCAGCTAGGAAATTAAAAAGAGAGAAAGAAGGGGTGAACCTCCCTTGCTTTACATACAAGCAAGGCCAGTAAAGCTTCCTTGTATTTGGCCAACAACTAGGCTCAAACCAAGGAGTCTTGAATGGTTAAGGATGTGATGATGATTCTTGGTGTGGTTCTACAGCAAAACCATGCACCAAGATCAAGGAATGAGTGAGTGTGCCTGTTTAAAACATAAAACCACAAACACAAACAAAGAAAGATTATACCTTCGATCATGTGGATTGAAAGCAATTAGAACATATAATATGGACTAGGCCTTGGTGAGTTTTGAACAACCCCACAAGTTTGCAGCCAAGTATATGCATCCACTACACCTTGATTTATTCAATCAGGGTGTTATGATCATGCATATACCCAAAATTTAAAGCAAATGGGTATTTCTTTCAACCAAAGAAACCTCAGTTAAAAAGCTTTTCAGAACTAGAAAGAACAAAATTTTAAAACTGAAAATCTTTTGAAGCAAACTTAAGTAAAACGGATTTGAAAGCAGATAACTTAAACAAAACAATAATAATAATTGGCACTTGGTTTCCTTGTTATCAAGCAATACTCACTTTTCATTCATCAGAAAAAGTAGCTTTACAAGTATGTGACCAAAATCTGAAAAACCAAGAACAAGACTAAGCTATGTGGTCCTATGCCTTTTATAGGCTACAAGGAGGATTCTAGAAAGCTGAAAAACAAAAACCCTAATGCCATGAAGTTCCATGTTTACCCGTATGAAGATCCGAATACGCTTTGTTTGAATTTTGTCCAAGGTAGGATTTTTGGCAGCTTGTTATGGAGAAATGTGATTCCACTGATGAAAAATGATCTTGAACCCTTAAATTTGTTGTGGAGAACAAGTAATACCATCCTGGTCGTTCAAATCCCTGGCATGTTATGTCTTCTTTCCAAACGTGTAGCAGGGGAGGTTTCATGTGACCATTTGGGCGAGCTGGCAGCATCTTTGAGAATGGGTTTAAGATTAGCAAAAGGTGAATCATCAATCTGTTGTGAATTAGTAATTTCCCATTTGATTTGGTGATGATTGATGATTAGGGCTTATGTGGTGAATAGTTATGTTTTTAATCCGTTTTGAGGGTTTGATAAATGTTAGGCGCCAAGATTATTAAACTAATCACTTTGAAAAGTCTGGTTAGTACTGGGATGGTGAGGTGGCAGCATGGTGGGATGTGATTGGTAGATAGGTGTGAGTGGGTGAGGTGGCGTCTTGTGATAGGTCTAGGTAAGTATGCTTGTCTCCCAGATTTAGTCCCCCATTTTCCATCTTGTTTTTAAATGCAGTTTGGCTAGCAACAACTTAATTCCCCTTTGTAAACAAGTTTTTGTTTTTAGATTTTGGCCACAAAAACTTATGAAAAGTATTTCCAAGGGTATATTTTGCCATTTCTTGATATTTGAAGGACCATTCATGACATGTCTTCAACTTTGAAGGTCTTTTCTTGCATACTTGACTTTGAGGAGGACCAAAAGAGACAAGTCTTCATTTTTTAGGGACCAATCTTTCCAATTCTTCAAAGTTGAGGGACCTTTTTGTAATTTTGACAAACATCAGGGACCAAACTTGTAATTATGAATATACAATGTTATAAAGTGTCATTTCTTCAATGATGAAGGACCTTTCTTGTACATCTTAAATTCTTCAAGGACTTTTCTCTTAGAAATTCAACATTTGGGTCCGGTTCATTGTGCGGCTTCGTTTCTCGTGTTCGTTTTTGCTTGATTCCTGTGATCTTTTGTCATTTTCTCAATATCCGTACCTAAAATATACATTGAACAAACACAAGCATATATTTGGCACTTTTTATGATATTTTCCATGTTAACCCGTTATGGACGATGAGACTATGTATAAAAGCAGTCTCATCACTCCCCCATACTAAACCATTGTCGTACCCTCACGCAATGCTCGAATAAAGTATTTTAACATCTCCAAAATTCATTTTATCGACTTTTATTGAAATTTAAACTTACTATACTACTACTACGTGCATTCTAGACATAATGTATTATTTTCATCGCAAAATGAGACGTTTAGGTTCATAGAACAAGAACACGTGAATGCTTCCTTAGAAATAAGTTCGTCGTCCTCGATTTTCACCCAATTCTATGCTAAGCGTGTAACGAGATCATTGTCATTATAAGTTAGTAATGCTAACACTACTCATATGCCCTAATCACGTACTTAGACTCGCTTAATCCTAATTTGTATCTCTTATATTTTATTCTTGTCTTGAATGATCATGAAGATACATTTTTTTACTTATTCGATGATAGAGATTAAGGTCCAAGAATATTCATAACGGTGTAACCAAAAGCATCGAATTAATAACCTCCCCTAATAGACAACTGATAACTCGATTTTACTCAGGTTAAAAAGATTCGTTGATGTATGTCTAATCGAATTGATCTAGGTTCTCTAAGTGACTCAGTTTTATTTTGGTGAAAAAGAATATTTTCTGGTTGGTTTTAAATTTAAATGTGCAAGACTTAAAAGTAAATGTCGTTAAAGTAAAGGGCAAGTATTAAAAGAGTGTGAAATTAAATCTAAATCTAATTAAAAAGAAAGGTGCGATATTTGAAAGCTTTTTGAAAAGTAAATTAATTTAAATGACTAAAAATAAAAGCGTGACGGAAATTAAATTAGACAAGTATTAAAAACGTAAACTAAAAATTAAACAAGACAAAGTATAAGGAAGTTAGCCTCCAATCGGAATATATTCCGATAGACTCACCTTAACCTGATCGGAATGATGTCGTCGGAATAGACAATCGGAATATGTAGTAGATACCTGATCGGAATAGCTGTCACTCAACTCTAATCGGAATATCACTAGACCAATCCAATCGGAATACCAAACCACCTCCAATCGGAATGACGGCTTACCTTGATCGGAATATGGGTGACCTGGTCGGAATGAAGATCGGAACACCTAATCGGAATATGTCACTTTACACGATCGGAATATCCAAACTTGCACCTCAATCGGAATGTTATACTGAACACCAATCGGAATGCTGTCACACTTAGCCAATCGGAATATCCAGAAACCACTCTGATCGGAATACCAGAGCCCCCACCAATCGGAATACAGAAACCCTTATCCGATCACACCTGATCGGAATGTAATTCCCTTTTCCGATTGATTCAATCGGAATACGAAGAAAAGTACCAAAAATAAGCTTAACAATTAAGCTAAAATCCTAAATAAGCACTATACGAAATCCTAAGTTAAACCGTGTGAAAATAAGCTAACAAACTGAAATTTAACAACTTTTAAAGACACGAAAAAGATAAGCTTTGCTAAAAACAACTTTTATGTAAAAATAACTTTTATAAAAACTATATAAACTTGAAAATAAACCAAATAAGCTATAAAAATAAGAGATTTAAAACAATCAAAAAGTGAAATCTTTATACAAATAAACAAGATCAAAAGCATATAAATCAAAGATTAGAGAAAGGTAGAATGAGATTAACAAGATAAAGTAAAGGTGCGAGTAATTAAAGAAACACTTACTTGAAATTAAAAGGTAATTAAGGTGCAAAACATGTATTTAAATGTGCAAGTAATTAAATGTGCAAGGTATTAAAGGTGCATAAAATAAAGGTGGAAGAACTAGTTTGTCAATCTAGCCAACAAAAGCAAATGAAATGAAAAGGGAAGTATTTATAGGTGATTAGGAGGAAGGTTAGAGGAAGCTTCCTCCCCTCTTTCCTTTCTTCCTTAATTGCATGCTTAGGTCCCTCCTCTTCTTTAATCTTTTTGTTAATTTCGCCATTAGTCCTTAAGCCTTCAAATCTTCTTTAATCTTGGACTTTAACGACTTTTGGCTCGGGATTTCTTTGGACTCGTCTTTTAAATCTTCAATAAATAAGACTTGAGTTCCTCGGCTTTAAGTAAACTTCCGTCTTTTGACTTTTTCTTCGATAAATCTTCAGAATTGGTCTTGGACTTCCGTTCTTTTTGCACTCTTGACTTCTTGACTTCGTCTTTCATCCTTTTCTTCAATAAAAGTCCGTAAATGCCCGTGAATTCCCGTGATTTCTCCACTTTTCACTTTTTCGTCCTAAATCACAACAAAAACACAAACCACGTATAATTCCGATATAAAAGACATAAAATACACGTTTTTGGTCCGGTTATTATTGTAATTAAGTGGTAGAAAAGATGTGTGTTTTCACACATATCAAATCCCATACACTTGACCATTGCAATGTCCTCATGCAATGCATTAGTTACAAAGCACGTTTACATTTTTCATCATAATCAATCCATGTTGGCCTTTATTAAAGAGATAGAAACTACGAACATTCAAAGTAAAGAAATCAAAAAGCATACCTTGGGTTTTGAAAATTTCATGAATAATCATCATCCTCAACTTTTCACTTTCTCCAAACCAAGCTTAAAAACGAGATCATTGTTATTATAAGTTAGTAAACTAAGATGAACTCATGTGGGCCAATTATTCACTTAGACTCCCTTATTCCTAGGGGTATCTCTTATATTTTATTGTTTGTCTTGAATGATCACGAGGATGCATTGTTTGACTTATTTCGATAGTTATTTAGTCTGAAAATAAGGTGAACGATTTAATCAATAGTTAGCTAAAGGATCAAATCTTTTTAAACTGCTTCTCGGGACCTCATAAAGTTCATATCTTGGCATAACTCGCTTCGCGATTTGAGACCTTTCTCGGACCGATATTTGGCAGCGACTTCATACTTCAAATCTTGAGAGACGTTCATGAAATAATCGTCTTCTCTTCATAATTGGAATTTCTTCACTTGAACTTTTTGAGAGATTCATACTTGGACCACGACTTCTTCATTTTTCTCCAATCTTTATTTTGGATTTTGATATACAACGATCCGCCTCCTTTTATGACTTGGATCTATTTATCCTCATACCTTGTTAGGGTCTTTTCGGATACACGTCTCCATGACTTTTGGGGAGTATTTGCTTTTCGTCGTGTGTCTCGATCCTTCATATTGATTTTCGATAAATGATTCTTCTCATCACTTTGGATCTTTAGCAACAAAACATAGCCCTCATGCCTTGTTAGGGCCTTTTCGGACTCGCCAATCTTCACGTCCCGCTTCAATAAGTTATGCCTTGGCTATGAACTCTAATCCATACCGAGCAACTTTTAAACGATCTGGGGCTAGAAGCTAAGTAACCTTTCAAATCGTAGAACCTTATTTACTAGCAGATAAATTATTAGCAAGCGATGGGAGAATAGGATCATAATTAACTCACATAAATTCACGAAAGAATACCGGACTTATAATTGGCTCTATCATCTCTCGTTCTCCACAGTTTAAAATCTCAAGTAATGAGACTCGTGAATACTTAGCCTATTAAATCAAAGTTTTGGGTTTTCGAGTCGCCTATAGGATCTTGCAAATTCTTAGACTTTTTCAAGTTTAGAAATCGCATTTTAAAGTTCCGTTGATAAACGACTCTCTAGGATCAATTATAGGAACTTGCAAAAAGTTCTTGTTCTTAACCCGTGAGAGTTAAGACTTTCGCGTTTTATAGCTCCCTAAATAAAAGCCTAGCAAAATTTGACTTAAACACGTTAAGGATACTAGCTAGAGTAAACTCGGATTGAGTCAAAAGATTCACAACGTTTGAAAATTAAAACCACTTATTAAGCATTTATTCTAGCAAAGAAAGAAAATAACTATACAAAGGGAAAACTAATAGGCCAAAATAGATCAAAAATTTCTAAAAATGTCGAAAAATAGATTTTCCGGTTAAAATGAGGACAAATACAAGGAAAAGACCACTTAACTTCGACAGAAGTCCCCCCTACACTTAAGATAAACATTGTCCTCAATGTTTAAGCATGTGGGAGTAAACTCCCCTACACTTAGGATATTGTGCACGTTGTTTAAATCTTGCTAAGGAAAGGACAACTAAAGAGATTCCTATTTTAATATTGAGAAAATATAAAATAGTGAATCGAAAAGAGTTTAGGATAGAACCGGGAAGAAGTAGAACACGGAACCACGGGTCGTCAAGAATCATCAAGAGTAGATCATTGAAGCTCGAATCCCTGATTAGTAGAAGAGAGGCAAGAGCAAACACCAACGGGTCTCCCCTATACTTATGATAAAGAAAGCGAAAAGATAGATGCATGGGTTGCCTCCCAAGAAGCGCTTGGTTTTTGTTAACCGAGTCGTGAGCCTGAATCGACCTTGATCATCAACGCAAGAAGCATGAAACATATCCACCAGGATCAAAAACATAGTTTTCATCCATCAATAAGCACGAGCTTAAGGCGAACAAGGCAAACCAAAGAAGAAGTGGCAGGGTTCCTGTTAGCCGTATTTAAAAGTGATGGTCATATAATATACCGTTGCGAAGCTCGTGAAAATACTATTCAACGGTGTCGAGAGTTCTTAGTTATTAATGTTTATGTAACGGGAATTAGTCCCGAACACACAAATGAGGAAGGCCTCCTAAACACTTACTACTTAGTATAAAAGGCCTCCTAAGCCTCATTTGTGTGTGTGTTTTCCATTTCATTTGTTTTGTAGAGAGAGAAACGTATGTGTTTCTCTCACTAGGAATTCACAACTTTGTTTTTTTCTCTTTTCCTTCATCTAATCTAATCTTTCTTTTTTTGGTTTAATCTTCATCTACTTTTCTACATCATATATAGTCGTGTGATTCAATCCAACAAGTGGTATCATTCGCCAAGGGATTCGTGGATAGCTCTTTGGTGTTGTCCTTGTTTCTTGTTAATTCCGTGGGTTTTTTTGATTTTTTTTACTAAAGATTCAAAAAAATTTTGTGTTTTTTTTGTTGTTCCAAGTATTCGTGTCGTGAGTATTTTGGTTTGCTCAAAAACACGAATTTGTTGCCTCAAAGTTGCGAATTTGTTGCCTCAAAGATGCTAATTTGTTGCCTAAAAGTTGCTAAAATCGTTGCCTAAAAAGTTGGAAAAAAGTTCTCTTATTGCGATAGCTTCAATTTCGGGAAAGGTAAGTACGGTTTTGATCGCAATAACCCAAGGGTTTTACTTTGCGATCTAAAGATTTCGATACCTATTCCGATCTGGACATTCCGATCGTACATTGCGATCTGGGATTCCGACGGTCTTGAGGGTTTTTGTGAGTTGTTACTCTGTCCAGTTTATTTTGGCTATATTGCGATCTAGATATTCCGACAGGTAATCATTCCGACAGATCCCACATTCCGATCTAGGACATTCCGATCTACAACATTGCGACAGGTCAACATTGCGACAGGTCAACATTCCGACAGATCCATCATTCCGATAGTGGGACATTCCGATAGAGGGACATTCCGATCGATGCACATTCTGATAGAACATTCCGATGGGCATTCCGATGGAAATTTTCTTTGAGTAATTTTTAATCTTAGCCACCATCTAGACTAGTTTCAGATCATAGTTTACACGAAGATCAAAAAAAAAAAAAAAAAAAAAAAAATTGGCAATACATAATTTTTTCAGCTTACCGTTTTGTCGGACTGAGGAATTTATTGTCGGACTGAGAAAAAAATCGGAAGTTTCGGAATTTCAACATCACCACACGCTTTCTACGAATTGAGATCCTGTTGTTCACACGACTTCTATGATGACGTCTCAACAAGATATTTATGCTGCGGGTACTGAGAATCGTCCACCCATGCTTACCAAGGAGAACTACACTACATGGGCTAGTCGTCTCCTTCGTTATGCAAAATGTAAACCTCTGGGAAAGTTGATTGTCAACTCGATTCAAAAGGGTCCGTATGTTAGAAGAACAATTATTATGCCAGGGGACCCTACGAATGCTAACCCGGTGGCTGACTCTAGTCATGAGCAAACGGATGAAGAATTAACTGAAGCTGAATCCAAACAACTCGACGCTGATGATCAAGCAATTCAAGTCATTCTTATGGGACTTCCTGAAGATGTTTATGCTGTTGTCGATAGTTGTGAAACCGCACACGAGATGTGGCTTAGGATTCAGAAAATGATGAAGGGCAGTGAAATCGGTTTACAAGAAAAGGAAACTAAGTTGCTTCGTGAATGGGAGAAATTTACGTCTACTGAAGGGGAACAAATTGAACCTTATTATCATCGGTTTTCAACCCTCATGAACCATCTTAGAAGAAACAAACATGAACCTGCACAAATTGCTGCCAACATCAAATTTCTTGATAATCTTCCTTCTGAATGGTCACGATATGTCACTCTTGTCAATCAAACCAAGGATCTTCATATCGTGGACTACACTCAAGTTTATGACTATTTGAAGATGAATCAAGATGAAGCTAACGAAGTTAGGGCAGAAAGACGTGCCAAGACACAAGATCCATTGGCTTTTATGGCAAACTCTCCATCATCTATGTCATATCCCATGGTACCCTACCATCAACCCTCATCAAGTAACTTCATGCCACAACAACAACAACAACAACTCACCGCTTATGGATATCAACACCCTGCTGCCATGAATTACTTACAACAACCCATTGCCTATTTTGATGACATTACCGATCCTACTCATGCTATTAATACTGGTCTTGCCCTTCTTGCAAAGGCATTCAAATTCACCATTAACCCCACCAACAACAATCAGAGAATCTCCTCGAACACTAGAAATAGGCAGATTGCTCAACCTTTCATGAATGCGAATCAAGATCGCCAATTGGTAGTTGCTGGAAACACGGGGACTCAGTTTCAACAATATGGTCAGAATGTTGGGCAGACCGTTGGCAATGCAGGAAATCAGTATGGGCAAAACCGTGGTCCAAATCCGGGTGTTCCGAATGCGGGTAATCAGAATAGGTTAATAGTTGTGCCAGCGGTTGGTAACCAGATGGGAAACATTGTGGCTGCAAGGGCTGAGAATACTGGTACGGGAAATGGAAACAACAATCGTCAGGTTCAGTGCTACAACTGCAGGGGATTTGGTCATTATGCTCGAGATTGCACAGCAAAAAAGAAGAGGGATGCTGCTTATCTTCAGACTCAGCTTCTCATAGCACAAAAAGAGGAGGTAGGGATCCCACTTCAAGCTGAGGAATTTGATCTTATGGCTTCTGCGGCAGAATATGACGAGGAAGAAGAGGTGAATGCCAACTACATCTTGATGGCAAACTTACAACAAGCATCAACCTTAGGAATGCATGATGACAGAGCTCTCGTCTATGATGCAGACGGTCCCTCTGAGGTACACCCAAGTTTTGATGATAATGATATATATAATATGTCTAATCAGGAGGAAGAGTATACTGAGATGCTTGAGCCCTACATTGAGACACACGAGGATCAAACGAATACTAGTAATATTATTTCAAATGAGCCTAGTGTGGACCTTAGTGTGGATCAAGTTGCCCAGCCTACAACCCTTCCTGATGAGACACATGCGTATTATAAATCTCTATTTGATAAGCTTGCTAAGGATGTAGATCATGCTACGGTGGTTAATAATAAGTTTAGAGAAACTAATGCCAAATTGACCACTGAGCTTGCGGGATATAAGGAACGGGAGAAAAGTTTTGAGATTCATCATGAAAAAATCAAGGAACTTGAACAAGCTCATGCTACATCGGTTTATCAAGAAAAATGCACCACTAAGAAATTAAATGCCTTACACTTAAGTAGTGCTAAAAAGATAAACGAATTGAATGATGAAATCACTTCTCTTAATAAACAGCTTTCAACTGAAAAATCTATTATTGTGGAATTAAAAGAAGAACGAAAAAAGCTAAAACATGATTTCAAAACTCGAGAAGATGGGCTTCTTGAGGATTTTTGCAAAGCGCAGGATAGGATTAGAGAATTAGACAATCTTTTAGTAAAACGTGGCCAAACTATGCAGACGATAAATATGCTCGCACCAAAAGTGAATGAGATAAATTACACTCGATACAAAATGGCTTTAGGTTGTCCTCTTCCCCCTAATCCAGGATACCTTAAGCAAGTTCAGGCCACTAATGAAACTTTATATAATGGTAGTGTGCTATTGTCTGATGAGCATGATCCTCCTAGTGTGCATGATTCCGAGGAAACTACTGAACTTGCTGTAGAGTCTCGTTTAAGAATGAAAAAGCTTGATAAAGAAGTGATACCCGTTTATTATCCGAAAGTTAATCCTCCAACTGTTTTTGTTCGGTCTAAAACCAGTACTGAAATGCTTTTGTTACCAAGTGAGGAATTGTCCGATGACCCTCCTAAACCGAGTATCACTCGCCGATTTCCAAACGAGCTTAAAGATAACTTTGTCATCCTTAAACGTGTTGTTAATTCAAAAATAACTGGAGGTAATTTTACATCACCTATTCAGATTGAGGTTCAGAAAATTCTTCAAAACGATATTAATCCTATTATTAATCAAGTTGATGCTCGGTTAGGAAATTTGGAAAATGCTTTTCTAAAAGAATTAGCCAACTTTGTTGAAGACTTTAAATCATTGACGAAGGAAGCTGATGAATCTCTTGATAAAATTAAAGTTTTGGAAAACGATCTTGAACGCCTCTCTAAAGCTCGTGATTGTATTGATAGTAGCCCTGTTAAGTTAGGTACCTCTACGTCGCATAATGAAAACCTCCAAACTGAGCTTGATCTTATGAAAGAGAAAATGGAATCTTATGTCATTAAAAAGGATAAAGAATTCACCGATCTTTGGAATAAATTTGTCAAAAAATGTGATGAATGCAAATATGACAAGATTTCGTATGAAAAAGCTCACAATGAAATGCAACAAACTATCGCACGGTTGCAGGCTCAGTTAGGAGGGGTTTTGGAAACGAATTTGGCCTCGTCAGGGTTAGAGAGTGCTAGTAGTGGTAATGTTCAGAAGCTTAAGGCTAAGATTGCAGATTTAGAATCTGTTGTTGTTTCATATAAGCGGGCTGTTGAACAAAGTAAGTCTGTCTATCAGAAACTTATTGATAAAATCTGTGAGAACTGTAAGTTAAAGGCCTTGTTAAAAGATAAGACTTCTGAACCTAGCTCGATTGTGGATACGATGATCCAGAAACCAGCAACCTCGGGACCCACTCGTATTGGTGTGACACCTTTTCCCAAGGTTGCTGGAACGAAAACTGCTGTGATTGCCCCATGAATGTTTCGTGTTAGTTCTCACTCTGTGCCTAGCAAACAACGTAAAGCAAGCGTTAGGACAAAACCAATCACTATAACTCAACCACAAGTTATTGATTTAAAAAGTGCTAATTCTAATAGACGCGTGTCTTCTTCTACAGGAATAAATAACTACACTAAGAGCAGAAGGCCACAGCCTACGTGCAATACAAGGAATGATAGGGTCCCTTTTGCCTCTAGAAGTAGTCGCCCCAAGATCAATAATGTGGAAGTAGAAGAACACCCTAGGAATTTACCGCTTTTTAATCATAATCAGAAACCTAATTCATCTGAATGTAATGACTTTAAGCTTGCTATTCGGAATGAAAAATCTGAAGTTATTTGTGCTAAATGTAATAAATGTTTCTTTACTTTTAGTCATGATGCTTGTGGTTTGACTATGAATGGTATGAATTATGGTGGTTACACTCGAATTGACAAGCTGTCAGTCAGTGAACAACAACGCACTCCTAAGGCTAAGGTATATGTTCCAAAAAGCACGCCTGTAGGGTCCACAGAAAGTCTTGCTAAGCCTAGTAGCCCTAGACTCACCTCTAAATGGTTGCCTACTGGTAGAAATTTTGACTGCAGTGGCAAAATTATTGACACTAGTAGATCTCATACTGACAGTGAAACGTCGGTATGTGATACGGCTTAGTTATCTTCTAACCCTACAGGAACCTATTTCATCGGTTGCCAAAATATTTGTTTCTCTTATCATTGGCAGGCTGTTGAAATTTGTCTCTGGTGTGTGGACTCGGGCTGTTCCAAACATATGACTGGGAATCGAAGCCTTCTCAAGAACTTTGTATGGCGTTTCATGGGAACTGTTCGATTTGGAAATGATCATGTTGCGGTAATTCTAGGCTATGGTGATCTTCATTGGGGAAATATAATCATCACCAGAGTCTCTTTTGTTGATGGCTTGGGACATAACTTGTTCTCGGTTGGGCAATTTTGTGATTCAGACTTGGAGGTCGCTTTCAGAAGTCATACATGTTTTGTAAGAGATCTTGAAGGAATTGATCTGTTGAAAGGAAATCGTACCACCAACCTTTACACCATTGATCTTTTTCAAATGTCTGTTGCTTCTCCAATTTGTCTCATGGCCCGAGCCACATCAACAAAGTCGTGGTTATGGCATCAAAGGTTATCTCATCTCAATTTCGATGCCATCACCCATCTCGCGAAAGATGATCTCGTTACCGGTCTTCCAAAGTTCAAATATACAAAAGACCATCTTTGTCCTTCATGTGAGCAAGGTAAAAGTAAGAAGAAGCCTCACAAACCCAAACCTGTTCCCAACTCAACGAATAGGTTACATCTCCTACATATGGATTTGTGTGGCCCAATGAGAATCAAAAGTATTAATGGAAAGCGGTATGTCCTTGTCATTGTGGATGACTATTCTCGTTACACATGGGTTCATTTTCTTGCTTCAAAAGATGAAACCCCTGATGTAATTATTAACTTTTTGAAGAAAACATCAGTACTACTGCAAGCCCCTGTCATTATTGTGAGAACGGATAACGGTACAGAATTCACCAATCAGAAATTGAAAGCTTATTTTGACGAAGTTGGGATTTCTCATCAAACTTCGGCTGTAAGAACTCCAGAGCAGAATGGAGTTGTGGAACGGAGGAATCGTACGTTAGTTGAAGCTGCTCGAACGATGCTTCTCTCCTCTAGTGCACCGTTATTTCTTTGGGCCGAGGCTATAGCAACTGCATGTTATTCACACCCGTTTCAACAAAACACCTTATGAGATCATTAATGGAAGAAAACCGGATATTTCATTTTTACATGTCTTCGGTGCATTATGTTATCCGAAGAATGATCGTGAAGATATCGGTAAACTTGAACCCAAAGGCGATATTGGCTTTTTCATTGGTTATTCTTCAACCGCTTGTGCTTACAGGGTTTATAATCGAAGGACAAGAAAGGTAATGGAGACTATGAACGTTACCTTTGATGAACTCTCGGGTATGGCCTCTCAGCATAGAAGTTCACATCCCGAGCTTCAAGGACAGACTTTTGGACACGTAAGTTCAGGACTCGCGCTTCAATTTGCACCGTCAGCAATCTCATCGCTACAACCTTCAGAACGTGACTTGGAATTTTTATTTGGGCCTATTTATGATGAATATATGGAGGGTCCTTCGTCATTTGGTGTTCCTCAAAATGCCCCGGCTGCACCTGCTATGGTAGTTCAAGAACCTCCGATCGCATCTACACCATCGGCATCTACTTCTGCACCATCTACATCAACCTCAACCATATTGGCTTCAAATATTCCAACCACTTCTCCGACTGCTGACGCAACTCAACAACATTCTCAGCAAATTCCAAATCATGTTCATCTTCAGAATGAAATTGTTGCTGAAAATGCAAACAATGCGATGCTCAACGAACATGAGTTTGTTAACCCATTTGCGGCTTCCACAAGTACTACTCAGCCTTCAACACCATATGTGGATTCGTCGAGCTCGCATCAAGTTTCTCATACACTTCCACATGAACACAAATGGACTAAGAATCATCCTTTGGTTCAAGTGATTGGCAATCTCTCACGACCGGTCTCAACACGAAATCAGCTACGTACCGATGGTGATATGTGTATCTATGCACTATCAGTCAGCACAATGGAACCAGCAAGTGTGAAAGAAGCAATGACTGATGCATCATGGATTGAGTCTATGCAAGAAGAACTCAATCAGTTCATCCGGCTTGATGTATGGGAGTTAGTACCTCGACCAGACAATATCGATCCCCTCACTCTGAAATGGTTATTCAAAAACAAGATGGATGAGGAGCAAACGGTCATTAGGAACAAAACTCGGTTAGTTGTGAGAGGTTATAAACAAAAGGAGGGAATTGACTTCGCAGAATCCTTTGCCCCGGTTGCTCGGATGGAAGCTATTAGGATTTTCTTGGCATACGCTGCACACAAATCATTCACAGTGTATCAAATGGACGTGAAGACGGCTTTCTTGCATGGGCCGTTAAAAGAAGATGTGTATGTATGTCAACCTGAAGGTTTCATCAATACTGAACATCCAAGCCATGTCTACAAGTTGAAAAAAGCAATTTATGGTTTGAAACAAGCACCGAGGGCATGGTACGACGAATTATCATCATTTCTTCTAAAAAATCACTTCAGCAAAGGAACCATTGATCCAACGTTGTTTATCAAGCACTACGGCAACGACATCTTGGTGGCTCAGGTCTATGTAGATGATATTATATTTGGTTCTACTAACCCAAAATATTCCATATTATTTGCCGACCTTATGAAAAGTCGATTCGAAATGTCCATGATGGGGGAAATGACGTTCTTTCTTGGTCTCCAAGTTCACCAATCCCCCCGTGGTATTTTCATAAATCAGTCCAAGTATGTGCTTGAGATTCTAACGAAATTTGGAATGGAAAACTGTGATCCTATTGGTACTCCAATGGACACTAAACACAAGCTTGATTTGGATAAGAAAGGGACATTTGTAGATGCTACAAAATACCGAAGTATGATCGGGTCCCTTATGTACTTAACCTCAAGCAGACCGGACATTGTGCATGCTAGTTGTTTATGTGCTCGGTACCAGGCTAAACCAACCGAGAAGCACCTCAAGGAGGTTAAAAGGATCTTTCGTTATCTCCGGGGAACCATTAACATGGGTCTCTGGTATACGAAGGATTCTGGTTTTAATCTCACTGGTTTTTCAGATGCCGATCATGCAGCGTGTCATGATACATTCAAGAGCACTTCCGGTGGAGCACAATTCTTAGGCGAGAAGCTAGTGAGCTGGTCATCAAGGAAACAAGACTGTACAGCGTTGTCAACCGCGGAAGCAGAATATGTGTCTCTATCCGTGTGTAGTGCTCAAGTCCTTTGGATGAGAACACAACTAACGGATTATGGCTTTTACTTTAACAAAGTCCCTATTTACTGTGATTCACAATCAGCCATAGCCATATCCTGCAACCCGGTCCAACACTCCAAGACCAAGCACATAGCTGTCCGATTCCATTTCATTAAGGAGCATGTGGAAAAAGGAACGATCGAACTGTTCTTTGTCAAGACGGACTACCAACTAGCCGACATCTTCACCAAAGCTCTTTCTCAAGACAGATTTGAATTCTTGGTTCGTCGACTTGGTATGCGTAGTTTCACTCCAGATGAACTTGAACGTCTTGCACATTCGCAGTAACCTTGTATATATCTATCAGAAAATCAAAATACAAAAATATAAAACATATAAAAACAAAATAAAAAATGAGAAAATCTTTCAAAAATACCAAAAATATTCTTCTCCGACATGTCTCTCAGCATCGATAATATGGACGTACTTAGAAATGTTGTTCAATAACGACACGGGTACGTACATAAAGTTCGAATGAGAGTTCAAATGTTTTCAAAACATGTCTTTTCTATTTTTCTTCTCATGATGGCTTATAGTCACATGTCAGACTATAACCCGGTCCCTATATAAAGGAAAGTCTTTGACTTATCCTCAACAACGAGAAATTCATTTTTCTCGGTCATGAGCTTATATCGAAACATTCAAAGTTTTAAGCTCATGAACACAATTTTTCTCGGACTTTTGAGCACAATTTTTCAAAGTATTTCAAAACAATGTGCTCATATACTCCCCTATTTAAATACAATCTCTTTTCGAGGGGGAGTATAATGTTTTTATAAACATTTGTTCCAAAGTTTTATGACACATTATTCTCTCCATGTTTCATCACTAGTTTCACAAAAGTTTCAATTTCATGGAATTTTTGAGGGGGAGAATAGTGATTAAAATGTGTTATCTTGAATAAGATCTTTGATATAAGTGCTTTCTCTTCCTAATATGTGCAAAAATCTCTCCTTTTTATGATGCACATATGTAGGGGGAGCGTTTTTGGTGATATAGAAAACTTTCAAGGTGTAAACATTGATTTCATCAACACCTTGACTGCTTTTTCAAATGATTTTTCTGGTTACGATATCTATACCCTTCAACACATAAATTCACGATGGTATTGGTGTCAAAAGGTGGTTAGGTATTCGTCCTATGATCCAACCAGAACCGGAGGGATCTTCCCAGGGACAATCCATTAGATCTTAGAAGTCCTTAGGAAAGATGGAGTAGTTGAGTGTACGGGAATAATGCCGACTAATGACTTAAGCTAGCACTGGAACAATCACAACAAGGTGCTAGTTATGACGTCTTGGTAAGCATTGAAGGGGTTGAAGAATGAAAAAGAAATGTAAGGATAAAGGGTGTAAAGAAAGAAGCCCTCCATACAACTTAGGCAGAAACCGGGTCAATACATCTACTATCAGAATCACGTTGATGATTTCTGGTATTGAAGACAAAGCATCATGGACCCAGTGATGCAATGCACAATGTGACATTCGTCAAATTTCCATCATTTAATTATTCGTGTAGTACGAGTATTTTAACTGCTTATCGACTAGTCGTTGTCATGAACGTGTTAATTTCTTTGCTTTGCGGACAAAGCCCTTTTTTTAGGGAGAGCATATGTAACATATCTATGTTTCGCGACTATTTAGTTGAATGCAATACAAGTTGTGAGCGTGTTATGATGTGCCGTACGTTTTATTTGTGCTAGTTATTAAGATTTGATAACGACTCGCACAATTGTCTTTTGTTTTGGGATCGTACGCTAAACGGTTTTGCTGTCGTGTTATATCAGTCGTGTCTAAACCTAAATATATCGAACCCGAGCCGAGTTTATCACTATCACAGCATGTGTATGTAACTGATTATTTAAACCTTCAATTTTATTGTCAAAGCTTGTCATACAAGTGTCCCAAATCAGTCACAAGTCTACATTACACTTATAAACTTTATAGTTATTTGCCCCACTAAAGGACAACACATTTGCCTAGTTTACCCCTTTTGGGTATATCACAAGCAAGCATTTCCAGAATTTCACTAACCCTAGACTAATTATACAAGCTTATATACAAGTCCAAGGTAATGTCCAAAGTCCAAATACAAGTTATCACAAGTTATCACAGTCCAAAAATACAAACATTAAAATCTGCACAAGTCTTCACAATACAACTCCTGAGTAGAAGTTTGTTCCAGCCAACCTACACGCCTCGTCCGAACCTGCACAACCAAGAGCCTTCATTCTGTCCGAACCTGCAAAACCGAACGTAGCATCCCTCTTTGTGAGTCTTTTGTCCTTTCGTTTTACTTTGGAAGTCTAGTTGTGCTTGTCTTTGTACGAACCTACGAATAAACGAAACCGCGGTTAGTCATTGAAATGAACTTATACTTTTAACCAAAAACTGTAAATTTCTAAACTTTTAAATACAAACATGTTTATGTTATCATCCTGCTGTCAACCAAACCGAGACCCGATTGAGACCAAACCAAGACTCGATTTTGAAACCAAACCGAGACCCAACTTAGAACCAAACCGAGACATGTCCAACCAAAACAAGACTTCAATCATGAACCAACCCGAGACCCATGTTTAACCAAACCGAGACCCAATCAAGAACCAAACCGAGCACCAAAACAAACCAACCAAAGTCCTATTTTCTGCCAAATTAATTACCATTCTTACCAAACAAACCCAAATCTTAATCAAGCTTTCTTTTACAAGAAAACCTTAACCATGCCGCGTGTATATGGAAACCCCCAATCGAAACCCTAATTATGTAATATCTTTTTAAACATTTCATTTACATTGAGACATTTCAGAAACACCATCTAAACACGAGTAACATTCGATAATATAAAAACCCCCAATTTTCAGAAAACCCTAGATTTACTTTTATTAATTAAAATGCTAATTAAACCTAATCTAAACCCAAACCCCTTAATTAATTTAATTAAAAGTGAGTTTTACAAAAACCCCCAAATAACCGAAACCCTAATTTTTATAAATCGACTTTATATTAAAATTAGTTTGATTTTATAAATGGAAACATCAATTAATTACGTTTTAAACTGATTTTGATGAAAACCCCCAAATATTTCAAAACCCTAATTTTGTTTACTTTCAATCCGAGAATCATACGATTTATAACAAATATGTACAAATAAATTAACCCACTGATATTCATTAAATCAAAGATCAATTAATCTTTTGTTAAAAGGAATAAAGGAAAATAAACTTATCTTGATTTTGGTATTTAATTTACGAACCGCAAGAAGAACACCATCAGAAAAACCCAAACGGTTGATGTGGGGATTAACCCACATCTCACGCGATATAAGAACCTCAAACCACCCATGTTTAATCTTATAACACAAACCGATTTGATGATAACCCTAGAAAGGGATAGAACCAATCTAGGTTTAGAGAGAGAGAGAGTTTGGAACGGTGGAGGAAATATCGAGAGAGGAGAGAGAGAGTCAACTCCAGTTATGGGGTTATGTGTGATAAACACACGCGTATACTCTTTTCGTTCCTTGTTTAATCCGCCAGTGGACCGGGCCGGGTCAATGACCCTTGGGCCGGTTTGCTGGGTAAATGTTTTGGACCCCCATTTTGGGCCTCATGAGTTTATTTGGTTTAAGTTAAAGCCCAAACGAAATTTAGTAAATTTAAGTTATGTTTTGACCCGTAAAACCCGACTCGTTAATAAACCGATTTTATTTAACGTACTTTTCAGTAAAATCGTATTTTCATAAAACGTATGGTTTCGTCAAGCACAATTAGGGTGTCGAGTCATTTAATCATACAAGTATTCGTATCGTAACTCGATTCTTAATCTAATTAGGTCGCGGCTAGCGTAACCGTACTCTCAAGCTATTTTATCTTCGTTCTCTTTGCTGCATTTACGAGGTGAGTTTATAGCCCCATACTTTACTATTTTCACTGCTTTTGGGGTGAGACATTGCTTGATTTTAACGTTTGAACACAAGTGCATTTACTGATTTATCTATTAGTCTAAGTCCCACTAAAAACCCAGTTGCTTTGGCCCGTGAATCGTGAACCGTTAATTACTTTGTGTAAGCGCGAATGTTATGGATAGATCTATCGGGATTGACGTCCCTGTCTGTCTTGTCCAACAAGGGGACAAGCGGGCACAGTTTCATTTGAATCTGATATAGGATGTCGTGGGTTTAGGCATCTAGTTTGGGCTACATTTATATGATTATACTGCCGGTGTTGTTAACGCTTCGGTGTCACGAGCTTAGACTGTAATAAATACTTTTGGGATGACTTTGTATATGTTATATTGTCATCACATTTGGGAAAATCTTGTGGTTCATTAAACCTTTCAAACTAACTAAACCTATGAACTCACCAACTTTATGTTGACACTTTAGCAATGTTTTTCTTAGGTATTAAGAAGGAAGATGCTAAATGAGGTCTCATGCATTGCCGTCATTTCTTTGAAACAACGATCATTTGTACCATTTAAGAAAACTATGTTTTGTAACTGTATTCAGTTTATGCTTCCGCACTTTGTTAAAACAACTTATTTTATTAATTACAAGTGATCTATTTTTCCGAACGTCTCATGTAGAGGTCGTTCTTTGTGACTATGTGTGTATGATAATCATGACGTCACCACTCCCTTGTCGCCATTATACTCTGATATTTTGGGAGTGTGACAGATTGGTATCAGAGCACTAGTTATAGAGAACTAGGTTGCATTAGTAATTCTAGACTATAACTGCTCTATGTTTAATCGATTATCATACAGATTGTAAGTATTAAGTATATGTAGATACATAAGTAATAAATGGGATACATGTGAATTAACAATTACGAGGTATATTTACATGGGTTACATGTGCAACAACAAAATCTGAATTGTGTTATATGGGTTACATGTGGATTCAACAATGATTGCTATGTTATGTTAATGTCCTTTTTATGGACTAATTTTATGAGATATTTACACACCTTTATTTTGTTTATGATTACAGCGATGTCTTCATCCGATGAGTCCACGTCTACAGGAGCGTACTACAACCGTAGTTCGCAGTCGACCATCAGTTCATCAGTAGGACTACCTAGAGGATCGCCGTCAGGATATCCGTGGTACCGGATGGTTTCAGATGATGATGTAGAGAGAGAAGTTGAGGAAGTTCGTCATTCACCGATTCGTATTCCTGACGCATCAGCTGACGATGTGCTTAGCCTAGAAGGCGGGGGAGAGGATGACATGGACACTGACGTGGTGCAGTCACCAGGTCAGGCATCAGTGACTGGAGATGAGACGGTAGAGGAGACAGAGGATGATGGGATGGAGTTTACAGATGGGGAAGGAGAGCCTATGGAGGTCACAGACACTGAGAACCCTCCTACTGCATATGCTGCTACTCCTGAGGTTTCCCTAGCACACATCTCCTCATCTTCATCTGAAGACGAAGGAGAAAGGACTGCTATTCCTGCTCCAGCACCTGGTACTCTACCTTTCTACTATGTGAGACGACGTCTTCGGGGGAGAGCTTCTCGACCACCACTTTCACCTTACAGACCCCTCATACCTTTCACTGCCACTGACAGGCATGCAGCCCGCACACCTGCCAGTTCTGTCCCAGAGGCACCATTACTACTACCACCACCAGAGACTGTACCTGCAGTGTACCAGGAGATGCTTACTGACGCTGGTATCTCTACAGGACCGAGAGCTACGACTCCTATTCCTAGGAGAGCTACATCGACGGTGGTGATGCTTGGGGCGGCAGATGGTTGTGTGACGACACGGTTGAACAGGTTGGAGGATGCTGTAGAGGCTTTAGGTGAAGAGTATAATGAAGTGCAGGATAAGTTAGAGGCACTGACGAAGAAGAGTCCAGTCAGGGATGAGACAGTGTTGACAATATGTGTGACCCGTCTACGAGGACAGCTTCTTACTGTTCTTGATCAGATGGAATCCATGCCAAACACTCGTCTTGAGGAGATTGAGAGCCTGATGACCCGTTGGGGAGTAGAGCCATTGGTGGAGACAGGCGGACTAGAGGCACCAGTGGATGACCCTGTTGCAGACTTGGATAAGAGGTTTAGAGCCGCTTGTCATGACACCGATGTTAGGTTGAGAGATTCCCAGGCTCGTGAGCTAATGGTTGAGAGGAGATTAGCAGAGTTGGAGAAGGAGCTTCATCAGCGCCGTGAGGGCACTAGTTAGATTTATTTTGTACCGTCGACCTATCCCTGTATGACCACTAAGCTTTGAAGTTTGTCTTAGCTAGTTGGTATTTTATTTTCTTTTATTATGTTATGACAAACTATGATGTACTATCAAACGATTCCATGAATGATATTATGAGTTGCAAATTGAGAGATTATTATATATTGTGTATTATATCTTGGAGCATTTCATAATTGTGTTGTGTGTGCCATGCATGTTATGTCTGGCAAAAACTTATTATCCTATTACCTTGTTAGATTATGGCGCCAGTTAGAAGATCCGAAACGCAAAATCCGCCAGCCGCTACCGGTGGAATTGACACTGCCCTGTTAAGCCAAATGATAGCCGAACGAGTGGCCGAGGCACTCGCGACCGCTGAAGCAAACCGTACAGCTAGCACACAGGAGGAGACCAACCAAGGAGCTACAAATGCTATTGCACGTACTTGTACCTACAAGGAATTTCGTGCAGTTACGCAAGTAAGTTTCCGAGGTACTGAAGGAGCAGTAGGATTAACCAGATGGTTTGAGAAGCTAGAATCTCAATTTGGGATCAGCAATGTCGCTGAAGCCGACAAGGTGAAGTTTGCGTCAAGCACGTTAGTGGATGGTGCTTTGACTTGGTGGAACGTCTATGCTCGTGCAGTGACCATTGACGTTGCCCAAGCGACGCCCTGGAGTGAATTTAAAGCTATGTTCGTGAGGAAATACTGTCCCCGAAATGAAGTCAAGCAGATGGAAGTTGAGCTGTGGAACCTAAAGGTCAAGGGTACTGCTCTTACTGCTTACAATCAGCGCTTTCAGGAGCTGATTTTGTTATGTCCTGAAATGGTGCCCAACGATGACCGATTGTTGGAGCGCTACATTGAAGGACTACCTTTGAGCATCAAAGGGAATGTGACTTCATCCAAGCCGACTGATTTGCACGAGGCAATCGACATGGCTCAGAGTCTGATGTACCAAGTGGTACAGGAGTTGGGAGAAAATGCTGGGGATAAAAGAAAGTGGTCTGGCAACCACTACAACAGCAATACCAACAACAACAACAACCCAAGCAACTACAACCAGAACAAGCGTCAAGAAGTAGCAAGAGTGTTCGCTGCTGGACAAGGAAATACTGGGAACTACGCTGGGAGACTACCTTTCTGCGGAAAATGTGGTCGACACCACGAAGGAGCATGTCCCCCTACGTGCTACAATTGTGGGAAGGTGGGACATAAGGCAAAGGAATGCCGAGCACCACCTCGTGCTACTAATCAAAGAGGACCTGGAACGCAAGGTGGCCAAGGAGCAAATGTCACTTGCTTCGGATGTGGAGAGAAAGGTCACTACAAGAACAAATGTCCGAGCGGTGGAAACCAAGGTCGTAATAACCAGATTCGAGGGAATCAAAATCAGAACCAAGGGAACCAGAAGCAGAATCAAGGGAACCGAGGAGGGAATAACCGAGCCACAACTAGTACTCCTGGAGGATTCACGACACCTAGCAAAGTGTATCATCTCTGTGCTGAAGCTGCTGTGCAAGACAACAATGTTGTGACTGGTACGTTCCTAGTCAATAACAACTATGCTTCAGTACTATTTGATTCTGGTGCGGATAGGAGTTTTGTGTCGTCTATATTTAGTGAACGCCTAAATGTTACCCCTACTGCGTTAGACGTTAAGTATAATGTAGAATTAGCCGATGGGAAGTCAGTAACCACCGACGTTATTCTGAAAGGATGTAGTGTAAGACTACAAGGTCGTTCGTTTAGTATCGACCTACTCCCTATAGAATTGGGAAGTTTTGACGTCATCATTGGAATGGATTGGATGTCGAAGCATCACGCAGAGATTGTATGTCATGAGAAGTGTGTCCGTGTTCCTTATGGAAACGACGTACTCATCATACAAGGCGAAAGAAGTGGTGTGAAGAATGGATCAAGATTGGAAGTCATCTCATGTATCAGGACCCAAAGATACATTGAGAAGGGATGTCCGGTATTCTTGGTTCAAGTAACACAAACGGAAGGAGAAGAAGATCGCGAGAAGAAGGTGGAAGATGTACCGATCGTTAGAGACTTTCCGGACGTATTCCCAGAGGATTTACCCGGACTACCACCAGCACGGCAAGTGGAGTTTCACATCGAGCTTACACCAGGAGCCGCGCCTGTTGCTAGAGCCCCATACCGCCTAGCACCGGCCGAGATGACAGAGTTAGCTGAACAGATAAAGGAACTTTCTGACAAAGGTTTCATTAGACCAAGTTCCTCACCCTGGGGAGCGCCAGTCTTATTTGTCAAAAAGAAAGATGGATCCTTTAGAATGTGTATCGATTACCGAGAATTGAATAAGCTAACGATAAAGAACCGCTACCCATTGCCAAGGATTGACGATCTTTTCGACCAATTGCAAGGATCTAGCATATACTCGAAGATCGATTTAAGATCAGGATATCATCAACTAAGGGTTAGAGAGGAAGACGTTCATAAAACGGCTTTTAGAACCCGGTACGGACACTACGAGTTCCAAGTTATGCCTTTTGGTTTGACAAACGCACCTGCGGTATTCATGGATCTCATGAACCGAGTTTGCAAACCATACTTGGACAAGTTTGTGATTGTATTTATCGATGACATCCTTATCTATTCTCGTAATGAAGAAGAGCACAAGGAGCATTTGAAGACCATATTAGAGCTGCTAAGGAAGGAGAAGTTATATGCAAAGTTTTCCAAATGTGAGTTTTGGATAAACACAGTGCAATTCCTTGGTCATGTGATCGACAGCAGTGGTATTCACGTTGATCCTGCTAAGATCGAGGCTGTAAAGGATTGGGCGACTCCAACAACACCCACGGAGATCCGTCAATTCTTAGGTCTTGCTGGTTACTATAGGAGATTCATTGAAGGTTTCTCTAAGATAGCTAAACCAATGACGGAATTGACTCAAAAGGATAAGAAGTTTGAGTGGAAGGAAGAGCAAGATTTGGCATTCCAGACGTTGAAGCAGATGTTGTGTGAAGCACCGATACTAGCCCTACCTGAGGGTAATGAAGACTTTGTGGTGTATTGTGATGCATCCATAAAAGGGTTAGGTGCAGTACTGATGCAAAGGACTAAGGTCATAGCTTACGCATCAAGACAACTAAAAGTGCACGAGAAAAATTACACAACTCATGACCTAGAGTTGGGAGCAGTGGTGTTTGCCTTGAAGATTTGGAGACACTACCTTTATGGTACTAAGTGTGTTGTATTCACTGATCATAAGAGTCTACAACATATTTTGAATCAAAAGGAACTCAACATGAGACAACGACGTTGGCTAGAGTTGCTCAGTGATTACGATTGCGAGATCCGTTATCACCCAGGCAAGGCAAATGTCGTGGCCGACGCTTTGAGTCGAAAGGAGAGAATTCTTAGGGTGAAGGCTTTAGTGATGACCATTGACTTAGACCTTCCATCCTTAATTCTCAAGGCTCAGAAAGAAGCAGTCGAGGAAGAAATGCTTAAGACTGAAGATGTTGGAGGAATGATGAAGAAGTTGGAAGCACGTTCGGATGGAACGTTATGCCTTGATAATAGGAGTTGGTTACCATGCCATGGCGACCTACGACCCTTGATTATGCATGAGTCGCATAAGTCAAAGTACTCCATACATCCGGGATCTGATAAAATGTATCATGATCTGAAGATGTTGTATTGGTGGCCGAACATGAAGGCGGACATTGCTACATACGTTAGCAAGTGTTTGACTTGTGCCAAAGTCAAAGCCGAACATATGAAACCATCAGGATTATTGGTCCAACCCGAACTGCCAGAATGGAAGTGGGAAAGGATCACTATGGATTTCATTACCAAGCTACCAAAGACCGCAGCCGGATTCGACACGATTTGGGTAATCGTCGACCGACTCACCAAATCGGCTCATTTCCTACCCATCAAGGAGACTGATGGAATGGATAAGCTAGCAAGGACATACCTGGAGGAGGTAGTCACGAAGCATGGCGTGCCTGTGTCTATAATCTCCGACCGAGATAGCCGATTTACTTCGCAGTTTTGGAAGTCACTGCAGAAGGCATTGGGAACGCAGTTGGATATGAGCACTGCGTATCATCCCCAGACCGACGGTCAAAGTGAACGGACCATTCAAACCTTAGAAGATATGCTGAGAGCCTGTGTGATTGACTTTGGAAATAGATGGGATAGACACCTACCTTTGGTGGAATTCTCATATAACAATAGTTATCATACTAGCATAAAGGCAGCGCCATTCGAGGCACTGTATGGTAGGAAGTGTCGTTCACCCGTGTGTTGGGCAGAGGTCGGTGAAGCACAACTCACTGGACCTGAGATCATACACGAGACTACTGAGAAGATCTTCAAGATTAAGAGCCGTATGCAAGCCGCAAGAGATCGACAGAAGAGTTATGCTGATATGAGACGCAAACCTCTTGAATTTGAAGTTGGTGACAAAGTCATGTTGAAGGTCTCACCTTGGAAAGGTGTGATTCGCTTTGGAAAGCGTGGAAAGTTAAACCCTCGTTACATTGGACCCTTCAAGATCATAGAAAGGATTGGCCCCGTAGCCTATCGTTTGGAATTACCCCAAGAACTTAGCCGAGTGCATAATGTGTTCCACATTTGCAATCTGAAGAAATGCTTAGCCGACGAAGCACTCGTTATCCCTTTGGAGGAGATTCAGCTCGACGACAAACTCAACTTCGTAGAGGAACCCGTAGAAGTCATGGACCGTCAAGTTAAACAACTCAAGCAAAGCCGTATACCGATTGTGAAAATCCGATGGAACGCGCGTAGAGGTCCAGAATACACGTGGGAACGTGAAGATCAATTCAAAAGCAAGTATCCTCATCTTTTCGTTAACCAACCTACTACAACAACGTCTTGATTTCGTGACGAAATCTCTAAAACATGGGAATACTGTGACATTCGTCAAATTTCCATCATTTAATTATTCGTGTAGTACGAGTATTTTAACTGCTTATCGACTAGTCGTTGTCATGAACGTGTTAATTTCTTTGCTTTGCGGACAAAGCCCTTTTTTTAGGGAGAGCATATGTAACATCTCTATGTTTCGCGACTATTTAGTTGAATGCAATACAAGTTGTGAGCGTGTTATGATGTGCCGTACGTTTTATTTGTGCTAGTTATTAAGATTTGATAACGACTCGCACAATTGTCTTTTGTTTTGGGATCGTACGCTAAACGGTTTTGCTGTCGTGTTATATCAGTCGTGTCTAAACCTAAATATATCGAACCCGAGCCGAGTTTATCACTATCACAGCATGTGTATGTAACTGATTATTTAAACCTTCAATTTTATTGTCAAAGCTTGTCATACAAGTGTCCCAAATCAGTCACAAGTCTACATTACACTTATAAACTTTATAGTTATTTGCCCCACTAAAGGACAACACATTTGCCTAGTTTACCCCTTTTGGGTATATCACAAGCAAGCATTTCCAGAATTTCACTAACCCTAGACTAATTATACAAGCTTATATACAAGTCCAAGGTAATGTCCAAAGTCCAAATACAAGTTATCACAAGTTATCACAGTCCAAAAATACAAACATTAAAATCTGCACAAGTCTTCACAATACAACTCCTGAGTAGAAGTTTGTTCCAGCCAACCTACACGCCTCGTCCGAACCTGCACAACCAAGAGCCTTCATTCTGTCCGAACCTGCAAAACCGAACGTAGCATCCCTCTTTGTGAGTCTTTTGTCCTTTCGTTTTACTTTGGAAGTCTAGTTGTGCTTGTCTTTGTACGAACCTACGAATAAACGAAACCGCGGTTAGTCATTGAAATGAACTTATACTTTTAACCAAAAACTGTAAATTTCTAAACTTTTAAATACAAACATGTTTATGTTATCATCCTGCTGTCAACCAAACCGAGACCCGATTGAGACCAAACCAAGACTCGATTTTGAAACCAAACCGAGACCCAACTTAGAACCAAACCGAGACATGTCCAACCAAAACAAGACTTCAATCATGAACCAACCCGAGACCCATGTTTAACCAAACCGAGACCCAATCAAGAACCAAACCGAGCACCAAAACAAACCAACCAAAGTCCTATTTTCTGCCAAATTAATTACCATTCTTACCAAACAAACCCAAATCTTAATCAAGCTTTCTTTTACAAGAAAACCTTAACCATGCCGCGTGTATATGGAAACCCCCAATCGAAACCCTAATTATGTAATATCTTTTTAAACATTTCATTTACATTGAGACATTTCAGAAACACCATCTAAACACGAGTAACATTCGATAATATAAAAACCCCCAATTTTCAGAAAACCCTAGATTTACTTTTATTAATTAAAATGCTAATTAAACCTAATCTAAACCCAAACCCCTTAATTAATTTAATTAAAAGTGAGTTTTACAAAAACCCCCAAATAACCGAAACCCTAATTTTTATAAATCGACTTTATATTAAAATTAGTTTGATTTTATAAATGGAAACATCAATTAATTACGTTTTAAACTGATTTTGATGAAAACCCCCAAATATTTCAAAACCCTAATTTTGTTTACTTTCAATCCGAGAATCATACGATTTATAACAAATATGTACAAATAAATTAACCCACTGATATTCATTAAATCAAAGATCAATTAATCTTTTGTTAAAAGGAATAAAGGAAAATAAACTTATCTTGATTTTGGTATTTAATTTACGAACCGCAAGAAGAACACCATCAGAAAAACCCAAACGGTTGATGTGGGGATTAACCCACATCTCACGCGATATAAGAACCTCAAACCACCCATGTTTAATCTTATAACACAAACCGATTTGATGATAACCCTAGAAAGGGATAGAACCAATCTAGGTTTAGAGAGAGAGAGAGTTTGGAACGGTGGAGGAAATATCGAGAGAGGAGAGAGAGAGTCAACTCCAGTTATGGGGTTATGTGTGATAAACACACGCGTATACTCTTTTCGTTCCTTGTTTAATCCGCCAGTGGACCGGGCCGGGTCAATGACCCTTGGGCCGGTTTGCTGGGTAAATGTTTTGGACCCCCATTTTGGGCCTCATGAGTTTATTTGGTTTAAGTTAAAGCCCAAACGAAATTTAGTAAATTTAAGTTATGTTTTGACCCGTAAAACCCGACTCGTTAATAAACCGATTTTATTTAACGTACTTTTCAGTAAAATCGTATTTTCATAAAACGTATGGTTTCGTCAAGCACAATTAGGGTGTCGAGTCATTTAATCATACAAGTATTCGTATCGTAACTCGATTCTTAATCTAATTAGGTCGCGGCTAGCGTAACCGTACTCTCAAGCTATTTTATCTTCGTTCTCTTTGCTGCATTTACGAGGTGAGTTTATAGCCCCATACTTTACTATTTTCACTGCTTTTGGGGTGAGACATTGCTTGATTTTAACGTTTGAACACAAGTGCATTTACTGATTTATCTATTAGTCTAAGTCCCACTAAAAACCCAGTTGCTTTGGCCCGTGAATCGTGAACCGTTAATTACTTTGTGTAAGCGCGAATGTTATGGATAGATCTATCGGGATTGACGTCCCTGTCTGTCTTGTCCAACAAGGGGACAAGCGGGCACAGTTTCATTTGAATCTGATATAGGATGTCGTGGGTTTAGGCATCTAGTTTGGGCTACATTTATATGATTATACTGCCGGTGTTGTTAACGCTTCGGTGTCACGAGCTTAGACTGTAATAAATACTTTTGGGATGACTTTGTATATGTTATATTGTCATCACATTTGGGAAAATCTTGTGGTTCATTAAACCTTTCAAACTAACTAAACCTATGAACTCACCAACTTTATGTTGACACTTTAGCAATGTTTTTCTCAGGTATTAAGAAGGAAGATGCTAAATGAGGTCTCATGCATTGCCGTCATTTCTTTGAAACAACGATCATTTGTACCATTTAAGAAAACTATGTTTTGTAACTGTATTCAGTTTATGCTTCCGCACTTTGTTAAAACAACTTATTTTATTAATTACAAGTGATCTATTTTTCCGAACGTCTCATGTAGAGGTCGTTCTTTGTGACTATGTGTGTATGATAATCATGACGTCACCACTCCCTTGTCGCCATTATACTCTGATATTTTGGGAGTGTGACACACAACCCCTCCCAGCCTACTCAAGCTTCTCTCAAAAGAAGTTTGTTTTATTGTCACGGAGTTCAACTCATTTCTATCGACTTTCTCACTCCGAGATAGTAGATATTGAATAGGTGGCAGTCTGCTCCAGCCTCCGATCACCAAATAAACATGCACTTATAGAGTCTAGAGCCAACGAGATTCATGAAAAATCTCATTAGGACACTTATTCCATAGATCAATTGTTGTTCATCATTAGAACACAAGCGATGATTTACAGAGTCCTACGCTCTATCCTTGTGGTATTGCTAGAACATTCAGAGTGATACTCTTTAGTATTCACAGTGATGAATGGAAATCCTTCCAGTGTTAACATCAAACAGCACTGCGGTAGGTCATATGTAAGATTCACTTGAATTAAACATATGTTAACTGGAAAGCAACAGTGGTTTGATTCTTAATTGATTCAAACTCGTTCCAGGTCTCGACGCAATATCTTTATGATCTTGCCAGAACATTCAGAGTAATACTTTTCAGTATTTACAATGACGAATGGAAATCCTTCCAGTGTCATCATCAAACAGCACTGCGGTAGGTAACTTATGCGATTCTATATGAATCAAACTTGTGTCAACTGGAAAGCAACGATGGTTTGATTCTTAATTGATTTAGACTTGTTCCAGGAAAGTGAATTGACGACTTAATCAGCAGAATGGAACTGCATGATTCACTCCTTACTTTGAATTATCTTTCGATATATTCAAGTATTGAGAACGGCTACCATAGCTGGAAATCCTGTCAAGGAAGTTCTTTGAACTTACCTGATCACAGGTACAGTATTCGTACTGTATAACGGGAAACCGGTGGAATGCAAACGGTGGAGTTATCTCAAGAGTCGCAATTCAAGGCCACATATTCAGGATTATTGAAGAAAGCTCAAGAACATCTAAAGACAAAGACTTCCGCTACTCTGATGATCAAGGGAGATTGTTTACAAGCTTTCAAGTCAACACAAAACATGAGTATGTGGAGAAAGACACAAGAACACAAGTTGGCAAAGCTTCAAAATCAAGTCAAGGCAAAGATCAAAGATCCAAGATCACAAGTCATGAAAGGAACTATGAAAGAACTCTCAAGACAACGAGCTTCAAAGTCTGCAACACCAACGAAGTGAAGTCACATATTACATGACCACCCCTTAGGGGGAGATTGTTAGCCGTATTTAAAAGTAATGGTCATATAATATACCGTTGCGAAGCTCGTGAAAAATACTATTCAACGGTGTCGATGGTTCTTAGTTATTAATGTTTATGTAACGGGAATTAGTCCCGAACACACAAATGAGGAAGGCCTCCTAAACACTTACTACTTAGTATAAAAGGCCTCCTAAGCCTCATTTGTGTGTGTGTTTTCCATTTCATTTGTTTTGTAGAGAGAGAAACGTATGTGTTTCTCTCACTAGGAATTCACAACTTTGTTTTTTTCTCTTTTCCTTCATCTAATCTAATCTTTCTTTTTTTGGTTTAATCTTCATCTACTTTTCTACATCATATATAGTCGTGTGATTCATTCCAACAGTTCCCTTAAGCAGCGATGGAGCACGGTGGAAGCAAGGGTGAAGTGTAAGCATGTCTTCAAAATGTCCAAAGATTTTTCCTTTTATTTCATCAGGTGGATACTGAGATGGCTTAAAGACTTCAATACCAGGGTCGAACACCTTTTCCTTTAGGGGAAAATAGCACTCAGGCTCAGCCGAGTGTGAAGAAGATCCGCAAAGAAGCACAACCTCGTCCTCAGAAGGGGGACAAAGAGGTGTCAAATCATATGTGCAACGGATATTGGTGTCAACCGGTTTCTTCTCCTTTGACAGAATGTTCTTCAAATCCAAAGTAGGATCCAGACGATAATCTTCAAAGTCCAAAGGAGGAGCATCACTCTCATGAGGGAAGTAAGTATTGAGAAATTCAGAGAAATCTTCCTCAAATGAGTAATCGTCCAAAGTAGGATCGAGTGATGGCGGAGGATCTTCATTGTGTGAAGAATCGCTCGAAAGAGTATCAGCCTCATCAAAATCATCATATGTGGGCAGCTCGGGATACTTAGAAGTACAATCATCAAAGTCATCCGAATCTGAGCTAGAATCATCATCATCATAAGCATCAAAGACCGGTGGAGAATCATAAATGGGAAAAGCGTCCAAAGTAGAGTGAGAATCATCCACATTATCTTCAAAGAGTGGATTATCAGTGGAAGACTCGAATAGAGGATTGTCATAGACGGTAAAGTCATCGAGCACATTAATCATATTCACTGATTCTCGGCTTCCAAAGGATTTGCCTGTAAGCTTCCCCATTTTAAAAACTTTTGATTCATCCCCGACTCGTAAGATTAACTCACCCTCGGCCACATCCACTAAAGCTCGTCCGGTTCTCAAGAATGGCCGACCAAGTATTAAAGGAATACGAGGGTCCATTTCATAATCAACAACCACAAAGTCAACCGGGAAAGTAAATGTGCCAACTTTAATAAACACGTCTTCGGCTATACCAACGGGTTAAGCGAGAGTGCGATTAGCAAGCTCAAGAGTCATCTTTGTTGGAGTAAGGTCGGGCAATGATAGTGTTTTCCAAACACTCAATGGCATCAAATTAATACTAGCCCCGAGATCAGCAAGGGCAGTAAATTCTTCAGTTTTGTTGAACACGCAAGGCAACACAAAACGACCAGGATCTCCAAGCTTTTCCGGTAATTCTTTAAGAATAACTGCTGAGCAGTTTTCATTTAAGCGTGTGTTGGCGAGTTCAATCAGCTTCTCCTTCTTGCTAAGTAATTCTTTGAATGCTTTGACAAATTTCGGCATGTGGCAAAGTGCTTCAACAAGGCTAATGTTGATGGTCATTTGAGATAACATTTCCACATATTTCGATACTTGACAGTCATTCTTGGTTAGCTCGTTGGTCTTGCCTATGCGAGAAGGGTATGGGATTCTAGGTTTATAGGTGGAAGGTGAAGGTGTAGTCGGTAAAGGTTGGGATGTTGAAGGGTCCTTCCTAGAGACATCGTCATGACGAGGCGGAGACGGTAATGGTGTACTAATACTAGGTGTAGGAGGAGTAGGGATACATGGTGGTGGAGGAGGTGGTCCTACGATGGTGACTCCGCTACGAGTAGTAATAGCACTCACATTGGCTCGCGGATTAGTGACGGTGTTTGAAGGTAGAGAACTTGAAGAAGAAGGTTGAGCGGCTGGCAAGAAACTAGCAAGCATATTCTTCAAATCATTGGTTTGACTGCTGAAGGAGGATTGAATGTTATCTCGAAGCTCGGATCTTATCTCATCTCCTTGCTTTGTGATATCTCCTTTTAGATTGATAATTTGGCTCTGCAAGTTCTTGATTTGCTCACCTTGGGTTCTCATGATGGCCTCAACATCGGGATTAATAGGTGGGGTTTGTTGGGTGGGTGGTTGATAGGGATTAGAAGCTCTAGGTGGGATTTGGTTGCTTCTAGTGTAGTTGTTGGCGGGGTTTTGGTTTTGAGGAGAAAAACCGGGTGAAAGGTAGGTGTTGGATCGGTAACTCAGCAGATTTCTATCCCCTTGTCGAGCTTGGTAATTTTTCGGTGAATAATTACCGTAAGCTGCATACACATTTTCCGGATTTCCTTGTGTCGAAGGACAATCGGTGAATGAGTGAGGACCGCTGCATGTTTCACAAGGAGCAGCAACAGCTTTAACTTGTTGTTGTTGTTGGTTTGAAGCTAAGAGTTGCATACTTCTGCTCATTTCAGTCAGCACACGGGTGAGTTCGGTCATATCAGGGTTTGCTGAGGTGGAAGAAACATTGACTCTCGGATTGTTCCTTGAAGAAGCAGAGGAATCCCAGTTTTTGTGGTGAGTAGTCATGTTCTCAATTAACTCTCGACACTCCTCGGGTCTCCTTTTCATGAATGTGCCACCGGCGACTGCATTGATCGTATCACGATCTCTAAAAGTCAAACCGTTATAGAAAGTATCAATCAAAGTGACGGGAAGCATGTTGTGGTTTGGACATCTATCGATCAAGAAATTATATGTCTCCCAGGCATCAAAAAGAGATTCATCAGGGTCTTGCATGAAACCGCTGATCTGATTGCGAAGGCTCGTGACCATGGATGGTGGAAAGTAGCGCGACAAAAAGCGTTGAGTCATATCATCCCATGTGTGAATAGAATTCTTCGGGAGACGATCAAACCATTTCTCGGCATGATGTAATAAAGTATGTGGAAAGAGTTGTAGGCGAAGTTCATCCATTGTGGCACCAGCCAACTTCATGCTCTGGGTGATAGTAATGAACTTGTCGAGGTGTTTGTTGGCATCATCATCAGGCAGTCCACGGAATGGGTTTGTTTGCACTTGCTGAATCATATGGTGCTTCAACGAAAACTCAGGAGCGTTGATTTGCATCGGCGCAATCGATCCTCCTCGTCCAAACATTGTTGGTTGACAAAGTTCCTCCATGGTCCGAAGATCGGGCTGTGGAAGAACATTGTTGTTATTATTAGGGTGCGGTGGATTATTGTTGTTTACACCAGACATAGCTAAATCTTCCTGAGGCTCGGGCTCTTGATAATTAGAAGATCTAGTACGCATGCACCTACAAAGACAAAAGAAAAAGGAACCAAACACAAATACAATATATATACACAATAAAGATAAAATCTTTTTGGATTTTTGAAATTTTTAATTTTTATGTATTTTTATCAATTTTTTATTTTTTATGATTTTTATGAATTTTTTTATGCAAGAAAAGTAACGCTCACAAGTGAACGGATCCCAAAAAGCAACGCGTCTCTCACAGAAAACCGTTAATCTTTACGAAAAGAGCCGGCAGCGGCGCCATTTGATAACTCGATTTTACTCAGGTTAAAAAGATTCGTTGATGTATGTCTAATCGAATTGATCTAGGTTCTCTATGTGACTCAGTTTTATTTTGGTGAAAAAGAATATTTTTGGTTGGTTTTTAATTTAAATGTGCAAGACTTAAAAGTAAATGTCGTTAAAGTAAAGGGCAAGTATTAAAAGAGTGTGAAATTAAATCTAAATCTAATTAAAAAGAAAGGTGCGATATTTAAAAGCTTTTTGAAAAGTAAATTAATTTAAATGACTAAAAATAAAAGCGTGACGGAAATTAAAATTAGACAAGTATTAAAAACGTAAACTAAAAATTAAACAAGACAAAGTATAAGGAAGTTAGCCTCCAATCGGAATATATTCCGATAGACTCACCTTAACCTGATCGGAATGATGTCGTCGGAATAGACAATCGGAATATGTAGTAGATACCTGATCGGAATAGCTGTCACTCAACTCTGATCGGAATATCACTAGACCAATCCAATCGGAATACCAAACCACCTCCAATCGAAATGATGGCTTACCTTGATCGGAATATGGGTGACCTGGTCGGAATGAAGATCGGAACACCTAATCGGAATATGTCACTTTACACGATCGGAAATATCCAAACTTGCACCTCAATCAGAATGTTATACTGAACACCAATCGGAATGCTGTCACACTTACCCAATCGGAATATCCAGAAACCACTCTGATCGGAATACCAGATTCCCCACCAATCGGAATACAGAAACCCTTATCCGATCACACCTGATCGGAATGTAATTCCCTTTTCCGATTGATTCAATCGGAATACGAAGAAAAGTACCAAAAATAAGCTTAACAATTAAGCTAAAATCCTAAATAAGCACTATACGAAATCCTAAGTTAAACCGTGTGAAAATAAGCTAACAAACTGAAATTTAACAATTTTAAAGACACGGAAAAGATAAGCTTTGCTAAAAACAACTTTTATGTAAAAATAACTTTTATAAAAACTATATAAACTTGAAAATAAACCAAATAAGCTATAAAAATAAGAGATTTAAAACAATCAAAAGCATAAAAATGAAATCTTTAAACAAATAAACAAGATTAAAAGCATATAAATCAAAGATTAGAGAAAGGTAGAATGAGATTAACAAGATAAAGTAAAGGTGCGAGTAATTAAAGAAACACTTACTTGAAATTAAAAGGTAATTAAGGTGCAAAACATGTATTTAAATGTGCAAGTAATTAAATGTGCAAGATATTAAAGGTGCATAAAATAAAGGTGGAAGAACTAGTTTGTCAATCTAGCCAACAAAAGCAAATGAAATAAAAAGGGAAGTATTTATAGGTGATTAGGAGGAAGGTTAGAGGAAGCTTCCTCCCCTCTTTCCTTTCTTCCTTAATTGCATGCTTAGGTCCCTCATCTTCTTTAATCTTTTTGTTAATTGTGCCATTAGTCCTTAAGCCTTCAAATATTCTTTAATCTTGGACTTTAACGACTTTTGGCTCGGGATTTCTTTGGACTCGTCTTTTAAATCTTCAATAAATAAGACTTGAGTTCCTCGGCTTTAAGTAAACTTCCGTCTTTTGACTTTTTCTTCGATAAATCTTCAGAATTGGTCTTGGACTTCCGTTCTTTTTGCACTCTTGACTTCTTGACTTCGTATTTCATCCTTTTCTTCAATAAAAGTCCGTAAATGCCCGTGAATTCCCGTGATTTCTCCACTTTTCACCTTTTCGTCCTAAATCACAACAAAAACACAAACCACGCATAATTCCGATATAAAAGACATAAAATACACGTTTTGGTCCGGTTATTATTGTAATTAAGTGGTAGAAAAGATGTGTGTTTTCACACATATCAACAACGATGTCAAAAAATTAAGTTAACAAGAAGAATCGATAAACACGGTTTTATAACGGTTTTGAACATGAGACTTATTACCAATTTGGAATTAGTTTACCGCCACCTTTTATTTAACTTCGCCATGAAGTGTTTATTATGGATTTGGTCTTGTCCTTGTCGTTTATTTAACCTCGCCATGAGGTGTTTATTATGACTTGACGTATATCCTCACGCTAAGGCGAATTTTGGATCGTTAAGGCTTCAAGATTTAAGACATTCACTTTCAATTTTGCATAGATTTTTCGGCCTGGTGAGCTTTGAATTTTTGCTTGATTTAGGTGAAGAGGAACTTAAAAATTATTATTGGGGAAGCCTTTGATTATTCGGGGTGCCAATACTTCAAAACCGTGACGCTGGCGATACCTTAATGTTTTCCCAATTTAATTACATGGAAGCTACTAAAAAAAAGCTAGAAACCAACAATCAAGACTAAACCGCTAAATCAATATTTATTAGCAAAATATATATACAAGCGAAGGGAGAATAAGCAAACAATTAGAACACATGAGTTTTTGAAAAAATGCGAGTACTCTACGTTTAGCATAGTAACTTATAATTAACTCTATCATTTCTCGTCCTCATTTAAGAGACTTAGACTAAAAAGTAGTTAAGGAATCAAAGCTAAGTGCTCAACACGCACGGTCGAGTAAAAAATTACACTTATTCTCGCCATCGAAAAATCTACATTCGTGTCTTAAACACCTATGAAAACATGAGAAATTTTTTAAAATTTGGCCATTTTTAGCCTTATCTACAACGAAACGATAAACAAAAATATAAACTTTGGAAAGCGTGAAGGCGTACAAAGGCAAGTATATATTCACCCCCCCATACTAAAGTTAAACATTGTCCTCATTGTTTCGAGTCTAAGGGTAAAATACCCCCATACTAGAGACGAATTCGAATGCTTAATCTAACATGGAAAGGGTGGAACCATTAAATCTATAGCCGTTTATGAAGTGTGCTAAAAGACCTAAGGTTAGAACATAAAAGAATATATCATTTGGATATCGAGAAATTATTCAAACCAAACGATCGAGTCGTCACGTAAAACGAACACGAGATGCTCCAATCGTGAAGATGATGATCTAAATAACCACAATTCATAAACAACCACGGAACAAAGGTTGGAAGGGCACAAATCCCCTCACATTAGCTACATTTGAAAGCGATAATATGTACATGGATAAGCATGGGATCTCCCTTACGAGGCACCTCTTTTTTTATTACCGAGTCAAGAGCTCGACTTGATCCCCTCAATACTAATTATCATTGGGAAGGTGACTTGGTTGAGGTCGTCCAAAGAAGGGACTTCCCCACCAAAGTAGTGCTTAACCCTATGACCATTCACCTTAAAGTTAGGACCATCATTTTGTGACAACCCGTCAATTTCAGGTCGTTATTTTAATCTCGACTATTACGTATTACGTGTTTACTTTAATGAGAATTTCTAAATTATCGACTAACCGAGAAGGTTATGACTTGAAACTAGCGTAAGAATGTCGATTAGACGAAAACTGACAAGGAATATGTTAGGTATCGATATTATATTCTCAAATAATCATGAAAATGATTTTTATTATATTTAATCGTTATTTCTCGTATTTTGCGTTTTAACGAATGACGATAACTATTAGTGATCGCGATACCGACGGATGCCCAAAAACTTACGTTTTATTATCGAATGTCTCGATATTGTATATTTTCGACGTTTTCGATTTAATTGCGTTTTAAGTCGTGTCGAAGCTTTATTATTATTTTTATGAAGCGTTTTAACTTTCGAAAAGTATTTTTACGAAACCCGAGCCCCGTAAATATTTTTAAAATTTACAATTTACATTTTCTACCTTGTAAACTATTTACTTGCACTTTGGACCAAGAGAATACATTTTTGACAAAATCTACCCCACTACACCACTATATATTAAATTTCCACTAACATTTTATATTAAAAATTCATTTTAAATAAAATAATCATCTCACCTCTCTTTTTTCTCTCCAAAACCGTCCACCCCTATGCTCCAATCCCTCAAAATTTTTGATTTCTAGCTTGAATCTTCAAAAACTAAAACAAGACCCATCTTGGAAATTTCATAAGCTTTCTATTGGTATAATTTTCTTCTACATGCATTCACTAAATTTTATTTTCAATTTTTGGTGAAGAACTTGATGTTTGATCCATTTTTGTGTTTATATATGGTGTTAATAATATAATATTCATAGTGGGTTATGGTTGCATGTAAGATTTTTGATGGTTTAATTTTTGTGAGATTAAATTTGAGGGTGTTATGAGTTAATTAGATGTGTTATTATGATATTAGGATCATATTAGGACTATAGGAATTGTTGGAATGGGTTGAAAAATTGTTTTGGTATGATTTTTAGATAGTCTATTTTAGGCAGTAACTTTAAGTCCGTTTTTGAAATTGTTACTGTGATAAACTTGGTAAACTAATAAGATAGGGTCGTAGAGAATTTCGTTAGCTTCGATTTGAGCTAAAGTAGAGCTTCTAACTCATTACGAGCGAAAAGTTATGCTACTTTTAGTATTTGTGTACCGGGAGACGGGTATCGGCATAATCCGAAAATTGTTGTCGATATTGGGAACGAATCTCGGGGACTATAAAATGAGTTTTAAAAATGTTCAAGGGCTGTTGTAAGTTGATAAACCTCAGGTCATGAGTCTATTTTCAAACCCGAGTGTCGGTTTTGCAAACGGAAATGTTTAGATAAGTCAAAATGGTTTTACAAGTCAAAGGCGTAAAACTGTCCGGTTTTTGTAACACGAAGGTGTGTCGGGCAGAAGGTCTTAGAAGTAATATTTTTGAATGAAATTTAAACTGAGTCTTATTCATATTATGTGTGAGTTTGTCACCAAGTTTCGTCGAAATCGGACATGTCTAGATAGGTTAGATTGGTGTGTACATTTGGAGTGTACATGCTGAGTGGTATTTTGGACACGTAGTTCAATACTTGTATGGCGTGAGTTGAGTATTCACTATTGGACATAGTGACTTACTCGAGTGTTAAGTCATTATATAAATGACTTAGCTACTGGTCCGAGGGAAGTAAAATGATGGTTTGACTTGCGTTGACTTGGCGTCTATCACGGGTCAATGTCGAGGGTGTAAGTGTTTAAAAGAATAAGTGCTGAATAAAAGGGTATAGTAGTACACTTATATTTTTGTTATTTTTCGGAATTTTCATGGTTATATGAAATTGAGTTTCATATTATTTAAGTATTAAATATACTTGAGTCGTTTATTAACGAACGCACCTTATTTGGTAGGTTGCGGTCTTCGTGTTTAACGGGCATCACAAATCGTCGGCGATCGTCACGTCACTACTATCGTACCAAGGTGAGTCTATAGCCTCGCTTTACATGTTTACTTGTTTTATAAAACCCGCGAGGGGGATAACATGCTTGTTTTATTAAAATAAGAGGGGTACGACGAGAAGTTGTGGAAACCCTTATTATTGGAAAAACATTATATAAATGAAGGGTACAACGAGAAGTTGTGGTAAACTCTCATTCTTTTAAAATTGAACACAAAGGACCCGATTGTATGCTTAGATGAAAGTTGTTATATAAGTTTGTTTAGCCTTAAAGACCCATGAATCGTGAATTGTTAATCGAAAAGAACGCTAATACTATGGATAGATCTATCGGGGTGACACCCAGTCCGGTCGCGACTAGCTATCGCGTGGTGTTGTGATGCACCAGTAATGAAACATCGGATGCAATTGTATAAGAGAAATATACGCACTTGGCTAGGTGTGTTGGGATGAAATAATATATGTTAACGTTCAATTTCATGAGACTTATGAAATAACAACGATAATTATGTCTGATCCACATGATTGTCAACTACGGAAGGTTTATTCAGAATACTTGTGTTCATTTATTTAAATTTAAACTCTATAGATTCACTCAACATTTTTGTTGACTTTATAGCATGTTTTATCTCAGGTCCATGAAGAAGGCACTCAAGGAAGGCGGTTTCACGCAGCTTGCTAAATTAAAATGTTTTGGCCCGCTTTACTAAACTATGTCCATTCTAAGAAACTTTTATTATTTGGTTGGTTGTGTAAACTTAAAACTATTTGGGACCATGTGTGAACTGTTTTATTTTTAAACAAATGAATGGATGTATGTTTTGTTAAAACGACTCATTTTGAGGCGTTTTCTATGATATTGAGGTTGAACCATGATAGTAACACCCAATGACCCTTCCGCTGCTATGACCCGAAATTGGGGGTGTTATAGATTGGCATCAGAGCTCAAGTTATAGAGAACGAAAAGATTTTCCAAAAATAAATTTTTGAAATCTTTTAACTATAACATCTGCAAGCGAAACCTCCGAGTTGCCAATGGACGAGAATAAGAAAAGTATATATATATGTTATACATATTTAATTATTATTTATGCTTAAAGCATAATGGATTACATTTATTTATTTATAAATGTCTATTATTTGATTATTATAATACTAATACGTGATTTACAAACGACGCTGATTGTCACAATAGAATTCCCTGTCTTTTGACTCATTCCTCGTGAATCTTCGTTCCTTGTCTAAATTCTATTCCTTATTCTATCATCCATTCTTGTTTCTTTTCATCTATCTATTCTTATTCTGTGTTATTCATGTTTTGTTATCACAAGCGTTGAATGAATACTCATTTTGATGTGAATTGTGTAACAGGATCATGCCGCCAAAACAGTTGACTGAGACTCAGTTACGTGCTATAGTAGCTGATCAATTTCAGATATCTATGAATGCATTTATGGCAAACTTGAATAATGGTGCTGGAGGATCTGGTGGATCCGGTGGAGCTGGTGGATCCGGTGGAGCTGGTGGATCCGGTGGAGCTGGTGGATCTGGTGGAGCTGGCGATACTGGAGCTGGCAACACTGGAGCTGGCAACACTGGAGCTGGTGCTACTGGAGCTGGCGCTACTGGAGCTGGCGATACTGGAGCTGGCGATACTGGAGCTGGCGCTACTGGAGCTGGTAATGCGGGAGCTGGCAATGCTGGTGCTGGAACTGGTAATGCTGATAGACCAGTGATTCCTGAAAACAAGAAGTGCAATTATACCTCGTTCATGAAATGCAAACCTCCAACTTTTAAGGGTACTGAAGGCGCTGTTGGGTTAATGCAATGGTTTGAGAAATTAGAATCCGTGTTTCGATTTAGTGAAAGTGAGGAAGGAGATAAAGTGATGTTTGCCTCTGCTACTCTTCAAGGGCGAGCATTAACTTGGTGGAATGGAAGAATGGCATCATTGGGTATGGATGCTGCGTATGCTACACCTTGGGCTGAAGTAAGAAGGTGGATGACTGAGGAATTCTGTCCAAGGAGTGTTATTCAGAGGTTAGAACAGGAACTATATCAGCTGAGACTGAAGGGTATTGACATCGATGGATACACCAACAGATTCCATGAGCTTGCTCTACTTTGTCCAAACAAAGTTAACCCAGAATACTTGAAGGTAGAGCAGTATATTCGAGGCTTACCGACCAACATCCGTGGTGATGTGACCTCATCTAAACCTGCCAATATTGATGAAGCTGTTCGTATGGCCTACCAACTAATGGGTCAAATCATCCAAGACAAGGCTGATGGTGTTTCTGAAGGCAACAAAAGAAGAGCTGACAATGACAGTGATGATCGTGGTGATAACCGTCAATCTCACAACAGAAATCAAAACCGAAGGAGGGTTAACGCTAATGCGATGACTGAAGCTGCAACTGCTGATAAAGGAACCAGATGTCAACGATGCAAGAAGTCTCATACTGGTGAATGTGCTAAGTGTGGAAAGTGCAACAAGTTAGGTCACAAGACTGAAGACTGTTGGGGACCAGGAAAGAAAGGAGTGACGTGTTATAACTGCCAAGGTAAAGGTCACATGAGGAACCAATGCCCTCAACCTCCGAAGAATGCACGTGGTGGAGATAACCAAGGAAAAGCTTATCAGTTGGGAGAAGCCGAAGCGAAGCAAAACCCGAAAGTTGTCACTGGTACGTTTTTACTGAACAACCGTTATGCTACAGCTTTATTTGATTCTGGTGCGGACAAAAGCTTTGTGTCTACAAGTTTTAGTACCTTAATTGATATCAAACCGGTCGAACTAGACGCAAGTTATGAGGTAGAACTAGCTGATGGTAAATTAGTGAGAACAAATCGTGCGCTCCTAGGATGTTCTCTAAATCTCTTGAACCGTATTTTTAAGATAGACTTGATGATTGTTGAATTGGGAAGTTTTGATATTATTATCGGAATGGATTGGTTATCCAAGTATAACGCGTCTATCTTGTGTGGAGAAAAGAAAGTTAGGATTCCTTTAGACGGCAAGACCATGGTTATCGAAGGTGATCAACGTAATTCTCGACTGAAAATCGTTTCGTGCATTAAGGCTCGTAAGTATATCAAAAGAGGCTGTGAGTTATTCCTAGCTAAAGTAGTGGAGAAAGAATCGAAGGAGAAACGTGCTGAAGATGTACCTGTTATCCGCAACTTTCCTGAAGTGTTTCCGGAAGATTTGCCTGGACTTCCTCCTCCAAGGCAAGTGGAATTCCAAATTGACCTAATTCCTGGTGCTGCACCCGTGGCTCGTGCGCCATATCGTTTAGCCCCATCCGAGCTGAAGGAGTTATCTGTGCAATTGCAAGAGCTATCTGATAAAGGTTTTATACGACCGAGTTCGTCACCTTGGGGAGCTCCTGTCTTATTCCTTAAGAAGAAAGATGGTTCGTTTCGTATGTGTATTGATTACCGAGAGCTGAATAAGCTGACGATCAAGAATCGTTATCCGCTTCCAAGAATTGATGATTTATTCGATCAACTTCAAGGTTCTCGTGTTTTCTCCAAGATTGATCTTCGTTCTGGTTACCATCAACTTCGCATACGTGAGGAAGATATTCCTATTACGGCGTTTAGAACTCGTTATGGTCATTATGAGTTTCTGGTTATGCCTTTTGGTTTGACTAATGCACCTGCTGTATTCATGGATTTAATGAATCGCATTTGTAAGCCGTATCTTGATAAATTCGTGATCGTTTTCATAGATGATATTCTAATCTACTCCAAGAGCAATGAAGAGCATGCCGAGCACTTAAGGATTATCTTGAACTTGTTGAAGAACGAGAAGTTATACGCTAAGTTCTCAAAGTGTGATTTTTGGCTAAATTCTGTACAATTTCTCGGACACGTGGTCGATAAAAGTGGAGTACATGTTGATCCTCCAAAGATCGAAGCCATCAAGAATTGGAGTGCTCCGACTACTCCAACTGAAGTGCGACAATTTCTAGGTCTGGCTGGTTATTACCGAAGGTTTATTGAAGGATTCTCTTTGATATCGAAACCATTAACGAAGCTGACTCAGAAGAATAAACCGTATGTGTGGGGCGATGATGAAGAAGAAGCTTTCCAAACCCTGAAGATGAAACTCTGTAGTGCGCCGATTTTATCATTACCTGAAGGAAGTGAAGATTTTGTTGTTTATTGCGATGCATCTCTTAGAGGATATGGTGCTATTCTCATGCAACGTGAAAAGGTGATCGCATATGCCTCTAGACAATTAAGGAAGAATGAGGAGAACTACACTACCCATGACTTGGAATTGGGCGCTGTGGTTTTTGCTCTGTGACTTTGGAGACATTATCTGTATGGTACGAAGTGTACAGTATTCACTGATCATAAAAGCCTACAATACATACTGGATCAAAAGGAGCTAAATATGAGGCAACGTCGATGGGTTGAACTATTGAGTGATTACGACTGCGAAATTCGTTATCATCCGGGAAAGGCGAACGTGGTAGCTGACGCGTTAAGTCGAAAGGAAAAGGAGAAACCGATTCGAGTGCGTGCTTTGGTGGTGACAGTTCATAATAACTTACCTGAGCAGATTCGAAACGCACAAGTCGAAGCATGCAAGAAGGAAAATATTGCTGGCGAAAGATTTAGGGGAGACGGTGAAACATTTGAGACGCGAGCCGATGGTATCAAATGTTTGAGAGGTCGAATTTGGTTACCATTCTTCGGTGGACTGAGAGACTTGATTATGTTAGAATCTCATAAGTCCAAGTATTCTATTCATCCTGGATCGGACAAAATGTACCAAGACTTGAAAAAGTTATACTGGTGGCCGAATATGAAAGCTGATATTGCAACATACGTCGCGAAATGCTTAACATGTGCAAAAGTGAAAGCTGAATATCAGAAGCCGTCAGGATTACTTGTCCAACCTGAAATTCCAGTCTGGAAATGGGAGCGAATTACGATGGACTTCATCACAAAACTCCCAAGGACACCGTCTGGGTTCGATGCGATTTGGGTTATTGTCGATCGTTTAACTAAATCCGCTCATTTTATTCCAATCAACGAGAGGTTCGGATTGGAGAAACTCGCCGATATTTATCTGAAGGAAATCGTGTGCAAGCATGGTGTTCCTATTTCAATCATTTCCGATAGAGATAGTCGTTTTGCTTCTGGATTTTGGAGATCACTTCAAAAGTCGTTAGGAACCAATTTGGATATGAGCACAGCCTATCATCCGCAAACTGATGGGCAAAGCGAAAGAACAATTCAAACTTTGGAGGATATGCTACGTGCTTGTGTGATAGACTTTGGAAGTAGCTGGGATAAGCACTTACATTTGGCCGAATTCTCGTACAATAACAGTTATCACCCGAGTATTAAAGCTGCACCTTTTGAAGCATTGTATGGGAGAAAATGTAGATCACCCGTTAGCTGGAGTGAGGTTGGTGATGCCCAACTCACTGGACCAGATTTGATTAGGGAGACGACGGATATGATTGTGCAAATCAAGAATAGGTTGTTGTCTGCTCGAAGCCGACAGAAGAGTTATGCGGATGTGAGAAGAAAACCATTGGAGTTTAACGTGGGAGATAAGGTTATGCTAAAGGTATCACCATGGAAAGGTGTTGTACGATTTGGAAAACAGGGGAAGTTAAGTCCTCGTTATATCGGACCATTCAAGGTTACATCTAGAGTAGGACCCGTGGCATACCAACTGGAACTACCACAAGAACTGTATGGGATTCATAACACTTTTCACGTGTCGAATCTGAAGAAGTGTTTATCCGATGAAGAACTCATTATACCGTTAGACGAGGTTAAGGTTGATAAAAAGCTGCACTTTATTGAAGAACCAGTCGAGATCATGGATCGCGAGGTCAAGCAACTGAAGCAAAGCCGAATACCTATCGTCAAAGTTCGATGGAACTCTCGGAGAGGACCGGAGTTTACTTGGGAACGAGAAGACCAAATGTGGAAGAATTACCCTCATCTCTTTGATTTCAACAAGCGATCGGGCAAGAACGCAAGTTGATCTTCGAGGGCGAAGATCCTAATTTGGTGGGGATGATGTGACAACCCGTCAATTTCAGGTCGTTATTTTAATCTCGACTATTACGTATTACGTGTTTACTTTAATGAGAATTTCTAAATTATCGACTAACCGAGAAGGTTATGACTTGAAACTAGCGTAAGAATGTCGATTAGACGAAAACCGACAAGGAATATGTTAGGTATCGATATTATATTCTCAAATAATCATGAAAATGATTTTTATTATATTTAATCGTTATTTCTCGTATTTTGCGTTTTAACGAATGACGATAACTATTAGTGATCGCGATACCGACGGATGCCCAAAAACTTACGTTTTATTATCGAATGTCTCGATATTGTATATTTTCGACGTTTTCGATTTAATTGCGTTTTAAGTCGTGTCGAAGCTTTATTATTATTTTTATGACGCGTTTTAACTTTCGAAAAGTATTTTTACGAAACCCGAGCCCCGTAAATATTTTTAAAATTTACAATTTACATTTTCTACCTTGTAAACTATTTACTTGCACTTTGGACCAAGAGAATACATTTTTGACAAAATCTACCCCACTACACCACTATATATTAAATTTCCACTAACATTTTATATTAAAAATTCATTTTAAATAAAATAATCATCTCACCTCTCTTTTTTCTCTCCAAAACCGTCCACCCCTATGCTCCAATCCCTCAAAATTTTTGATTTTCTAGCTTGAATCTTCAAAAACTAAAACAAGACCCATCTTGGAAATTTCATAAGCTTTCTATTGGTATAATTTTCTTCTACATGCATTCACTAAATTTTATTTTCAATTTTTGGTGAAGAACTTGATGTTTGATCCATTTTTGTGTTTATATATGGTGTTAATAATATAATATTCATAGTGGGTTATGGTTGCATGTAAGATTTTTGATGGTTTAATTTTTGTGAGATTAAATTTGAGGGTGTTATGAGTTAATTAGATGTGTTATTATGATATTAGGATCATATTAGGACTATAGAAATTGTTGGAATGGGTTGAAAAATTGTTTTGGTATGATTTTTAGATAGTCTATTTTAGGCAGTAACTTTAAGTCCGTTTTTGAAATTGTTACTGTGATAAACTTGGTAAACTAATAAGATAGGGTCGTAGAGAATTTCGTTAGCTTCAATTTGAGCTAAAGTAGAGCTTCTAACTCATTACGAGCGAAAAGTTATGCTACTTTTAGTATTTGTGTACCGGGAGACGGGTATCGGCATAATCCGAAAATTGTTGTCGATATTGGGAACGAATCTCGGGGACTATAAAATGAGTTTTAAAAATGTTCAAGGGCTGTTGTAAGTTGATAAACCTCAGGTCATGAGTCTATTTTCAAACCCGAGTGTCGGTTTTGCAAACGGAAATGTTTAGATAAGTCAAAATGGTTTTACAAGTCAAAGGCGTAAAACTATCCGGTTTTTGTAACACGAAGGTGTGTCGGGCAGAAGGTCTTAGAAGTAATATTTTTGAATGAAATTTAAACTGAGTCTTATTCATATTATGTGTGAGTTTGTCACCAAGTTTCGTCGAAATCGGACATGTCTAGATAGGTTAGATTGGTGTGTACATTTGGAGTGTACATGCTGAGTGGTATTTTGGACACGTAGTTCAATACTTGTATGGCGTGAGTTGAGTATTCACTATTGGACATAGTGACTTACTCGAGTGTTAAGTCATTATATAAATGACTTAGCTACTGGTCCGAGGGAAGTAAAATGATGGTTTGACTTGCGTTGACTTGGCGTCTATCACGGGTCAATGTCGAGGGTGTAAGTGTTTAAAAGAATAAGTGCTGAATAAAAGGGTATAGTAGTACACTTATATTTTTGTTATTTTTCGGAATTTTCATGGTTATATGAAATTGAGTTTCATATTATTTAAGTATTAAATATACTTGAGTCGTTTATTAACGAACGCACCTTATTTGGTAGGTTGCGGTCTTCGTGTTTAACGGGCATCACAAATCGTCGGCGATCGTCACGTCACTACTATTGTACCAAGGTGAGTCTATAGCCTCGCTTTACATGTTTACTTGTTTTATAAAACCCGCGAGGGGGATAACATGCTTTTTTTATTAAAATAAGAGGGGTACGACGAGAAGTTGTGGAAACCCTTATTATTGGAAAAACATTATATAAATGAAGGGTACAACGAGAAGTTGTGGTAAACCCTCATTCTTTTAAAATTGAACACAAAGGACCCGATTGTATGCTTAGATGAAAGTTGTTATATAAGTTTGTTTAGCCTTAAAGACCCATGAATCGTGAATTGTTAATCGAAAAGAACGCTAATACTATGGATACATCTATCGGGGTGACACCCAGTCCGGTCGCGACTAGCTATTGCGTGGTGTTGTGATGCACTAGTAATGAAACATCGGATGCAATTGTATAAGAGAAATATACGCACTTGGCTAGGTGTGTTGGGCTGAAATAATATATGTTAACGTTCAATTTCACGAGACTTATGAAATAACAACGATAATTATGTCTGATTCACATGATTGTCAACTACGGAAGGTTTATTCAGAATACTTGTGTTCATTTATTTAAATTTAAACTCTATAGATTCACTCAACATTTTTGTTGACTTTATAGCATGTTTTATCTCAGGTCCATGAAGAAGGCACTCAAGGAAGGCGGTTTCACGCAGCTTGCTAAATTAAAATGTTTTGGCCCGCTTTACTAAACTATGTCCATTCTAAGAAACTTTTATTATTTGGTTGGTTGTGTAAACTTAAAACTATTTGGGACCATGTGTGAACTGTTTTATTTTTAAACAAATGAATGGATGTATGTTTTGTTAAAACGACTCATTTTGAGGCGTTTTCTATGATATTGAGGTTCAACCATGATAGTAACACCCAATGACCCTTCCGCTGCTATGACCCGAAATTGGGGGTGTTACACATTTTGAGCTAGCTCGATGGTCACATAAGGAAACACTTGGGTGATGGTGAATGGTCCGGACCAACGGGATTTCAACTTGCCGGAAAATATTTTTAATCTTGAGTTAAAAAGCAACACTTGATCTCCATTGTTAAAAACCCGGTTTTTAATTTTAGAATCATGAAACTTTTTAGTCTTTTCTTTATAAATCAATGAATTTTCATAAGCAATGTCCCTTAATTCATCTAATTCATTCAATTGCATTTTCTGGTGTTTCCTGCGGTCTCCATGTCATCATTGCAATGCTTTAGAGCACAATAAGCTTTGTGTTCGAGTTCAATTGGCAAGTGACAATTCTTCCCATACACGAGCTTATAAGGAGTGCACCCAATGGGCGTCTTAGGCGGTACGAAAGGCCCATAATGCATCATCGAGCTTATCCGACCAAGATTCTCGGTTCTCTCCTATCGACCTTTCCAAAATCCTTTTCAAGGCTCGGTTTGAAACCTCGACTTGCCCACTCGTTTATGGGTGATAAGCCGTAGAAAGCCGATGTGTAACCCCATATTTCTTTAGAACCTTTTCGAATTGGTCGTTACAAAAATGGGTTCCACGATCGCTTATGATTGCACGAGGGGCTCCAAACCGAGAGAACAATTGTTTCAAGAACATGACTACCACACGAGCATCGTTCATGGGCAAAGCCTTAGCTTCCACCCACTTGGATAGGTAGTCAACAGCGACAAGGATGTACTTATTACCACGAGATGATGGCAACGGCCCCATAAAATCAATGCCCCACACGTCAAATATCTCACACACTTGGATGATGTTTTGTGGCGTTTCATCGTTTTGTGAGGCGTTTCCTTGACGTTGGCATGAGTCACACGACTTGACAAGTGCGTGTGCATCTCAATAAATAGTAGGCCAAAAGAAACCAACATCAAAGACCTTCTTTTCCGTGAGATTAGCACCACGGTGACCACCCGTGAGTCCCTCGTGACAAGCTCTAAGGATATTAGTAGCTTCGGTGCCAAACACACAACGTCGAATAATTTGATCCGCACAAGTCCGAAAGAGATAAGGGTCGTCCCAAAAGTAGAACTTGACATCACGAAAGAATTTTCGTTTTTGTTGAGTCGTCATACCCTTAATGATGAAGTTGCCCGCATGGTAATTTGCGATGTCCGCAAACCATGGGGTAGAAGAATCTTCCTTGGAATTCACTACACCAAGTGTCTCGAGAGGAAATGTTTCGGTGATTTCCTTGTTCTCGTACACACTTTGGTGAGGATCTTCCAATCGAGAGAGGTGACCGGCCGCAAGATTCCCGACTCCTTTTTTGTCAAGTATGGTGGCATCAAATTCTTGTAGGAGGAGAATCCAACGAAGTAACCGCGTCTTAGCATCAAGCATAGAAAAGAGATACTTGATAGCCGAATGATCCATATACACTATGTTTTTAGTCAGGACGAGATAAGGTCGGAATTTCTCAAATGCATACACCACGGCAAGTAATTCTTTTTTCGTTGTTGTTTTTTAAGTTGAGCCTCGGTCATCGTCTTACTAGCATAGTGAATATGCAAGAAATGCTTGTCATGACGTTGCCCAAAAATGGCCCTAATAGCGTAATCACTAGCATCACACATAAGTTCAAAGGGGAGATTCCAATTTGGAGCAACAAGAATAGGAGCTTCGGTTAGTTTCCTTTTAAGAATTTAAAAGGCTTGAACACAATCTTCGTTAAAGATGTAAGGGGCATCTTTTTCTAGAAGGTGCGTAATGTGTCGAGATATCTTTGAAAAATCTTTGATGAAGCGACGATAAAAGCCCGCGTGGCCTAGGAAACTCCTAACTCCCTTGACGGTTTTAGGATGAGGTAATTTGGAGATGACGTCTATCTTAGCTTTGTCTACCTCAATCCCCGCTTTCGAGACCTTGTGCCCAAAGACGATCCATTCCTTACACATAAAATGACATTTTTCCCAACTGAGCACAAGGTTGGTTTCCTCGCAACGTTTCAACATTTTATCCAAATTTACTAAAGACGAAGTGAACGAACTACCAAACACGGAAAAGTCATCCATGAAGACTTCCATCGTTTTCTCGATCATATCATGAAAAATAGCCATCATACACCGTTGAAAAGTTCCCGGTGCATTGCAAAGTCCGAATGACATTCTATGATAGGCAAACGTTCCTATGGACACGTAAACGTAGTTTTTCTTAATCACGAGGATCAATGGGGATTTGAAAGTAACCGGAAAAACCATTAAAAAGTAGTAGAAATCGTTTCCCGCAAGTCGCTCCAACATTTGATCCATGAAGGGCAAGGGAAAATGGTCTTTACGAGTGACGTCATTTAACTTATGATAGTCAATACACACCCTCCTACCGGTCACGATTCGAGTTGGAATTAACTCGTTGTCATCGTTTGGCACAACGGTCATTTCTCCCTTTTTAGGGACACAATGGATTGGGCTCACCCAAGGGCTATTGGATATAGGGTAAATCATTCCTGTGTCAAGGAGTTTAAGGACTTCCTTTTTGATGACATCGTGAATTTTGGGGTTCACCCATCTTTGACATTGGATTGCAGGCTTGTAGTCTTACTCCATTAAAATTTTGTAGGTACAAAATTTTGGGTCGATACCCTTAATGTCGGTTAATTTCCTCGCAATTTCCCCCTTGTGAGCCTTCATGACATCGATAAGTGAGGTTTTTTCATCATCGGAAAGATCTTTCGCAATAATAATTTGCAACTTATCGTCTCCTTCCAAGAATACGTATTCAAGGTCAGGAGGAAGATCTTTCTACTCGAGGATTGGTGGTTCCTCGATTGAAGCTTTTGGATCAATACTCATAACCTCCACCGGCGGAGGAAATGGAAAATCGTTAAGAAAATCCTTGATAATCGAAAAATCCTCGTGGTCGTCGAGGTCTTCGTTAGAAGTTCGAGGTAAATCAAACTCTTCCAAAGTAAAACCACATCCTTAAATGGAGTGAAAGATGGTGTCGAATTATCAAGAATTGGATCGAGCATAGGGGGATTGCCACTATTTGCTTCATCGACAAAACCTAAATCTCTTGTGAAAATTCCTCGCAAATGACATCGATCAAATCAATTTCGTTTAAAGTCGTGCTAGAATAAACATGAGAAAGCTTGGAGTTTTGAAGTACGTTTATAAAAACTTCCTCGTCGTTGAAGCGTAAAGTGATTTTTCTAACATGTACATCAATAACCGTTTTCGACGTAACTAAAAATGAACGACCTAAAATTAGAGGAACTTGAGGATCCGTGAGAATATCGGCTACTATAAAGTCTACCGGATAATAGAACTTTCCCACTTTCACGAAAAGGTCTTCGGCCGTTCCACATGCGCGAATCGTAGAATGATCGGTCATCTCGATATACATTTTTGTAGAAGTAAGATTTGGAAGATTGAGCGACTTAAATATTTCAAGAGGCATCAAATTGATACTAGCACCAAGATCGGCCAAGGCGTAGCATTCTTCCATATCTTTGATACTACACGCAATTAAAAATTTACCTGGATCACCGCCTTTTTGAGGTATGCGGTTAAGAAAACCCGATGAACAATGAGTAAACTTTTTCAATTTCTCTTTATCGTTCACCATATTCTTAAAGTTGACGGTAAATCGAGGCATCATGATTAAAGCGTCGGCAAAACTTATGTTAAAATGAAAATCACGAAACATCTTAATAAAAAGCTCAAATTGATAATTGTTACGTTCTTGCAATTTTTCCTTATGATGTCTCGATGGATAGGGTAAGGGTGGTGTTGGGTGGGGAATAGGCATAGCCTTTGGAATCTCGGGTTCTAATGTTGGTAAAGGGTCGACCGTCGGTGTGGTTTGAGCGGTACTTCGTGGGATTGAGTAAATTGTTGAGGAGTCGGTTCCTTAAAGGTCTTACCACTATGTGTGGTAATCACTTTCATCTCTCCCTTCGGGTTTGATACGGTGTTGCTAGGAAGACAACCCGAAGTATAGGCTTTGTTCATCATAATTTCTTCCAAAATAGCATTAAGCTTGACGTCTTGCTTAGCGGAACTTTGGTCTATCCTTTGTTCAAGCCTAGATTGACTTTGCTTAATTTTGTTGATTTGACCTCTAATTTGATTTGCAAAATCGTTTTTCAACTCAATTTTCATGTTGGCATTTTCCCTAGCAAAATTTGCTAATTCCCTTGTGTTTTTAGCCGCTTCCCTAGCTTGACTAGCCAATTGCTCTTGGATATTTTCGATAATTTTGTCATTTTTCGTAGCATAATTCAAAAAGTCATTTGGAACCTCTTTAATGTAAGCATTTTGAAATCCTTGACTCGGGTTTCAAAAATTACGGTTTTGATTTTAGTTTTGCACTTGATTACTAGTCCATTGATTCCCGTTGTTGTAATTGTTACCCTTATAATTGTTCCTTTGATTTCCTTGGTAACCAACTTGATTGTTGCGATAATTGTTAGCATTTTGATTTGGTGGAAAACCCGGTGGAGTCAATTGATTAGTGCGGGTAACTTGACCGTTTTTGGTTATAAGTTCTCGTGGCCGCGTAGTCACTCGAAGTGTTATCACCGGAGGTAATGCACTCGGATAAATCATGAGCTCCACCATAATAAAGACAAGAAACCTCAACCGCTTTAGCCGTATCGGGAGTGGGTTGTTTACCAACTTTAAACTCTTTTAACAATCCCTTAAGCTTATCAAACAACTTGTTTTCCAAATTATCCTCAATTTGTTGAGCATCAATGGTAGATGACAATGAAGGCGAAGACGAAGCCTTGTTAACACTCGGTGTGTTACGAGGGCTATAAACCTTGGACCTATTTTCAATGATTGTCAATGCTTCTTCGACCATTTTACACAAAAAACTACCACCTGCGGCGGCATTAAGATAATCTTGTTCATGATCGTTCAATCCATTGTAAAACGTGTCGATTTGATGTAAGTCGGAAAAACCGTGATGAGGACATCCATGCAACATTTCGTTAAACCAATTCCAAGCCGTTGAAAAACACTCATTATATTGTTGTGAAAACTTTGAAATCTCGTTTTTCAAATGCGTAGTCTTAGAGGGCGGGAAAAATTGGTTCACGAACTTTGAAACAAGATCCTTACACGTCAATATAGAATTGGGTGGCTCTTTCTCTAACCAAATTTTAGCGGGCCCCGCTAAGGAATACGGAAAAAGCATCATCTTAATCACGTCATTCGAGACGTCCTTAAACTTGCAAGTCGACGTAAGACGATTGAAATGGTGAATGTGGTTATCAGGGTTGTCCTTTTCGTCACCACGAAACTTGTTAGCATGGATCATGGACAATAAACCCGTCTTAACCTCAAAATTCTCCGCAAAGATAACGGGAATCACAATCGCTTCTCCATAACCCTCGGTGGGTGCTTGAAGCAACTCCATCATAGTACGATTAGCCATGGAAGCTTCTTGTTCTACAATGGGTTCGACAATGGGAGATTCTTCACTAGAAGGTGTTTGGTTTCCTTCCTTTTGACGAAATTTACGTGCACGTTTTGCTTTAGAGCGAGTTTGCATAAACCTAACTTACAACGTGGGGTGAGCAAAGAAGATTCTTTTTCGTGTTTTTACTTTTTTCAATTTTTTTTGCTTTTGATTGTTTTTACCTTTTTTGGATTTTTATTGTGAATTACGTAGACACAAATCTACAAATCTCTCCTCGAATCGATTTCTCGATTAAAGGAGCATCAAGGAATGAAAACGATCACGTTGAATGAACGCCTTCGATGACTTTAGAACGTTGGTGGAACACCAAAATGTTCAAGAGGGTTTAATCTTTGAAACCAAGCAAATATATATGATACGTAGATAATACTTTGGTCAGCAAACCCTCGATTAGCCCTTTTTCTCTCAACACACACAAGCAAGCGGGGGAAACGAGGCGGCGCTAAGCACTTAAGAGTCTTTTTCCCTTAGGCTGTGAAATATAACCGCCTTATACCCACCTTATAGTTTGTGTTAATCAAAATTAAACTTCTCGAAAGTAACTATCTATGTTGCCTTTGACTTTTGCTTTAGATTCGAATACAATAACTGAGTGATGAAATCCCAATTAAGGTTGCGTTTTTACGCATTTGGAAATATTGTGGATTTATTTTGATACGTATACAATATAGTAATAATATTCACAAAAACAACGAAAACCAATAATACGTATGATTAGAGTGTTAATCACACAAATACTATTTATGGATAATATCACAAACAAGTTTGTTCAAACTTAACACAACACGCCTCCCCGATAGCGGCGCCAAAATGATAATAGTATTCTTACACTTGTTTAGGAAAACAAAACGTAAATGATCAGTAAGCACTACGCGTACGTTTAGGAAAACGTACACTTATGACCCTTGTGTGAGTTCGTTCTCGAGGAGGATTAATGTGTGTGTTAAACTTGATGATATTTGAGATTAATATTGATGAAAGAAAAAGGGGAAAAGTAAATGACGGATTACGGATAAGATTACACTAAGACTAAAAACGCGGATTCACGTAAAACTAGGTAAAATAAAAACTTACTCTAAAAATTCCTAAAAAATCACAAAAATTCCTAAAAATCCAATTAGGGTTTACTGATTATCAAAACATTTTTAAACCTTTTATTTAATTAATATCAAAATGACTTAATTAAGACAAATCAATCATAAAACATCCAATAAGCTAAGCCAAATAAGCTGAATGAGTTGATAAGCACTTGTGAATAAGACAATTGAATTCGTTTTCTAGTAAAACCCTAAAACCAAAAGCTGCAAACTCCAAAATAAGATAACTAGATGAGAATAATAAGATCTATTACAAATCAAAAGTTGTTGCACAAAGAAATAAGCTAGAAATGCTTATTAATAAGCTGACAACGAAATAACACTATCAGTGGGTACCAACAGTGGGAAAGGAGTTCCCACTGCTTGAATTGAGAATGATCTTTTTAGCTTGTTTTAATGGATGATTTTGGACAATCAAGGCACCCCTAAAACCGTTGAGTTGTAGGGAGTCAAGAACAAGCAAAAATAACACAAATGACACAGCCAATTGGTAAAGTTAATTCAATGAATGCACATACATGCAAGAACTAGGTCTGATGTTTTCTTTCTGATGCAATTGACCAACTGATGAACTTAGGACTAAGAAATCTAGAAACCTAGCAAATAAGAATCCGTATTAAAGGCATACAACCCTAGTTTAGCAATACCACAAACTGATGACCAAGTTTTACTTCTTAAAAACCTTAATCAAACTTGTTTTAGGCTTTGATTCAGTTTAAGTAATTTAAAACACAAGATATGCAATTTTAATTCACTAAACCTTGAAACAAACACAAGTATGACCATATTTTAAGCAAAGAAACATGGCATGACGTTTTCAAACTTAATCAGATTATAACAATACCTTGTATACTACAAATCCAAACACCCTATATGACTGATAAGCATATTTTAACAAAACCCAAAATGTTTACTTAACCTAACACAACTTAGAGAAACACAAGTTTTTGACTAAAGCATCTAAGAAACAGGTTTGATAAACAAAAAACAACCATATATCAATAATGAACAGATTCACTTAGCACCAATTTTTTCATGTAGGAAATTAAAAAGAGAGAAAGAAGGGGTGAACCTGCCTTGCTTTACATCCAAGCAAGGCCAGCAAAGCTTCCTTGGATTTGGCCAACAACTAGGCTCAAACCAAGGAGTCTTGAATGGTTAAGGATGTGATGATGATGCTTGGTGTGGTTCTACAGCAGAACCATGCACCAAGATCAAGGAATGAGTGAGGGTGCCTGTTTAAAACACGAAACCACAAACACAAACAAAGAAAGATTATACCTTCAATCTTGTGGATTGAAAGCAGTTAGAACATATAATATGGACTAGGCCTTGGTGAGTTTTGAACAACCCCACAAGTTTGCAGCCTAAGTATATGCATCCACTACACCTTGATTTATTCAATCAGGGTGTTATGATCATGCATATACCCAAAATTTAAAGCAAATGGGTCTTTCTTTCAACTAAAGAAACCTCAGTCAAAAAGCTTTCATATAAACTAGAAACAAAAAAATTTGAAAACTAAAAATCTTTTGAAGCAAAATTAAGTAAAATGGATTTGATCGCAGATAACTTAAACAAAACAATAACAATAATTGGCACTTGGTTTCCATGTCATCAAACAATACTCACTTTTCATTCATCAGAAGAAGTAGCTTTACAAGTTTGTGACCAAAATCTGATACCAAGAACAAGACTAAGCTATGAGGTCCTACGCCTTTTATATGCTACAAGGAGGATTCTATAAAGCTAAAAATAAAAAAACCTAATGCCATGAAGTTCCATGTTTGCCCTTATGAAGATCCGAATATGCTTTGTTTAAATTTTGTCCAAGGTAGGATTTTTGGCAGCTTGTTAAGGAGACATTTGATTCCACTGATGAAAAATGATCTTAATCCCTTAATTTTATTATGGAGAACAAGTAATACCATCATGGTCGTTCAAATCCCTGGCATGTTTTGTCTTCTTCTCAAAAGAGTAGCAAGGGAGGTTTCATTTGACCATTTGGGTGAGCTAGCAGCATCTTTGAGAATGGGTTTAGGATTACCAAAAGGTGAATCATCAATCTGGAGTGAATTAGTAATTTCCCTTTTGATTTGGTGATGATTGATGATTAGGGTTTATGTGGTGAATAGTTATGTTTTTAATCCGTTTTGGGGCTTTGATTAGTGTTTGGTGCCAAGATTATTAAACTAACCAGTTTGAAAAGTTTGATTAGTAGTGGGATGGTGAGGTGGCAACATGGTGGGATGTGATTGGTATATAGGTGTGAGTGGGTGAGGTGGCGTCTTGTGATAGGTCTAGGTAAGTATGCTTGTCTCCCAGATTTAGTCCCCCATTTTCCATCTTGTTTTCAAATGCAGTTTGGCTAGCAACAACTTAATTCCCCTTTGTAAATAAGTTTTTGTTTTAGATTTTGGCCACAAAAACTTATGGAAAGTATTTACAAGGGTATATTTTGCCATTTCTTGATATTTGAAGGACCAGTCATGACATGTCTTCAACTTTGAAGGTCTTTTCTTTCATACTTGACTTTAAGGAGGACCAAAAGTGACAAGTCTGCATTTTGTAGGTACCAATCTATCCAATTCTTCAAAGTTGAGGGACCTTTTTGTAATTTTGACAAACATTAGGGACCAAACTTGTAATTATGAATATACAAGGGTATAAAATGTCATTTCTTCAATGATGAAGGACCTTTCTTGTACATCTTCAATTCTTCAAGGAATTTTTCTTGGAAATTCAACATTTGGGTCTGGTTCATTGTGCGGCTTCGTTTCCTGTGTTCGTTTTTGATTGATTCTTGTGATCTTTTGTCATTTTCTCGATATCCGTACCTAAAATACACATCGAACAAACACAAGCATATATTTGGCACTTTTTATGATATTCTTACCATTTTAAGCTCGTTTTGGACGATAAGACTGTATAAAAGCAGTTTCATCAGACACCTTCATTGAGTATTAAATTTTCACCATGTTCAAGCACATCTTTATCAGCGGATGAAAGCAATGTGTCAGCGTTTGGATTTGGTGTGTCAACGGTTGAACTACTTTTGTCAGCGGATGAAACACTTTCACTGACTTTCTCTTCTAGGTTCTTTCTTTCCACTTCCCTTTCAGCAGTAGATGCCTGAATGAATTCTTCACTAATAGGTAAATCCACAAAAGAATGTGTGGAAGTAAACTCATCTGCTTGTGATCCTTGCACCTTTGTATCCTATATACCTGCAGTCTTTGGAGAGGTCTCCAAGACAACTTGATTAGTAACAAGTAAGTAATTCATGGACCTAGATAATGGCTCTAAATCAAAAAGCCAGTCTGGTCCATTAGCAGGATCACTAGGTTTACTCTCCAAAAAGTCAACATGTATATTTTCTGTTATGACTTTATCTCTCTTGTGGTAAACCCTATACCCTTTGCTGTTTAAAGAATAACCCACAAAATAACCCTCATCACCTTTTGAATTAAACTTACCTAGATTGTCACTAGTATTCAATATCACTACATGACATCCAAAGGGTCTAAGAAAATGTATATTAGGTTTTCTATTCCAAAAGAGCTCATAGGGAGTCTTATTGTGAATTTTGTTGACCAAGGATCTATTCTGAACATAACAAGCAGTATTCCCAGCCTCAGTCGAAAATGAAATGGGTAACTTAGCATATGCTAACATGGTCCTAGTTGCCTCAATAAGAGTTCTGTTTCTCCTTTCAGCTACACCATTTTGCTGAGGAGTTCTATCTATGCTAAACTCCCTAGTAATCCCCTTATCTACACATAAGGCATCTAATAGGTCATTCCTAAACTCTCCACCATTATCACTTCTAAGAATGTTAACTATAAACCCTGATTTCTTTTCCATTTGATTAATAAAATTAATTAGGGTTTTGGCAGTATCGTTCTTTTTAACTAAAAAGAACGTCCATGTAAACCTAGAGTGGTCATCAGTGACCAAAAAGCATAAGACTTGCCATTTAAACTTTCTATATTAGTAGGTCCAAATAAGTCTATGTGAAGCAAGTGTAGTGGTTTAGAACTGGACGGAACACTCTTAGACTTAAATGAGGACTTGTGTTATTTACCTTTTAGACATGCAACACAAGTATGATTATTGTGAAATGATTTTGAGGGCAATCCTCTCACAAGATCATGCCTCACAAATCTATTCATGTTCTTAAAGTTAATGTGCCCCAACCTTCTGTGCCATAAGATACTCTCATCTATTGAAGCTTTAGCATATAGACATGACAAGTTATTACTCATTTTAATCCCTTGTAAGTTAACATTATAAATGTCCTTATGTCTAGGTGTCCTAAATTTAATGAACTTATCAATAGGTAACATAGAGTATTTACTCAAGACTAAACATTCAGTATTTGTAAAAAGAACTTTTTTTTCACAAACTTGTGACACACTAAACAAGTTATAGTCAAGTTCTTTTACCTGAAAAACTTCATCAAAACGTAATTTGTTGGTGATAAGAGTGCCTTTGCGTGATATTGTGCCATATCCTACTCCAAAGTACACTTTGTCACCATCTGAAATAGGAGTAAAGTTTGTCAAGTTGTCCTCTTTTCCAATCATGTGCCTTGAGCATCCAGAATCCCAATATCCATAATCATTAACCTGCTTTGGAATGCCCTACACATAAAGAAAACAAATCAGTTTTCTTTGGGAATCCAAGCCTTAGTAGACTTGGATCCATCTGGTTGTTCAACAAGAACGGACTTGTTTCTTGTAACAACCCCTTGTTCATCTCTCTTAACATTAAACACCCAGTTTGTCCCAACATGCTTTTCAAGATATTTAAACCTATTGCATGTCATAGAGACACCATTAAAAGTTGATGACTAGTCTTTTTTAGGTCCCCATGTTAAGTTGGATGATGCCCTAGAAACCTTTCACTTAGGTTGTAAATACTTGTTATTACTGGGTCTAACAGCTGCTAATTATGGCATTTTCACACCAAACCTAATTCTGTATGTGGCTGATTTTGCCCTGTCAACAGATGAATTGTTCCTGTCAACGTTTGAATTAGGGTTTTCTACAGGAACCCACTGTTTGTTAGACCAAGTATTGGTCTTTTGGAAGGGTCTTTAGCCTTGGGTGTTAGCTGCCTTAGTGAAATAAGGAGATGGTCTAGTGGCCTGTGGTCTAGCATGAATAAGGCTTTGGGTTGACCATGGTTGACCTATTGTCAACAGTTGGTTTGTATTCGTAGACACACCTATAAGCCAAATGTGAGAAGCTCCCACATGTATAACAAGCCTTTCTAGACATAACCTTAGGTCTACGTTTATAAAATCCAGTCCCATTAACACTAACTTGACTCTTTGGTGATCTAGGTTTCCTATATATTTCAGCGTACTTAACATTAGATTTGCATTTAGGTTGTGAGCCAAGGTCAATAGGTTTGCCAGTAGTAGGGTTAGTGATGATAATGGGTTTAGTTTCAGTTTGTTCATCACTAAGAAGTCCTCCTTTAACAAAGAGAGAAGTGTTATCCTTCTTCAGAAGGTCAAGGTCAGTCACCCTTTGCTTGTACTCCTCAACTGGTGTGAGCACACGTGGTGGAGGAGTAAATTCCTCCACTTGGAGCACTGGAATACCAGTCCAAGACAAGTCTTTCTTAAGAACCCCACAGAAGTCACCTACTGGGGGTGGAACAGCAGCATAATTCTTAGAATGCATCCCAATACCAGACATGTATTTTGGGTTTCTCTGTTCACTTATGACCTTATTTAGGGTTTGACTAGCTTTTTCAAACTTTTCAATTTTAAAGCCTACATTCTCTTTAGCTTGAATGGCCTCATCAAGCTTTAGTTTCAATTCATTATTAGCTTCTATATAAGAAGATTTTGCTTCAGAACTAAGAGCTAGATCCCTTTTAAGAACAGTTATTGGATCTTTTAGGTTAAATTTCATGTCATTATACTCTTGCACCATCCCATATGATTGTGCAAACCCCTTTTGTAGTCTGAAATAGTGATATTCAACCCAATAATATCAGATTGTAACTTTAAAATTTTTTTATTAAGTTTATCAGTATTAAGTCTAAAATCCTTACTACAAAAAGCATCATCATATACCTCATTATCTGATGAAGAAGAGGATATGGCCATGAGAGCATATTGAACATGCTCTTCATCCCTTTCAGCAACAAAAGCTTGATTCTCCATGTCATTCTTGTCCAGAAAGCTCCAATCAAATCCAACACCATCAATTCCTTGCATGGCTACCATGGCTTTAGGCTCAGCATCTTCAACTTTGATCATCTGCCTAGTATTATGTCCCATCATTCTTCTTTGGAGATCTGCATTCTCTAGCAAAGTGTCCCATTCTATGACAATTGTAACATTCAACTTTGGATTTATCAAATCCAGCAGTCTCTTTGCTATTGAAAGTCATTTTTCTCCCAAATCTCTTGTTCCACCTACTGGCTCTTATACTGCTAAGAGCCATGTTCCACTTGATACCCATATCCTGAAGATCAATAACACTAATTTGCTGAAGATTTTCAAAAGAAATTTATGATCCATTGGGCAAAGAAGCGATATAGGCACATACGGTATCCAAATCAATTCCTGCTGGTTTAAGATTTGGGGAAGCATGATTTTATGTGTCAGCGTCTGATGAGCCGCTGTCATGAGAAGATTGGCCGCTGACAAAGCAAGAGTTGTCAGCGTCTGAATTGTCATGGTAGGAAATAAAAGCCATGCTTCCAGAAGGTGTTTTACTTTCTTGTTTAAGCAGAACTTTAGGTTCTATGACCTTCAATTGATTGTAGATATCATTAAAGGTCATGGTCTTGTAAGCCTGTGTGGCCAATATTTGTAACACCCCCGTTTTTATCTTGACACAGCGGAATAATATTTTGAGGGGTATTACTTCATGATATGAAAGCAAAGTGATAGAAAACAGCTCAAAAGAGTGTTAAAATAAACTTCATTTATTCTTTATAAATTCATCATTCAAAATCTGAGATTTTTCATAAAACAAGTGTACATACATTGTACATGACAGGTTCCCGAGATCTAGAAAATAGATTTGAATGACAAAATCTTCCGAGATTATATTTCTACACATCATTAATATGTTGCTCCATGCTATCAGTTTCAGTACATGATATATATTCTTAAAGTCAACACAAAGGTTTAGTGAATTCATAGGTTTTAAAATCAGTTTAAATACAAGATCCTTTTTCCTGAGCTACGTTGTTATTTGCTCGTAAGTTTGAATAAAATGATGATTTAATTGCACTAAGCTCATGATACCGCGACTAGACATAGGAACCAACACTTTGCTCTTATGAGGAAGTTTGCCAAACTATCCTTGTTTGTAAAATAAAGTATGCCTATTTGAACACTGAGGTGCTAGCAAGTGAGACTTGCCCAGACAGGATGTGTATGTCCCCAATAGTACTATTCACGATATTAGCACTCATTCCGAGAAATGATTAGCTGTTCACAATTAAACAGGGACTTTCATAGGAAGTAGTAAACATAATGTCAATGAATCATATCTGGAAAGCATACCAAAAACACTTGTATTCCATTTTTAGCATATATCCCCCTCACGGGTTTTCAAATCATTTAGAAAGCATTTAAAAGTGAGGCTATAAACTCACCTTATGTCCAGTAATCTTGTCGGGTTTAGGTCACACAGATCAACTTGAGCTAACAAAAAAGAGCGTGGTCTCACACCAACATGTTTTCACATAATTTGTATGGTATTAAGTTTTTAATCTTTTTTTCAATCTCTTTAAGCATTTTGTTATATTTTCTTTAATTATGATTTGGTTGTAATTCTAGTACCAGTGTTTGGGCCATCATACTCAGAAGTCATTCTATAAACGTTTGAGGAGCGAAGGCACTTTAAATCGTAAACCCAACCACCCAGTCAGAACGTAATATCGAGATGGAACATCTTTGTGCAAAGCTCCCTACTAACATGATACTTTCATTACTTCCACATGTTCATGATTAATCTTCTTTAGTTTTAAAGTTGGCAAAAATAGTCCTTTTGGTTACATTTTGGCATAATTACACTTTTAAAATAGTTTCATAAATTGCAATTTAAACCTTCAATATTTAACCTTAGGGTCTCAAACTTTCCAACATTTATTCTTATAGCTTTTATGGCCCAAAATGATTTATAGTTTCAAAAATGACAATTTTAGTCCCTGAACTTGTAAAAATCACATATTTTTTTTGGTAATGGGTTACCCCGGTAAATATATTAACCAAAAAATAATGTTAAGTACACAGGAATGTGGCCGAAGTACCACATTAACCTCAAGCAAAGGCTTGAAAACAAGTGCTTATGACATGCCATAAACACACTACATATATCAAATGACATAGACTACATCATAAACTAATCATCGAACAGATGAACACCAGCAGAATGAAGTCTTGAAACAAAGAAAACACCCCACCACTCCAACAGCACGCCAGCGGCAGCAAAGGATCCACATGAGGCCGCCTCCTTAAAAAACCTTCTCGAGAAAAACCCAATGGGAAAAACCCCAAGAAGGAAAAAAGAGTACGGCCCTCATACACTAACACCACCATGAGAAACGCATATACTAGGCAATCTCCACCGATCCAACAAGGACTTGGAATGGGCACTAACCTTCTTAAATCTGAAGGTGACAAGCTTTAGTCGAATAGTATCACAAATCAACACCACAACTTGATCAACATTCCTGCGTTGCCCTCTGAACAAACGAGAATTCCGTTCAGCCCATAAGAAATAAGAAGTCGCAGCCAAGACCATTCGGCCAATAATGCTAATCACAGATCGAGCCTTCGAAATAGGGGATAAATAGGCAAAAATGTCCGCAAATCTCGGAGGTACAGATCCCATATCAGCCTCAAAAATGATCCAAATAACAACCTCAAAAATGATCCAAATGATCTAGAATTTGAAAAAAAAACGTTTATAAACACATTTATAATCATTTATAACAACATTTCTTCAGAATTATAGCTTTTTAAATGGGGTTTTGCTCATTATTTTATGTAAATTACAAAACTAGGGTTTTAAGACATCTTTAACTTATAATTTCAATTTAAAATGATGAAATGACTTAGTTTCTTTTGGATTATATTTCTAACATAATTTTGGAATTATATAAACTCTAAGTAAACTTTATAACAAGATCAAAGCCTTGGTTAACATAGATTTACCTAGGTAGCTCCAAAATGGCTCCTTATGGCTTTTGATGAACACAACTTGCTATCAAAGCTTCAAGAGCTTCAATGGATAACTTCTAGACCTGGTTTTTGGTCCTTTTTGATGTCCTAAGATGTATATAGAGGTGTAAATGGATAATGGGTATGAGATACAAAGGAAACAAGGTGCAAGTTCAAATGAAGCACATACGCCCCAATTTATACTTGTTATGACCCTTGGCCTCCAAGTTAAGCATCTAAACTTGTAAGATAGATATAGGGGTGACTAATGATAGCTAGTAAATATCTACACAAGTTCTTAGACTCTAGGTTTGTTCCAATCCCTCCTTGTGGTTCAACATGTGTCACGACAACATGTTGATAAGAATGGTGATGCGTAGCAAGCAAGGAGGTGATCCACCTACTATTCACACTCCTAATACATCTTAGGATGGATAAATATCTGGTTTTAAAACTTGGAATGGAGGGAAATGGTTTGAAAATGTGTTTTTGAGGGAAAATACAAAACCAGATCCTAAAACTAGGGCTTGTAACTTATGTATTGTGTTTTTGGTGATTAGGGCTTTAGGAAAGTGATTAGTGGATTATTAGGGCTTAATTAGGGATTATAAATTATATTTAAGAGATTTTGGTCCTTGGTTTGAAGTTTAACAAAGGTTTGATGTGAAAATGGGAAGTATACATTTGTAGATTAGGGTTTTCTAATGATCTAGGGTTTAATCTATGTAAAATGATTTATCCTTCAATTGATTACTGATGTAAACTTCATTTAGGTCCTATAGATTGTGTTTTAGATGTTCAATGAGTTCTTACACTTCGTCTAAGGGTTTAGTTAGGGTAAACATGTCTAAATAGTGAAAATACCTATTTTAACCTAATTTACAAGTCATGCAATGAAATCTTGTACCTTTTGCATTAGGGTACTTGTACATTTTCTTAATAAAATATTATAATCTTAATGAGGTACTATAAATATTTATAGACTTTTCAAAAAAGAACTATGTAGTGAATACATGTAGATTTCTTAATATTAGGTTTTTAGGTCATTAATCCTAATGATTTTCTAACTTGGGTAATTAGGGTTTATATCCTTATGTATGCTTATTATAGAGCTTGTATGATATTTTTATTTCTTCTATGGGTTCTACATTCTTAGTTTAAGGGTTTATATAGATTGATCATATTCTAGGGTTAATTAAGGGAGCTTAAGATCCTATGCTTTGATAACTTGTACTTTATACTTTACCAACTTGTAACTTAACTTGAAATGAATGTAAAATCTTAATATGATATGTAGTTGAGTTTTATAATTTATGGTAAAAGATTAGACTCTAATTCAATGTAAAATTTATTTTATGTGCTAATCTTGGTTACTAGGTCTTAACTTGTAATTAGCCTTGGATTAGTGAATATTAGCAATTTGGGATCAATTAACTTTCCTTTAGATGATAGATTGTAATTAGTTTATTTTTTTTATAATAGTATATGGATTTTATGTAGTCACATTGCTTGGAATATTATTTATCAAAGCTTCTAGGTGGTGATCTAGACTATTATGTACAATTACTTATACTTAACTTTGTATGGTTTGTTCTTGCCTTTCCTAGGTATTATTATGTTTTTAGAGTATACTTTATGACTTTTTTATGTTTCATAATGACTTATTCATAAGTGTTCATCATTTATGGTTTACCATTCTTGAGTTTATAATTCATTTATAGGATTTCTAGGGTTTCTAAGGGAATTTAGGGCATCATGGTTATATATGAGATGTTCTTATTAATATTGAACTTATTAGATATCTTTTATAGTTTAAACTTTATCTCTTTCATCATTATAGGAATGTGTGGTTATGATAGTTTATGGTGTGAGAAGCAGTTCATTCTACCAAGTAATACACAAAAAGCAAAAATTTCTAGTGGTTTTTCCAATCCTATTCAAACATAGCATATATTACATTTGCAAATTTTATGGGTTGTCATAGCCTCTTCCCCTTAAAGAAATCTCTTCCCGAGATTAAAATCGTAGTGTACCAAAAAGGCATATGTAGTTCTTGTGTTCTACTTAACATTCTATTCATATATCAATGAATAAAGTTCTTGTTGTTGTTATTTCTTTTCTTTAATCAATCTATTCTATTAGAGCTATCACGAAGCATAAGCACTTATAATATATTGACCATTTAGGTTGTAATGAAATTTTATAAAGATTACAAGAATAAGTGTAAATTATACCAATTAATAAGGTAAAATCCTCTTTAGTTCTCTAAATAGGAAGGAAATGTGATTATTTTTTACTTTCTTTGGGTAAAACTCAAGTTAATAAGTCATAGTTTGCCTAAAAATCAGGGATTGATTATTGCATCTTTAAAAATCAATTTGGGTAATTGATAGAGGAAATATCCTTTTCAACTAGATAGGTTTAATATGGTGCAGTTTCTCAATCACAGTAAGAAATCTTTATCAAATCAGTCTTTCCAATTTACCATTTAAATCTAGCAGTTACCTAACGGTTACTATTCAACGTTCTACGAAGCTCTATTCTCATATAAACTTCTCAAATAGTTTCTTGAACTACTTTGGGTAAGTTGAAAATCTCCAATTTTAGCCTAGCAAATACGTAAATGGCACTTCTTTCGATAGAGTGCTTCAAGTAGTATTGCTTTGTTTCTAGCATGAAAACTATTGTTATACGGAATATTTTACCAATGTTAATACTGTTTTACATGGTGTAGTTTCTCAAAAATATTTGTGACTACTCTTGGAAAAGATGTTTCACAAACCATCACTTAAATCTAGTAAATAGTTAACAATTACTTCTTATTGCGCTACGAAGGCTCTATTACTATAATACCTTGATAGGTTAGTTGCTATTCCAGAGAATGTAATGCATACATGGAGTATGAAATTCTAATATTTGGATAGTTCTCTCACTTAAACCTATTGGTATAGAGAGAAATATTCTTTCTTAATGTATTCAATATTGCAGATATCGGTACTTTATGTCAACAGATTATTTTGGGTATAACCTTGTTAAAGTTTCCATATCATTTATGAAATACAATTGACAATGATCCAGATGGTTGTCATGTCGTAGCTTAAGAAATTCTGAAATAAGTTTCTTATTACTTGTTCTTACCTATTTTGCATAAGAAATTTTAGGTTAAACATTTTGTAATTCAGATTTCAAAATTCTGTTAAGACATAAGTCGAATATTTAGTCTAAAGAAAAATTAAAACACATATAATTCTATGTACATGTAACACAAATGAGTTATTCTGTGAAAAAGTAAAATAACACTTAGAAAAATGAAATCAAAAACTTCATAGATTATTATTGATAATATTCACGGATGTTTCACACACTTATTTATTTACGAAGCATGAAAATCTTAGAAAAGTCTAAAAATTCGCCTTGCTCCAACAATATCGTGTTTGATGACCTATTTTGAAGCAGTTCTGGCACTTTGTTGTGTAGTTTCCAGTGTGATGCAATAGATAATTCATACATTGGGGAACATGTCTAGTATAGTCGTCGTATTTTATTGGTTGGGAATGGTTAACTAGGTTAGTATTTGGGTAATATAGGTAGGGAAAATAGGGATCATAGGTAAAGTTTAAGGGATTTGGTTTAGTTTCAGCAGATTCTTCTTCTTTGATAAATTTACGTTTAAGGGTGTTAGATCCTTGCACAGGATTGTGCTTGATTACATGATCCATTAATTTCTGAGAAATCTTAATGGCTTCTTCTAAACTATGGAGTTTAGAAATAGTAATTATCCTTCTGAATCTTATGGGAAATCCTTTGATAAAAGCCTTCATCATCCTTTGTGAATCAGTGATAGGATATAATTCTGCTAACTCTTGAAATTTCCTCAAATAGGCTTTGAGATCAATTCCTCGTGTTACTAGTTTGCAAAATTCCTTTTTCACTTTCTCGATTTTATTTGAAGGATAATATCGGGTTATTAGGAGACACTTAAAATCTAACCATTTCGTCTTATAGGCTTCATCTAAACCAACAAGTTGAGTATAGTGATCCCACCATGAAAATGCTTCATTAGTTATGGTTCTAATAGCAAGCTTTACTTGGTGATCCTCAACGCAACTATTTTGGGAGAAAATTGTTTCTTCCTCTTAATCCAGTGTGAAATACTAACAACATTTTCATTTCCTTGAAATTTATATAACTGGCTAGTTATATAGTCTTTCGTTGGATTAGCATTCCTTTCTATTTTGAAGACTGGTATAATCAAGGCTGCAGCTACTTCATCGTTAGTTATTCGTTGAAGTCTTTTGGGAGTTTGGGTAGAAGATACTGATGTCCTTAAATGTGTCATTCTAAAATTTAGAATTTTTTTGTAAATTAGATATACTTGTCTATTTAAGCATTTGTCATATGTGTATACATACAACGCTTTACGAGCATAAACTTTCCAAAAATTTAGAAACATAAATGGTTTTTAGGGAATAGGTTTATAGGGCTCACATAACTAACAACTTGTCCTAGGTTTCTTAGGTTATTTATCCTTTATTTAGATTGATACTCTTTTTAATCAAATAGACTTGAGAAGTCCTTTTTAGTTTAAGATAATATCTCTCTTTTGCTATAATTCTTTTAAAGACTTATACTTTTCAAGTATTTCTCTTTTCTAGGATAATATGAAAATAAAGCAAAGATGAAAAAGAAACTTTTATTTATTAACAATCTGCTTCACGATGGACACATAAGCTTCTTTGTTACATAAAAGTAAAGATTGATAGCTAAAATATTTACAAGGCTTTTCAGGAAGATGAAATATTTAAAAAGCTGTTTTTTTGTTTTCATGGGGATTCTTAATTTCTGCTAAGAGAGCTTTGATGTTGTCTAGTGTCGAACTTGAATATACTCGATAAGTTTTTCCATTGCTATCATTCTTACTTTTGCTAAGGTGATTTCCTCTTCATTTATCCTTTGCCTATTACGTAACTCAAAATTTTAATTGCTTACTCTTACAAAGTTATTCTCTACTTTCTCTATTTCCTCTTACATCATTTCTTGTTCACACCTTCGACTTTCGACTTCATATTCTAAATCCTCAATACGGTTGGGTGGCACTTCACTGAAATAGTTTATCATATTTGTCACACCTCACCATGGCGGAATATGGGACGCGACGTATGGATATCATCACAACATGGCGTGTCTATAGAGATAACTATATGAAATAAGAAATGTCATAAAATGGTGACACAAAAGTCATGACAATATCTCAACAATGCAGGAGTCTAGGTAAGTAGGTAACAGTCCTACCTCTTACCCAAGACAAACAAATAACAAAACCAAAACAAACATATAGGTGCCAACAGTATCACTTATTAAATGGACAAATAAAAACTAAGAAGGAAACGGGGATCTCCTTCTAAATGCATTCCTACGCTCTCCAAATCCTAGCCACTTATGTTCTCATGCTTAACCATAGTATCACCTGAAAGAGACACTAAAACACGTCAACATAAAGTTGGTGAGAGTCATAGGTTTAGACTCAAACGCCAAAATCACACCATAAGCTGTGAGTAACAACCAATAGTTAAATACATATGGACAATGTGATACTAACATGCATTAACAAACTAACATTCAAGATTTAACTAATCAAACCAAAACAAAGGCTCCCAGCCGTACCAAACACCATACTCCCATAGGCATCCAAACACCTATGAACCACATACCAATGCCCCGCCTTGCCAATATCCCCTTGGTACCAAGTCAAAACATAAAAAAATCAAGAATCAACTAGCAGTTAATCACATAAGTATGCACACTCAAGTCCATTACCAACGCAAAACATTCACAGCATAATTTATAAATAACAAAACAGTGTCTCTTCCATCCCATCTGGAAGTCATAAATATTAGTAAACATGGGACTATGAAACTCACCTGAATGAGCTTCTCCAAAAGTCCTCGCACTAGCAAAAAGCTAACAAACCAAAAACACATAATCAAAACATGAACCAATCACTCAGATGGCTCATCAACCTATGATGGACATATAACCTCCTCCTATATAAATACCTCATTTATATGCTCTAAGCATCTCATTACACCCCTCTATAAAGCCCTTAACTCATTATAATTCATAACCCGTCCCGTTAACATTTTACCCAAAACAGTCCTGGTTTTAGGTCTCCAAACTATAAGCCAAATGCCCACTTAAACATACCCATGATCTCTGTAAAGGAAATATTTATTCCCTTACATATGTTAACTAACACCTCCCATTTTCCCCAATCTAAAGCTACTGTTAAGGCCCCGATATATATATATACTTTTGTCATTCCAGATTTACTGATTTTAAACATACAAAAAGTTTGTTATGATTAGGGGGTCTTACCCTAACCCACCATCTTATCCCCAATGCAGATACTTACTATAATATATAAACCATCTCTCATGTTCGTTTGAATGTCCCAATGCAACCCTAAGTACCCCAAACAACCCAAAACTTAAAAAGAAAACAGGCTGACTTCAAAACTGTTTTGACCTCCGACTGTTGTAACCTGTTTTTGACCCACTTCCCGACCTCAAATTTAGTTCTCGTTTCTTGCATTGGAAAGCCACTCGCAAAATAAGAGTTTATATAACTCCCGATACGATCAAAACAATTGACTCAAAATTTTGCACAGTTTTTAAAAACGGGTTTAATTAAATTAACCTCATTAATTACCCCTAACCCCACTAATTACAAGCCCTAATTTATGTAATCATCATAATATCATTAATATAACATTAATATACTGTTTTTAAATTAAACCCTAAGCTAAATCCATCATAAGATGATTAAAGAAAACATTTAAACAATTTAATTGAAAAGGGTTATGAAGGTTTACCTTTAAATTAATGGAAGATGAAAAACAATGGAACCCTAAAACTCTCTCAAAACCCACGGCCAAAAACTCCAGGAAAATAAAAAATATGAATTTTGATTGTGATTAAAAAGAATATATAGGGTATGGGTGAATCCTAGTCCAACCCAAAGCCCACTTTCCTTTTTCCTCCTTTTTCCTTTTTTTCTTTCTTTTCTTGCGTCCAAAACCGACCCACACCCTCCCTTATTTCGTTTTTTTTAATTTTATTATTAATTAATATCTTATTAGTATTACCATAATTTACCTTAATTTATTTCAGCTCTTAAAGCCTCCAAAACCTCAAAACCTTAAAACTAGTCAAATTTACGCGTTTTACCGTAAAAGACGTAAAATATACAATTTTAAAAAAAATCTTAAATTTTGAAATAAACTTTATAACTAAGTCCTAAATGACTTAAAACCATCCCGAAAAATATTCCCGTGACTAAATACCTCTTCCGAGACCTCAAAATGCTAAACCGTAAATCGTAAAAATACGATTTTCTATAATACATATACGTATATGTAAAACCACTAAATAACACCATTTCACTTCATAGTCACTACCATGTGAGCTCATGAACATGAAATCATCACACATCGTTTCACTCACAAGGTACCCCGTACCGGAAATGATATCCAAACCACAATCTATACACACCAATTAGCACATAAACACGTAAAGACACGTAACTAACACAAAATAAAACTAAGTGACGAACCTCAAAACCACGGTTGTCACAATATTCTCCATTTGTTCTACAAATACGTTTTGGTTATTTGGGATATTATTGGAAGCTTGGGATGAAGGAGTTTGATACTGCAGAATAGGTATATTTTCATAATTTGGTTAGGGATTATTTTCTGGTGAAAAAGGGTTAAGGTAATTGTTATTATTAACAGAAAGAGCTAATACTAAAGGTTCAAGAAAATCCAAAAAGTAAAGATTTTATGGTTCCAAATCAGATATAACGATGGGATGAGAATAGGAAGACATATTTTTGATGACGTTGGTAAAAATAAAAATTACTTCTATCAGTAGCTAGCACTATATTATTTACACATACTATCATTTAAACACATAATAACATAACTAGAAATCTTAAATGTCACTTACAACTTTTTGCACCAACATGATTTTTGATGAGGAGACTTCACTTGGAAATTTTATTTAAGAAAGTCAGTTATAGTTAAAAATTTTTAATCTCTTAATTCTATAACTATAGCTCTAATGCCACTCTGTAACACCCCTGTTTTTACCTTGACACATCAGAATAATATTTCGAGGGGTAATACTTCATGATATGAAAGAAAAGTGATAGAAAACAGCTCAAAAGAGTGTTTAAATAAACTTAATTTATTCTTTATAAATTTATCATTCAAAATCAGAGATTTTTAATAAAACAACTGTACATACATTGTACATGACAGGTTCCCGAGATCTAGAAAATAGGTTTGAATGACAAAATCTTCCAAGATTATATTTCTCCACGTCATTAGTATGTTGCTCCATGCTATCAATTTCAATACCTGAAATATATGCTTAAAGTCAACACAAAGGTTAAGTGAAATCATAGGTTTTAAAATCAGTATGAATACAAGATCCTTTTTCTTGAGCTACGTTGTTATTTGCTCGTAAGTTTGAATAAAATGATGATTTAATTGCACTAAGCTCATGATATCGCGACTAGACATAGGAACCAACAGTTTGCCCTTATGAGGAAGTTTACCAAACTATCCTTGTTTGCAAAATAAAGTATGCCTATTTGACCACTGAGGTGCTAGCAAGTGCGACTTGCCCAGACAGGAGATGTCAGTCTCCACTAGTACTATTTACGATATTAGCGCTCATTCCGATAAATGATTAGCGGTTCACAATTAAAAAGGGACTTTCATAGGCAGCAGTAAACATAGTGTCAATGAATCATATCTGGAAAGCATACCAAAAATACTTGTATTCCATTTTTAGCATATATCCCCCTCACGGGTTTTCAAATCATTTAGAAAGCATTTAAAAGTGAGGCTATGAACTCACCTTATGTCGAGTAATCTTGTCGGGTTTTGGTCACACATATCAACTTGAGCTAACAAACAAGAATGTGGTCTCACACCAACATGTTTTAACATAATTGGTATGTTATTATGTTTTTAATCTTTTGATCAATCTCTTTAAGAATTTTGTTATATTTTCTTTAATTATGATTTGGTTGTAATTCTAGTACCAGTGTCCGGGCCATCATACTCAGAAGTCATTCTTTAAACGTTTGAGGAGCGAGGGCACTTTAAATCGTAAACCCAACCACTCAGTCAGAACTTAATATCGAGATGGAACATCTTTGTACAAAGTTCCCTACTAACATGATTCTTTCATTACTTCCACATGTTCATGATTAATCTTCTTTAGTTTTAAAGTTCGCAAAAATAGTCCTTTTGGTTACATTTTGGCATAATTACACTTTTAACCCATAAAGTATATAGTTTCATAAATTGCAATGTAAACCTTCAATATTTAACCTTAGGGTCTCAAACTCTCCAACATTTATTATTATAGCTTTTACTTTCATAAATGACACTTTTGGCCCAAAATGATTTATAGTTTCAAAAATGACAGTTTTAGTTCCTAAACTTGGAAAATTCACATAACAACCTCAAAATGATCCAAATGATCTAGGATTTGAAACAAAGTTTATGAAAACATTTATAATCATAATAAAAACATTGTTTCAGAATTATAGCTTTTGAAATGGGTTTTTACTCAATATTTTATGTAAATTACAAAACTAGGGTTTTAAGACATCTTAAACTTATAACTTTCATTTAAAATGATGAAATGACTTAGTTTCTTTTGGATTATCTTTCTAACATAATTTTGGCATTATAAAAATTATAATTAAACTTTATAACAAGATCAAAGCCTTGGTTAACATAATTTTTCCTAGGTAGCTCCAAAATGGCTCCTTATGGCTTCTTATGAACACAACTTGCAATCAAAGCTTCAAGAGCTTCAATGGCTAGCTTCTAGACCTGGTTTTTGGTCTTGTGGGATGTCGAGTTTTTACCCCTTTAGGAAAAGGAAGGCAAAAGTGGCAAGTATTAAGTGTCGGTTTAGGAAAACCGAGCACTAATGACCAAATAAGTCCAAGTTCGTTTCACAAGGAGGCTTAGTGTGTGTGTATTGAAATGATTATCTTTGTGATTATATTGAGAGAAAGAAAAGAAGAAATGAGATTAGAATAGAATGACGGTTACGAAGACGGATTAAACTAAGACAAAAAGGTCGATCACGTAAAACCGTAAAAAGTGCAAAAATTAAAATTTTAACCTAAAAATTACTAAAAATTACTAAAAATCCACAATAATATTCTAAGGGTTTACAAAAAATCCAAACTTGCTAAAACCTTTTAATTAATTAGATAATGACTTTTTAATGCTAATTAAAGCCCTAAAAATCACAATTAATTATTAAAAAGCCCTAAACAAGATTTTAAAGTTTGTAAACCTCAAAAATAACCTATTTAAGCTAAAAAGTATTTTTTAAAATTTTAAAACCAAATAAAACTATTTTTAAACACTTAAAAACTATTAAAATCAATTAAAAATTAAATTAATTCTAGAAAATAATTGAAAAGCCCTAAAAATATTTGGAAAGTTACAAAATTCCTAATTAAGTGTCTACAATCCAGGAAAAATGTAAAAACTTAAAAAATCAAACTTTTAATTTTTAATAATAAAATAATATTAAAATATTCAAAAAAATTCAAAGTTTATAAAAAATTCTAAAAAATTACCAAAAATCTAGAATAATATAACTAAGACAGAAATGCAATCAAAAGTTTCCAAAACCTTTTTAATAATTTAATATTAATTTCTAAAGTTGGTTAAAAACCCTAAAATCATAAAAAATCAAAAATAAGTTAAATTAGAAACTTAAATAGCTGTAAACCTCAAAAATATTGTTAAAAACCTAAAAACTATTTTTTCAGATTTTTAAAATACCTTTTCCTATTTTTAATTTACTTTTATAAATTTAAACTTAAAATAATCCTAGAAAATTAAACAAGCACGTGAAAAATAAACTTTTTGAACTAAAAAGTCCTAAACCCTGATAAGAATAAAGGAAAAATGCTAAGTTGCAAAAACATAAAAGAAATAAGCTGAAATCAGCTTATAAATAAGCTGTTTAGTTAAATAAGCTAAAAACAAGAACTACTTAAATATTAAACAAACCAAGTGATAACCAGTCAAAGACCCTAGGGCAACTGGTTATCACGTTGGTGTGTGAGAGGAGTGGCGCAGGTTCGAGTCCTGGCCACGTCCTTTTTGTAAAAACTTTTTTTTTAAACTTTAAATACTCAAAAACAGTGACTTAAACTTAATCTAAAACAACTTTTAATCAAAAACCAACTAGAATCAAGCTGAAAGGATCAAAACAATGCCCAGTTAGGCATTGTGTTTCTGATGAATCACACAAGTAAGACAAAACGTATCTTCACAAGTGAAGATATAACAAGAGGACTTGTTCTAGGAGCTTTGATGATTTTTGATGGACAATAAGGGCACCCCTACACTCAATTGAGTGTAGGGAGTCAAGTGAATCACAAAAAACACACAAGTATTCCACAAAATCAAGCACAAAATCAACAAATTGTTTCTGATTAAGCTATGGTGTAGGTCTGATGACTGTTTATTGATTCAGTTAGCACAAATGTGAATTTCAAGGCCTCAAATCAAGCACACAATCTCACCAAATGGCATATAAGTTATCCACAGTCCTACTTTATCCAATTATCTAGCAATGAACAAGATCTTAGGCACAAATTCTTCACAAAATAAGGCAGACAAGCACTTTGCTGTTTTGTGAGCTATTTCCCAATATTTAACATGTAAACTTGATTTAAACTACACCCAACTAAAAACCAACTAGCATACAACCTAACAATACCCTATTGAGTATATTTAGACAGGTTATAACCCAAGTGCTTTTCACCAATCCTAGTTAAATACCTAATCCAAACACCCCTTTAATACTGAAACTAAAAATTTATCCAAGTAAACCTATCAAAACTAACACAAATCTGCTTAAACAAGCTCAAAACATGCATACCATCCTAACATGAGCATAATCAAACAAATGAACAACACTTAACAACTTTCATGCATTTTCATACAAATCCACAAATCACAATCCTTGAACACTGAAAACTAAGAACAAGAATGCTACCTTGTGGGACCCACATCCAGGTCCCACAGTGACTGAAAAGTCACCTCCCACAAGCTCGAGCTTGTGCTGAACCTTGAACAACAAGCTTCTAATTAAAACCTGCTAAGATCAACAAATGGAAGCAATATATCCAACTTTTCTGATTTTAGAAACTTTTCACAATCTTATCAAATAATTTTCTCAAACATCCTTTCTTTCAAAACACTTAAACAATCAACTAAAAAACCTGGAAAACAAAACTTTGGAACAAGATTTTACCAAAAATCAATTTTTCAGAAACTTTCAAACAAGACTGAATTTTTGAAAACTCAAAAATAAATAAATAATAAATGGGACACAATCAAACAGCAATAATTAAAAGTGGAGCCTGAATCTTTTTCATCAACAACACTCAACCAAGTTTCATTAATAAAACAGGCATTACAAGTTTGTGACCAAGGAAAAAAATCAGGAACAATAAGTATGGGTGCATTTCACCCTATACTTATAGTACTCAATAGAAGATACTAGAATTACAATAAAATAATGAAATGTCCTAAACCCTAATTGCTGAATTCCCTGGAATGCCCTTTGACTGAAGATTCAAACTTGGTCAAAATTCGTCTTTACTTGGTGAGAGTGATGGCCAGCTGTCAAGGATTGATCATAGACGCTCATTTGATATTGGGGACCAAGTTAATAGATCAAGGACGTTGATCTTGTCGGGTTTAGGGTTTTGAGGGAAAGGGACGTTGCAGGGGTGGCCCTACAAGACACATGGGTGTGTCTTGGTCATGCTTTTGGTGTGGGATGGGGTGAGATAAAGGTTAATGAAAGATCTGGAGATTTTTAGGGAAAAACCCTTTGTTTTGATCTTAGTTCATCCTATGAAATTTTAGGGTTTAAGGGGTGATTAGTGTTTGTTTAATCTGTTTTGGGGATTAAGGTATTTAAAAAATGTGTTTGGAGGGAAGTATTGGGGGTTTGACTTCGTTTGACTGAGTTTAATAAATAAACTCAGTAGTGGAAGGGTGACGTGGGAAGGGAGGTGAGGTGGAGTGATGTGAGTGGTGGAGTGGGGTGACATGGCTGGATGATTGGTGGGGAGTAGTTATGATGTCTGGCAGAAATGGTCCCCCATCTTTCTAGTTCTCTTCACTTTGTTTTAAACAGCTTTAAACTTGAATCCCTTTGTAATAACTTTCATCAACTTGTCAAATTTGGCAAGACAAGTTTTCAAACTTTAAACAAGGACTTGAAATGTAATTTCTTCAATCTTCAAGGACTGAACTTGTACATTCTTTATAATTCAAGGTTTTGACTTGTTTGTTGACTTCTTGGAGGACCAATATTGGCAATTTAGTTTTGTTGAGGGACTAAATTTGCCAATTCTTCAAAGTTAAGGGTCCTTTTTGAAATTTTGACAAACTTTAGGGACCAAACTTGTAATTATGAAGATATAAGGGTATAAAGTGTCAATTCTTCCATATTGGAGGACCCTTCATAATTCTTCAAATCTTCAAGGGTTTTCTTTGGAAAGTTCTTCATTAGGGCTTGGTTCATTGTGCGGCTTCGTTTCCCGTGTTCATTTTTGCATGATTCTTGTGATCTTTTATCATTTTCTCAATATCCGTACCTAAATACACAATCAACAAACACAAGCATATATTTGGGTATTTTTCATGATATTTAATGTATTTTAAGCCCGATTTGGACGATGAGACTATGTATAAAAGCAGTCTTATCACGTATATACAGGTGGAAATGGAGAATGGGTATGAGATACAAAGGAAACGGGGTGCAAGTTCAAATTAAGCACATACGCCCCTATTTATACTTGTTATGACCCTTAGTGTGACAATCCGTCAATTTATGGTTGATATTTTATTCTCAATTATTATTTAAAAACATTATTTTAATGTTATATTATGAACTCACTCATTATGGGAAGAAATTTGGGTTTACGTCTTGAAGTAGCATCGACTACGTCTAAACCGGAGGACTCTATGTTACGTGCTTACGTTTACATACACCGTTTTTGGTGACAGTCCGACATTACAGGAAATAAATTTATCCGTGAATATTATTTTAGGATTTTAAATTTGTGTTGGTTCATAAACTTACAAATTTACGAGAAAAATTAGAGCTTACGTGAATAATTTAACGTCTTTTATGATTAAACCGGAAACCCTAGGTTTACGTATTTACGTTTTTGAACTCCGTTTTTTATGAGACAATTTTTATTAGATTCGTTTTGTGCCGTTGATTCATAATTTATAAAAAACGTTTTTCGTAAAACGACAAGAGGGCACGCAAATCGAGGAAACTATAATCGAGGAGTACCCGTAAATTATTGGGGATGAGACAAGTTTACACTTACCCACCCCCAATACATGTGGCGTCTACTATCCACCACCACACTTGATGTGGCAATTTATTAAGTAACTTAGGGACACTTGTCCTATAAGCCTTCCACTAAACCATTTAGCTAGCTAAAACTAGCAACTTGAAACCATTCACTCCATTTCCCACATGCAAACCACACACAACTCTCTCCACCCTCCTACTTTGTGCTGTCCATATACAACCACAAAACACCCTCATTTGATCAAATTTAACCATAAATCCTATGTTATTTCTACATATGATGATGTCTTTTTGAAGACTTGTTAATTGGAGGTGATTTTAACAACTAGCAAGGAGTTTCCATGGAGATCAAGGGCTGATTTCTGGAGAAGTCTACAAATATTTTATGATCCTAGAAGTGGTGTTGATATCTCACAAGATTGGTTACCCAAAACCAAGTCTTGTTCATCATCAACCCCATCTTTTCATCACTTTGGTGGTATAGAGATTGTTCTTCCTATCCTTTTTGGTATTTTGAATATGTAATCTTGAATTTTCTTTATTTATTTATATGTATATGATGATGAATGATGATAAAAATATTGTGTGGGGATCATGTGTTGATAAACTTGGATAAAAAGATAGAAAACTATATGTAAAAGTGGTAAATCTTACTTAATTTAGTAGGCTGTATAAAAACAGTAAAAAACCATATGTTAAACTGATAAAATGTTATAGTTGAATCAATATAAATTAAGTATTAGGACTTGTACACATGCGAGATTTGGCCATGCAATGGAATCATTATAATGAATGAGATATGATCAAAACAAAATTGAAGTACCAATCTGAATAGTCTGTATTGTGAGGACTGTTAAGAACACTTAGAGTTAGATTGAGCAGTAGCTAAAACTAAGTTAATTGTAGCACATAATATGAAGTTTATTTCAACCAAAAATGAGCTTCTATCTCCTTGTAGAACTCAGGATATGATAAAAATGGTGAAAGTGAAAGTAAAAATCAGATTTGTGAAATTAAAGTATATTATATTATATTAGCACCCAAGTAAATATAGTATAAAATATAAATTTAAAACCCACTAACTTATATACTACATTTATATAAGTATGTACATTAATAAATAAATGAGACATTTTATAAAAATGGAAATTTGATAAGTTTTATATGTTATAAACTATAAACATGCTTTTTACGTCTTTTCGGCTAAAACCATAAAATTAACGTTTTCGTCAATTAAAACTTAGACGGTCGGACCCGTCTAATGTAAACTTTTTGTAACTCATATACTAATATATAAGTACATATTACAAGTAAAGACCGATAAAACCCGAGCTTTATAACATATAGACATTAACGGGCCAAGTTAGCCTTATTGGACTATTAATCCACTAAATTGGCTAAACACTAATGAACTTACTTATTAGGCTTAACCCACCTGGGCCTAACCTGTAAGTATAGGAACGATATTAAAAGTGTAAAATGGACTACTAAAATGTAATGGGCTTTTCATAGGCTTATTGGGCCTTAACATATGAAGAAGTTAAACTAGTGAAACTAGTATAAAAATTTACCAACACTTGACACTATAATGAATAAATAAAGATGTACAATCCCACTTGATCATCATCATACTTATTATATCATCATATATACATATACACTATTTTTATAAAGTCATTGGACAAGAGTCTAAGACGAGTATTATTTGTCTAGGTTTTCGTGATTGAAGCACGTACCGTACATCCGAATCACCGATAACCCGCCTTTCCCAATCAACGTGAGTTCATAGCCTCGCACTCTTTTAAATGTTTTATGAAATCTTTTATAAACCCGCGAGGGAGATAACATGTTAGTTTAAATAAAATAGGACACCAGTTGTCCCGACTGTTTGCTTATTGATTTGGACCCGAATGATTGTATGACCCGATGAATGATTATAAGAACCGATTAATGAAATGAGATGGTTTATTATTAGTTAGGTTATGTCACTAAAAGTCCCATTAGCATGAATTGTGAACTAACGGGATTTGGTAAACGCTTATGCATATAATAGTAATATATGAGGAAGATCACCCCAGTTCGCGCCTTGACGGTTGATCCCCGTCGTGCCACATTGATTGGTAAACGAATTTATCTATGAGAATATTTATATAAGCGTGATTATTGTGACGACACGCTATTTTAGATGGGCAAATGAGTTTCGAGTTAGGTACCCGTTGTTTGTTATAGTAAGGTAGCAATGTCATGCGGCTTATAATAATCCAATAACGAAAATACTGCTATACGCATTGAATTACAATATATTGCCTAACTAGCAATACGTGGTCTTATTATTGATATTATGTTCGTGTTTTGGTTTCACATAACCATATTCATATAACGGTTTTTATTTAACTCTATACAACGTTATAAAACGTATTGTATGATGTTTTTACGACATTGGTTCGTATAATGGTTTTGAAGGAAAAAGCCTATATTATGATTTTGACAAGGATTTATATAAAATATTTTTGGCTTATTTTATGGCCTACGACAAAGAATTGTACAAAATGATTTACGGTAATAATTTTATACCGATGATATATTAATGGATTTCATTAAACTCTATGAATTCACTCGGCGTTTTCGTTGACCTTTTCTTTTAACATGTTTTATCTCAGGTACTTGAAGGTAATTCTCAGGAAGACGACAAGAATTTATGGCCCGCACTTAAATAAAAAATTTCCATTCAAATGTTTTGTAAAATTTTATGAAATACTATGACTTGGGACCTATGTAAATTTGATATTTATGAATGGAAATGCTTAATTATTAAACGACGCGATTTTTATGCGTTGTCTATGATTTGAGTAATGTTTGTCCCGTAACACCAACGACTCTTCCGCTGTATTGAATTGTGTAAAATTGGGGGTGTTACATTTTGGTATCAGAGCTCTCGTTATAGAGAAAGAATGAATTTTAAAACCAAGGTTTTGAATAAAATGTAACACCCCCAAATTTACAACGCAGCGGAATACAACATTGGGGTGCTACTTCATAATACAAGCTCACGAGTCACAGTAAACGTATTTTAATATAAACGTTTATCAACGATGATTTCATTGAAAGATCAGAGTTACAAGGTCCCAATAAATTAAGAAAACTTATTTTCAAATAAGTTTCAATATACAATTTTTAATCTTTTTTTTTAAATAAAAGATTTTTATCCGATGTACAAAGTTCACCAAGTCCACTTCCTTCGATATACGCATCCAATCCTATCCAAGCATGCCAATATAAACCTGAGATAAACATGCTTAAAGTCAATAAAAATGCTGAGTGAATCCATAGAGTTTATAAACAATAACTTTGAACACAAGCTTAATAAACATTGTATTCATAGAACAATCAAACGATGCTAGAGCCACGAACCGAACCTTAGCCGTGTGCCTAACCTGGAGTGAGACACTCACAATACTAAATACAATATATCCTCGTATGCTCCTCGCAAGAAACATACTCCAAACAGGTCGTTAGGCCAAAATAGATCTATTATTATTGTACTAGCGTTTACCGGTTATCGAGAAATAACGGTCCATGAAGGAAAGGCCACAACATAACACTCATAGCAACATTCACATAATAAAACTACTTGTGTTCGATTTTCTAAAACAAGCATGTATCCCCCTCGCGGGTTTGTAAAACATAAAAGGATTTAAATGCGAGGCTATGAACTCACCTTAAGCCACAAGAGTAATGAAGTAGAAGTACTGAAGTTAGATCAACGAATACGCGAAACAACGGTCGCCTAAGTGTTACCTAGAAGAAACGGTAACTTAGCATCGAGAAATAAACACACGTGGCGGAAACAAACAAATGATGCAAGAAGAATCGACGATCGTGATATGGCGTTACTATGTACTTTCTAAACCAAGTTAAATTAACCCAAACACCTCTTTAGGACCTGATATAAATCGATTACATCATCATCTATCTATAGGTATTAACCAAATCATTTACAAATCATTTACGTTATTTAACTCCTTTTAAAACAACATGCCTTTGTAATAATTCTGCCCATACCCTGAATTAATGAAATCATATCTCAACATCCATAATACGTATGAACATGAGGTTTTCACCTCAAACTAGATATAAGTCCTTAGTTTACTGATATTACAAGAAAAATAACCCAAAGTGTTCAAACCCTTGGTGAAATTACCATTTTACTCTCAAGTGTAAAATCTGATTATTTAAAACACTTTTATGTCTAACCATTTTTAGTGTAATTCCCAAACCATAACTCCTTTTTATTCTAAACGAAAGCTCAAATACAATTTTGTCTAATTACTACAGTTAGGACTCATGAAATATGTTACTCACTTTGAAAATACCTGGACATAATACTATTTGAAAATCTGGACACCATTTTTAGTTCTTTAATCCATTTTATTCATAACTCCATCACCCGGAAGGATTACGGCTCTATCCAAGGAACCACATGGTCCTAATATATTGTACTAATCAAAAATGTAGATACCCAATAGTACCCAATGTAAAAATAATTCGTTTTAGGCCAAACAATCTGCTTAGTAATTTCTGAGTTCGTTTTTAAGACTAGCTTGCTAATTTAGACGTATCTCACTCGTCCGAAAGAGATACGGCTCCATCCAATTCACCAAATGGACCTGAGATTATAACCAATACATTTATATAAAAATACAGTAGGCTTCAATACAAAAAGATTAACTAAAGTGCTGAACTATCTGCACAATACTATAAAAACACTCAATAAAACTAGTAAAACCGTTTTGATCATAACTTGGTCTTCCGGATGAGTTACGGAGCCATCCCACTCACCACTTATACCTTAGTTTGCTCTCTATCCCACCAAGTCATAAACTCACAGACCTCAAGTCAAAAATAATTCGGAACAACAGACCACCTGCTGTCCCAATTTTATTAATCCAAACATCACTTTAATCCAATCTATCTTATCCCAATATCAATTTCTAACTAAGACCTAATGCCATATCACTTTCATGATCATATAAATGCATGCATTCATTAATAAATATCAGAAATAAAAATAATAAATGATAAATTAAACTAAAAAGTAATTAAACATGGATTAGGGCTTACAATGAGGTTAATTGAAGAAAAACACAAATTAATCACCCACTCCATTGGGGCTGTTTTGATTTGAACGATCCAAGAAACCAAGAACACAACTCCTTTGTGATTTTGATCATAAGAAAACCATTCTATTAATCTCATAACTCCAGCCCATAAACACTTTCCAAAAGATTTTTGCATAACTTATTTATTTCTTCGATTCAATGCTTCAAACTTTGCATAGGTTAATTTCTAATGATTATAAAGGATGGATTGTGTTTTCATGTTGGAAAAATGATGTTTATGATAATGACAATGATGATTTCGTGGCTGGAGATGAGGAGGTAGAAGATGGAGTTTATTAGATCCATTTGCATGTGTGTGTGGGAGAGAGAGAAAGAGATGAAGAGTAAATTAGTGTGGAAAGAAGAGTTAAACTCTATTGGTGTATTTGGGGGGTGGTGTCACATTTTTAAGGTCCCAATGGGGATATAAATCTGGTTTTTATTATGTATTTGGTGTAAATATAGTTTATGGTACATAATTTAAAGGTATTAGTGCACAAACGCGAGTTTTAACGTAAAATCGGGCTTATCGGGTAACACAGAACTCTTGAAAAGTGAAGTGACCCAAGTTTGTAAAAATATGATAACTTAACTTCATATGAATTATAAATGTATGTATTTGAATATTAATAGGTAAATGTTTAACAAAAGTTCGACGGTTTAAGTTACAATGCGCAGTTTTCGACAAAACGCGATAAAAATGCAAAAAGTAAAGTAAAATGTTACAATTAATTTTTATAAATCATCGGAGTATTTTTAAGGATACCATAAGCTATGTGAGACACTCAAATAGTTAAAAAAAACCCTAACCACGGCTTAAAATAAGCAAAAACGCGAAAAAATGCAAATCGGGTAAATCGTGAACATAACATTTGACTCAAAATTAAAATGAAGAACGAAACACGAATAAAATATCGATCTCAAAAATATGGGTTATTACATTCTACCCACCTTAAGGGAGCGCCGTCCCGATGCTCAATTCAAATTATATCTACATGGATTGCAACGGTCGATACACATTCGGAAATAAATCCATATAACAATTTACGAGTGGAAAGGAGTGAGCGCATTTGGAAATTTTTCAAAGAGACAATAAATTCATAACCATCGGTGATGACGCCGATTAAATCGAAACACATATTGTCACGGGTCTCGTTAAAAGAGATCGCGTCATAGAAAATCTTCTCGAGAGTACATAACTTCATCGAATGCATTATAAAATTACTCAAAACAAGGCAATTGTTACTAATCATACAAAATCACCTAATCACATGATCGCTAACAGGGAATCATTTCATCAAAAGAGATTTCATCGACGCAGAAATCATTCAGAGTATACATTACTCCATCGAACGCACTACGACATAAATTAAAACATTGAATGTTATCACTAAGAACATATTATCACATTACGACACGCTTGCAAACTAACCAAGCCATGCCAAATCAATCAGTTCAATCAAGTTAACTCATGCTTGCTAAATAGCCAAGCCATGATAGATATGAATATTTGACAGGATTTTCGGATAAGTCCAGTCAAAGGAAAGTTTGCACGTTAAAGTATGTTCACGGGCCTGATAGCCATGTATTCATATCCAAAAAGATTTTTCTCATAGGAGGGTGCTCACACACGGATCCATACCCTAAAGATAGTACGGGGTGCTCACAAACGGATACATACCCAAATGATATTACGGGATTCTCACAACCGGATACATACCCAAATGATATTACAGGGTGCTCACCAACGGATCCATACCCAAAAGATATTACAGGGTTCTCACAAGCGGATACATACCCAAAAGAATATAGGTATGCGTTACCTTCCGATCGGACGTCATTTCACAATGCCGCCTCGAGCTCGCACAACGTACGACTACTCGACTAAATCACATATCACATAAACACATAACAAACAAGATTTTGCACATAAATTTCAACTATGGCTATCCACTGTTTGATCATCGACGATCAAAGGGAATCTAGTCAAGCACAAGGATTCCTCAATGGAATAAACGAAGACGGCAACCCGGATTGTCTTTCATCTACCGATGCGCGGTCGGCAAACTTCAACTATCCATCGCATACCGTTTTATTCCCTACAGATTATGATGACGGACGACACCACTGGATCTAGTAGGATTCGACCATTGTGCTTGGCTCTCGGGCCGAAGGCTCTCCTTTTTTAGCCATCCTTGTGTGACCCTACGTTGGTATACGAGTCAGCACTCTACGTTGGTATTCGAGTTCACAAGGCAGAATAGGAACAAATCAAGCACCTCGAATTCAAAACTCGAGTCTATGAAGATTCGTCCGTGACATAAGCTGAACGAACACATACGTTTCGCGGGAAGAAGTCTTCTTCAATTGCCTCGAAGTTACTCAAATTCGTCCTTCCTCTAGTTTGGCAGTCCGCTAATCTTGTTAAAATTTCTTCTTTGTTTCGGTACGAAGTTTCTTGGTAATTCGTCACCAATATGGTGATTTACACGGGATTCATACGTTATCCAAGACAAATAAAAATATTTTTGGTTAATATTCGGTTAAGGTTACTTTCTAAGCTAACACTAGTTGAAAGAGAATATGTCAAGGAACACAGAGAATTTGGAACATGTTCTTACTGAATCGAATCGAACATGATTACTTGCATAAGGATCCACCATTTGGAAGTGTTCTCACCCAAACATTTATTCAAAACCACTATTTTAAAGGCAACGATTGATCTGACACGACGTGGCTCTTCCTGAATTATGCATAGTTAGCTAGGCTATGTATAATTAAGGACCGAACAAAGACACATCTAATACATCACGACTCTTCCTGAATTATGGATAGTTAGCTAGGCTATGCATAATTGAGGACTGAGTGACGACATATTCGACACTACTAAAAGAAACTTTATGATTATTACACAACATACAAGATTATGAAGGTTTTTGACTTATTCTTGAAAATAAGTAAATCACGTGACATAGAAATAAAAAATTATTTTTACCCTTGTTTCTAGAAATACATCAACTATTTGTATATTCTTTATTGGGAAACATATTTTTTCTTCGTCTTCTTGAAAAAAAAAATCAACGCAATTTGGTATTTAGTTCAATATATACTTTATATATATACTTTATATATATTCTTGAAAATTTTTATTTCATAAAATGACGCTAAGGTGGTTTAGAATCAAGGATCAATGCAAGTATAAAGAGTAGAAATCAAGAATTAATGAGATTGAATGAGGTGAAAGAGCAATATATTTGCTACTGAAATTACTTATACTATGAGTTAAGATACACCTAAGATATGTCAAGAGTTTCAGGGTAACAACAACATCTATAGAAATCGTGAAATGAACATCGAGCATCATCACAAATGCTGAAAATTAAACAACGATCATAATCTCCATAATGAAGCCAAGGGTAGTACATGCGCTCCCCAATTATACATTCAATATCTAAAAGGTTATCTCCACTGTTTCGCGTTAAACGCATATTGCACCAAGTTTTGTTTCCAATAACAAGAGAAGGACAGGTTGCGGGGTCCTGAAGGGGACAAAAATACAACAGGCAACATATCCTTACTAACAGTACTAGAAAAATAACGATGTATATAAAATGTTCCTATACCAAGGAGAATATCAAAGTTGAACAAATCTGGACTACTCAATTCCAATGGTAGAATCGTAAGATCAGGGGAGTGATAAGGTATGATGGAACCATACGTACCTAGAACATTAGATATATATCTTATATATCCTTAAAAGAAATAATACAAGTATGCATGTGATGAGAAATCCACTTGCGCGTTCTAATTAATATCATTTAACTTATTGTATAAGCGATTATTTTTACATATTTAAATTACGTTACCATTGAAAACTTCCTATATTTTATTTTCATGTTTTTAACTTTATAAAGTTGTCGTTTTTGAAAAGTTATCATTTCGAGTAAATTACTACTTTGAGTAGATTCGGTTACTGGGTTATCATAATCGATAAAATTATTAGAATTAAAGATTTTTATACTTGTGTCAAAGTTTTATTGTCATTAATTTCTTAAATAATATAAATGTATATATCAAAAATAATTAGACTTTTTTTTATCTTTTTTTAATAAGTCTCGTAGCAACATAAAACGACATTTCAAACAAAAATCGTGTTTTGCCGGATGGCTAAAACTGACTCTAAAATTCTCGAATCGCTCTTTCAAAATTTATGTCAACTTTTAATTAACAATTTCAAGAATTTGAATTACACTTAAAGTGTATATTTTGATTTTTCTCTAGTTTATTCATTATAACAAAACACAAGCTTTGTCTTATGTTAAAATATTCGTAAAAATAAATTTTATCTTATTTAAAATTTAACAATAAGTTTTTACAAAATCTCAAACCTCCAAATACGTGAAAAAGTTTCCACTCACGAGCGTATATTATGAAACATGCCAAAATTTATATTTGACCCAAAAATCAATTTATATCATGTTTAAACCCATGTATACACGCGTTTCAAACCGTGAAATTTCTCAATAACCCTACTAATCTAAGCAAGTTTTCGATGGATCTCATCACAAGCATTTATCAACAAGTTAAGTCGTAAAACAAATGATTATATTAGTAATAGAGATTACTTTAAATGATTTACCAATAAGAATAGAGAGGAAATCGTTTCACCTCCTTCTTGCGTTCCTTAGTCGCGGCTCAAAGGAGAAAAACCAAACCATAACACAAACAAAATCTAACCATGTTTCATATATATAGATATATATAATATGGTAAAGTATATATATTACATATGTACGAAATTAACCATATCAGATGATAATGGAAACATCATTATTTAGTATAAATAGTACAATCGAAAGTACGTCCATAGAGATGATCGAAAAGTGTAAATTGCGATCTAATGGTTCGTCAAAGAGCGGTATCACACGTATATAATTATAATTTATACCACGCATTTGGTATAAAGTATACAATTAAAGGCCTAGCACAAAGCACATAAAGAATCGGGAAGGATTGCACGCGCGGATATCGGACATCGGTGAACGACTCGTAATTCTTTTTCGAAAACAGTCATAGTCCAGGTTTTGAAAAACGACCTAGTTCGCTATGACTCGTGCTCTGATACCAATCTGTAACACCCTCAAATTTACAACGCAGCGGAATACAACATTGGGGTGCTACTTCATAATACAAGCTCACGAGTCACAGTAAACGTATTTTAATATAAACGTTTACCAACGATGATTTCATCGAAAGATCAGAGGTACAAGGTCCCAATAAATTAAGAAAACTTATTTTCAAATAAGTTGTAATATACAATTTTTAATCTTTTTTTAAATAAAAGATTTTTATCCGATGTACAAAGTTCACCAAGTCCACTTCCTTCGATATCCGCATCCAATCCTATCGAAGCATGCCAATATAAATCTGAGATAAACATGCTTAAAGTCAACAAAAATGCTGAGTGAATCCATAGAGGTTATAAACAATAACTTTGAACACAAGCTTAATAAACATTTTATTCATTGAACAATCAAACGATGCTAGAGCCACGAACCGAACCTTAACCGTGTGCCTAACCTGGAGTGAGACACTCCCAATACTAAATATAATATATCCTCGTATGGTCCTCGCAAGAAACATACTCCAGACAGGTCGTTAGGCCAAAATAGATCTATTATTATTGTACTAGCGTTTACCGGTTATCGGTAATAAACGGTCCATGAAGGAAAGGACACAACATAACACTCATAGCAACGTTCACATAATAAAACTACTTGTGTTCGATTTTCTAAAACAAGCATGTATCCCCCTCGCGGGTTTGTAAAACATAAAAGGATTTAAATGCGAGGCTATGAACTCACCTTAAGCCACAAGAGTAATGAAGTAGAAGTACTAAAGTTAGATCAACGAATACGCGAAACAACGGTCACCTAAGTGTTACCTAGAAGAAACGGTAACTTAGCATCGAGAAAGAGACACACGTGACGGAAACAAACAAGTGATGCAAGAAGAATCGATGATCGTGATATGGCGTTACTACGTACTTTCTAAACAAAGTTAAATTCACCCAAACACCTCTTTAGGACCTTATATAAATCGATTACATCCTCATCTATCTATAGTTCTTAACCAAATCATTTACAAATCATTTACGTTACTTAACTCCTTTTAAAACAACATGCCTTTGTAAAAATTCTGCCCATACCCTGAATTAATGAAATCATATCTCAACATCCATAATACGTATGAACATGAGGTTTTCACCTCAAACTAGATATAAGTCCTTAGTTTAATGATATTACAAGAAAAATAACCCAAAGTGTTCAAACCCTTGGTGAAATTACCATTTTACTCTCAAGTGTCAAATCTGATTATTTAAAACACTTTTACGTCTAACCATTTTTAGTGTAATTCCCAAACCATAACTCCTTTTGATTCGAAACGAAAGCTCAAATACAATTTTGTCTAATTACTACAGTTAGGACTCATGAAATATGTTACTCACTTTGAAAATACCTGGACATAATACTATTTGAAAATTTAGACTTCATTTTTAGTTCTTTAAGCCATTTTATTCATAACTCCATCACCGGAAGAATTACGGCTCTATCCAAGGAACCACATGTTCCTAATATATTTTAATAATAAAAAATGTAACTACCCAGTAGTAGCCAATGTAAAAATAATTCATTTTAGGCCAAACAATTTGCGTAGTAAATTCTGAGTTCGTTTTTAAGACTAGCTTGCTAATTTAGATGTATCTCACTCGTCCGAAAGAGATACGGATCCATCCAATTCACCAAATGGACCTGAGATTATAACCTATACATTAATATAAAAATACAGTAGGCTTCAATACAAAAATATTAACTAAAGAGCTGAACTATCTGCACAACACTATAAAAACACTCAATAAAACTAGTAAAACCGTTTTGATCATAACTTGGTCTTTCGGATGAGTTACGGAGCCATCCAACTCACCACTTATACCTTAGTTTTCTCTCTATCCAACCAAGTCATAAAATCACAGACCCCAAGTCAAAAATAATTCGGAACAACAGACCACCTTCTGTCCCAATTTTATTAATCCAAACATCACTTTAAATCCAATCTATCTTATCCCAATATCAATTTCAAACTAAGACCTAATGCCATATCACTTTCATGATCATATAAATGCATGCATTCATCAATAAATATCAGAAATAAAAATAAGAAATGATCAATCAAAAAAAAGTAATTAAATATGGATTAGGGCTTACAATGAGGTTAATTGAAGAAAAACACAAATTAATCACCCACTCCATTGGGGCTGTTTTGATTCGAATGATCCAAGAAACCAAGAACACAACTCCTTTGTGATTTTAATCATAAGAAAACCCTTCTATAAATCTCATAACTCCAGCCCATAAACCCTTTTTAAAAGATTTTTGCATAACTTATTTATTTCTTCGATTCAATGCTTCAAACTTTGCATAGGTTAATTTCTAATGATTATAAAGGATGGATTGTGTCTGCATGTTGGAAAAATGATGTTTATGATAATGATAATGATGATTTTGTGGCTGGAGATGAGGAGGAAGAAGATAGAGTTTATTAGATCCATTTGCATGTGTGTGTGGGAGAGAGAGAAAGAGATGAAGAGTAAATTAGTGTGGAAGGAAGAGTTAAACTCTATTGGTGTATTTGGGGGGTGGTGTCACGTTTTTAAGGTCCCAATGGGGATATAAATCTGGTTTTTATTATGTATTTGGTGTAAATATAGTTTATGGTTCATAATTTAAAGGTATTTGTGCACAAACGCGAGTTTTAACGTAAAATCGGGCTTATCGGGTAACACAGAACTCTTGAAAAGTGAAGTGACCCAAGTTTGTAAAAATATAATAACTTAAATTCATATGAATTATTAATGTATGTATTTGAATGTTAAAAGGTAAATGTATAACAAAAGTTCGACGGTTTAAGTTACAATGCGCAGTTTTCGACGAAACGCGATAAAAATGCAAAAAGTAAAGTAAAATGTTACAATTAATTTTTATAAATCATCGGAGTATTTTTAAGGATACCATAAGCTATGTGAGACACTCAAATAGTTAAAAAAAACCCTAACCACGGCTTAAAGTAAGCAAAAACGCGAAAAAATGCAAATCGGGTAAATCGTGAACATAACATTTGACTCAAAATTAAAATGAAGAACGAAACACGAATAAAATATCGGTCTCAAAAATATGGGTTATTACATAAAATATTTCAAAATCTTTTAATTATAAACATTTTTCTCAAAATGTCTAAAAATCTTTTTACTATAACGGTGCCGAAGAATTCCCGAGTTACCGATAAGGCCAGACTGAGAAGTGTTATTTTAATATATATATAACATTGGATTATATATATATATACATACATACATATATATATATATATATATATATATATATATATATATATATATATATATATATATATATATATATATATATATATATATATATATATATATATATATATATATATATATATATGTATATATATATATATATATATATATATATATATATATATATATATATATATATATATATATATATATATATATATATATATTTATATATATATATATATATATATATATATATATATATATATATATATATATATATATATATATATATATATATATACATATATATATATATATATATATATATATATACATATATATATATATATATATATATATATATATATATATATATATATATATATATATATATATATATATATATATATATATATATATATATATATATATATATATATATATATATATATATATATATATATATATATATATGATGTAATTTGATTACATGATTGTTTGATGATTATTTAATACTTATACGAGGTATTTATACGACGTAGATTGTCACAAGAAACCCTAACTCCCCTAGCAAATCAATCGAAGCTATTTCCGTAGGAATCCTAGCTATTCTAGATCTGAACCAAGTTGTGGATATTTATGATCCTAACGAAATGGTTGATATTCGTAGAAATGTTGATTGTAGTTGATTGATACTAGCCTTTTTGTATAGGTTCAATTTTACTCTCGATATCCTCTCGAATTGATCTCAGCCTTAAGTGGAATGATTGTTCTTGGTTGATAAGAAAGGGTGTTGGCTTGTTTATCTACTTTTAAACTAATAACAATTAAATGTAAATGACGTTGAGTAAATTAAAGCTTGGAAAGATTAGACTAAATTGACGAGTTAAAAGTAAATGCTTAAAAACGTAAAGGAAAGATTAGAAAAATACTTTGAAAATTTAATTGAATTAAGGTTTAAGTCTTGGAAACTTGTTCTATCGGAATAATGGAAATTGTTTCTATCGGAATGCCTATAAGTCAAAAGCATCGGAATGTAATCACAACTACCATCGGAATGTCCATGTTTGGTACTATCGGAATGTTCAAAAACTAAGCTGTCGCAATGACTTACTATCGGAATATGGAAAACAAAAATTGGCCAGAGTTTCGACTAGGAACGAGACCTAAACCCCGTCGGAATTTGAGATCGCAATACGCGATCGCAATCCCAGATCGGAATAGGGGGAATTACACCCTATCGCAAAGTAAAACCCTAAAGGGGTTATTGCGATATAACTAGGAAGCCGTCGGAATGTGTTCAAACCCCACTTTTGCGATGGAAGCAATTATGATCTGAAATTGGTGGTAACTCAAAAACTCAATAAGCGAAGGTAATAAGCTAACCAATCCAGGACTTAAACGACTCAAAAAGATTAAATTAAACAACTTTTGAAGACGAGAAACCTTAAGTTTTATAAATAAAACTTTTGAATGACAAAAACTTATATGGAATCCGGAAATAATAAGCTTAAACAATGAATAGGCTAATAAGCATGGAGAGCTTACAACCTATTCGTGTGAGAGCTTAAAGAGAAGCAAGAAAGATCAAACTTTTAACACGAGCTCATTCGCCAAATACAAACCGTATGAAATGATAATCGGATTAAAGATTTTGGACAAAATAAGAAAAGTAGAAGAAAATTAAAGAACTTGAAAGCTTAACTAGAATAAGATAGATGAAATCCCAAATACAAAGATTGAAGGAATCTTGAATTAAAAGATGAAAAACAAAGAAAAAGTTTAGTGAGAGAAAGTATGGAACTTTCTCTCTCTAAAACTAGAGAAATGAAAAACTAAAGACTAGCTAAGCTAAGTGTGTGAAAATTTGTGAGGTAAGGCCTTTTTATAGGCGTGTATGTATGGGCTTGTGTATGGGCTTTGGTATCGGGCTTCTTTTCTTCTTTCTTCCTTGGTCTTCACGCTTCTTTTAAATAGCCGTTTTCGACTTTGGACTTTTAGAAGTGTCGGTGAATAATTCCAACTCGTCTAATAATCTTTTGTTTAATAGACTCGAGTTCTTCGACATATATGAATTTTCCATCTTTGGCTTTATTCTTCGATAAATCTTCAAATAGGCACAATGACTTCAAATCTTTTGCATCTCTTGGACAATAGACTTCAAATCTTTTGCATCTCTTGGACAATAGACTTCGTCTTGAGTCTTTTTCTTCGATAAAACCCGTGGAATCCCATGTTTTCTTCAATATTCTCCCGGTTGACTCTGAAAACACAATAAACACAAAAACCACGCATAATTCCAAACAAATGATATTAAACATGTGTTTTGGTCTTGTTTTAGCCAGAAATAAGTGGTAAAAGTATGGGTGTTTTCACACCTATCAAATCCCCTACACTTAACCATTGCCATGCCCTCATGCAATGCTTAGTGACAAAGCACATTTACACTTTTCTCATAATCAATCAACCTTGGCCTTATTAATATACTACTAAACGAAAATGAAAATACTAAGAGAAATTAAAACTTTTAAAATAAACAGAAGGATGGAAATAACTTGCAGAGAGATCAAGGACTTACATTAGGGCTTCGGTGCTGCGAAGATTTATCATCCTCAAGTTTCACGTTCCCTAAACTAAGCTTAAAAACGAGATCATTGTTATTATAAGTTAGCAATTCAAACACTTACACACATGGCTTAATTAAATGCTTAAACTCCCTTATTCCTAGGTGTATCTCTTATATTTTATTTTTGTCTTAGAATGATCATGAAGATGCATTTTTGGACTTATTTCGATAGTTTATTAGGGCTGAAAGCAAAGTAGGACGATTTGATCAATAGTTAGCTAAAGGACAAAATCTTTTAAAACTGCTTCTCGGGATATCAAAAAGTTCATATCTTGGCATAACTTGGTTCGCGATTTGAGACCTTTCTCGGGCCGATATTTGGCATGTACTTCATACTTCATATCTTGAGAGACGTTCTTGAGATAATGGTCTTCTCATTGTAATAGAGTTTCTTCACTTGGAGACTTTTGAGGGGTACTCCAACTTTGTTGACCATGACTTCATGATTATTCTTCAATCTCTAATTGGGATTTTGAGATACAACGATCCGCCTCCTTTTCGGACTTGGATCTATTTATCCTCATACCTTGTTAGGGTCTTTTCGGATAGACTTCTCCATGATCTTTACGGGAGTTGATTGCTTTTCGTCGTGAGTCTTGATCCTTCATATTGACTTTGGGAATAATGCTTTTCACATCACTTTGGATCTTCAGCAATAAAATAGAATCCTCATGCCTTGTTAGGGCCTTTTCGGACTCGCCAATCTTCGCGCCCCGCTTCATAAGTTATGCCTTGGCTATGAACTCTTATTATTACCGAGCAACTTTTAAACGATCTTGGGCTAGAAGCTAAGTAACTTTTCAAACCGTACGACCTTACTTATTGCAGATAAATTTTTAGCAAGTGATGGGAGAGTAGGCAAATAATTACACCAAGTGAGCTTGCGCAAGAATACTGACTTATAATTGACTCTATCATTTCTCGTCCTCCACAATTTAAAATCTCAAGTAATGAGACTCGTGGATACTTAGCCTAATAAACCAATTAAGGTCTACATGGTTAAGGATACTAGCTAGAATAAACTTGGATAAGTCTATTCGGGTTGAGTCAAAATAAACGCAACGGGCCTAATATGTCAAAGACTTCTAAACTAGCTACACTACTTAATTAAAATTTGACTTTATTGCGGGATATATACATATGAAAGCAACGATAAAAATTTAAAAATTACGACTAAATGGCCAAAGTTAATAAAAAATTTGAAAAATGTTGAAAAATATGATTTTCCGGTTAAATGAAGGCATTTTCATGGAAAAGTCCACTTAAAACTTCGATAGAAGTCCCCCCTACACTTAAGATAAACATTGTCCTCAATGTTTAAGCATGTGGGAAAAGTCCCCCCTACACTTATGACATTGTTTACGTTGGTTAACTCAAGTTAAGGAAGAGACGACTAAAGTGATCAATTTCAAATGTGAGTATGAAGAAAATTGAATCACGATAGTTGAGAGATAGAACCGGATTTCGGATAACACGGGAGCACGGTTCTTCAAAGATTCCAAGAGTGCAGTCATCCCTGTAATCACATCACCACACAAATACAAACACCTATACAGGTCCCCCTACACTTAGGAGGTTAAAACACAAAAGGATAGATACTCGGGTTGCCTCCCGAGGAGCGCTTGTTTTTGATAACCGAGTCACGAGCCTGACTCGACCCAAATTCAGTTTATGGGGAACGTTGTGAGGGATGGAATCACCTCCTGAGAGGTGTCCTCACCAAAGTATAGTTTCAGACGCTGGCCATTCACTTTGAAGTTGGGCCCATTTGGCTGAGAAAGCTCAATGGTGCCATAGGGGAAAACATTGGCAATGGTGAATGGACCAGACCAGCGGCTCTTCAATTTGCCTGAGAAGATCTTCAACCGAGAGTTAAAGAGTAAGACTTGATCACCAACGTGGAACTCTCGGTTCTTGATTTTAGCATCGTGGATCATCTTGGTCTTCTCCTTGTATATCAATGAGTTCTCGTAAGCTTGATTCCTCAATTCTTGTAGCTCGTTGAGTTGAATCTTGCGAAAATCACCGGCTTTGTTGATGTCGAAGTTAGCCCACTTCAAGGCCCAGTGCGCCATATGTTCCAGCTCGATTGGGAGGTGGCAAGCTTTCCCGTACACAAGACGATAAGGCGTACAGCCGATCCGGGTCTTGTAAGCAGTACGGAAAGCCCACAGAGCATCATCTAACTTATCGGCCCACGCGGCGCGATGCTCTCCCACAGTACGTTCCAAAATTCTTTTCAATCCACGGTTGGATATCTCAGCTTGACCGTTGGTTTAAGGATGATAAGCGGTGAAAAGACGGTGATTGACACCATACTTTGCCATGACTCTTGCAAATTGATCATTGCAAAAATGTGTCCCGCGGTCACTGATAATAGCACGAGGAACACCAAATCAAGCAAACAATTGTTTCAAGAATTTACAAACCACCCTCGCGTCGTTAGTAGGTAAAGCTTTGGCTTCAACCCACTTTGAAACGTAGTCAACGGCTACAAGGATGTATTTGTTTCCTTTAGAGGAAGGGAATGACCCCATAAAGTCGATGCCCCATACATCAAAGATTTCACATTCTTGTATGAAATTTTGAGGCATCTCATCTTTATGTGTGATCTTGCCTTGTTTTTGGCAAGAATCACAATGTTTAACCATCTCGTGAGCATCACGGTAAATGGTGGGCCAAAAGAATCCAGAATCAAACACTTTTTTAGCGGTGTAGTTGGGACCAAGGTGACCACCAGTGGGTCCTTTGTGGCAAGCCTGGAGAATGTCCAAAGCGGCCGGTCCGTCAACACATCGGCGAATAATCAAGTCTGCGCATTGTTTGAATAGAAAAGGGTCATCCCAAAAGTAAGTCTTAACATCGTTCAAGAACTTCTTTTTTTGTTGGGATGTTAACCCTTGGATGAGAACACCACCCGCTAAGTAGTTTGCAATATCCGCAAACCACGGGGTTCCATCAAGATTGAGATCTATAGACATTAAGGTCTCAAGGGGGAAAGAGTCATTGATCTCTTTGTTCGGATGATCCCCTTGATATGGATCCTCAAGTCTGCTCAGATGATCCGCGGCCAGGTTTTCTGCTCCCTTCTTGTCACGAATTTCAATGTTGAATTCTTGAAGGAGTAAAACCCAGCGAAGAAGTCTTGGCTTAGAATCATGCTTTGTCATCAAGTACTTCAACGCGGAATGGTTCGTGTATACGATAGTTGTGGAAAGGACAAGATAGGGGCGGAACTTTTCAAAAGCATAGACAACAGCTAAAAGCTCTTTTTCGGTTGTCGTATAATGCAATTGTGCCCCCGTCATAGTCTTGCTAGCATAGTGGATTGGTTGGAAGTGTTTATTCACTCTTTGGCCCAAAACCGCACCAATAGCAAAGTCGCTAGCATCGCACATCAACTCGAAAGGCAGCTCCCAATTAGGGGTAACCAAGACGGGTGCCTTAGTAAGCTTATCCTTAAGCGAGTTGAAGGCTTCAAGGCACTCTTTGGAAAAGATAAAAGGAGTATCTTTTTCCAAGAGGTGGGTCATCGGGCGAGCGATTTTAGAGAAATCTTGAATGAAACGACGATAGAAGCCCGCATGACCCAGAAAGCTTCTCACACCCTTCACGGTTGAAGGTGGAGGTAATTTGGCTATGACGTCTATTTTAGCACGGTCGACTTCAAGACCGGCTTTAGAGACTTTGTGTCCTAGCACAATGCCTTCTTTTACCATGAAATGGCATTTTTCCCAATTCAGAACAAGGCGAGTGTCTTCGCACCGCTTAAGCATACGTTCCAAATTGGCAAGGCAAGAAGAGAAGGAATCCCCAAAGACCGAGAAATCATCCATGAAGACTTCCATGGTTTGTTCAACCATGTCATGGAAGATAGCCAACATGCACCTTTGGAAAGTCCCGGGGGCATTACATAAGCCAAAAGGCATTCTTTTGTAAGCAAATGTGCCATAGGGACAAGTGAATGTTGTCTTCTCTTGATCTTGGGGATCGATGGGTATTTGGAAGTAACCCAAGAAACCATCAAGAAAGCAGTAATATTCATTACCCGCTAAACGTTCAAGCATTTGGTCCATAAAAGGTAGAGGGAAATGATCCTTTCTCGTGGCATCATTGAGTTTGCGGTAGTCTATACAAACTCTCCACCCAGTGACGAGACGGGTAGGAATCAACTCGTTGTTTGCATTGGGCACAACGGTGATGCCGCCTTTCTTAGGCACACAATGGATTGGACTAACCCATGGTGAATCCGAAATAGGGTAAATCATACCCGCATCAAGAAGTTTGATAACCTCTGTTTTGATGACTTCATGTATTTTTGGATTCACCCTTCGTTGGCTTTGAATTGTGGGCTTAAAGTCGTCCTCCATGAGAATTTTGTGTGTGCAGAAGTGAGGATCAATTCCACGAATATCCGAAATCTTCCAAGCAATAGCCTTTTTATGATCTTTCAACACGGCGACAAGTCGGGCTTTTTCTTCTTCCTTTAGGTCCTTAGCAATGATGACAGACGACTTCTTTTCTTCTTCAAGGAACACGTACTCAAGATGAGGCGGCAACTCCTTAAGCTCTAAATCCGGAGGATTTTCGACGGGAGGCGTATTCGAAATCGGAGTATCGATAGCAATGACCGTGGGAGATGGAGGAGAAGGATTGTCTTCTTTGAGAAGGTTTTCAATGAGGCAGAGATCTTCATCCCAATTGGTAGTAGAATCGTCATTGTCTAAATTCACATCTCCCATGGTGGCTTCCAAATCTTTCCAAAGGAAATCACTTTCTCCACATAGAGAGAGTGATGAGTCGATAGAGGAAACGGTCTCAACATTGGGAAGAGAGGTAGGAATACTTTTACAAGCATCTTTGAAGTGTTCTTCACAAGCCTCATCAAGAACGTCAATACAATTAACACTCTCGTAAGAATAAGGTTGTTTAGAAAGCTTTCCCATGTTGAAGACTACTTTATCGTCACCCACTCTCATGATAAGCTCACCGGCTTCAACATCGATGAGAGTGCGACCGGTCCTCAAGAATGGACGACCAACAATTAGTGGCACACGGGGGTCCATCTCGTAGTCGACGACAACGAAATCAGCAGGGAAGGTGAATTTTTTGACTCCTACAATGACGTCTTCGGCTATCCGCACTGGATAAGCAACCGTACGGTTGGCCAATTCCAAAGTCATTTTGGTGGAGACTAGCTCTGGGAGAGATAATTGCTTCCAAACGCTTAGAGGCATTAGATTGATACTGGCACCTAGATCGGCTAGGGCCATGCAATTCTCTACTCCCGGGAAGTTGCAAGGGATAAGGAATCGACCCGGATCACCAAGTTTGGTTGGAAATTTCCTTAAGAGTACTCAAAGCAATTCTCATTAAGTTGGGTGTTAGAAATATCAAGAAGCTTTTCCTTGTCGCTCAGAAGATCTTTAAACATTTTTGCATACTTGGGCATGTGAGCGAGAGCCTCAGCGAAGGAGATGTTAAAATTCAATTGTTTGAACATCTTAAGAAAGTTCGAAACTTGAATATCATCCTTGCTCTTTTGCTTCTCTTTCCTCAACCTAGATGGATAGGGTATATTGGAAGAAGAGGAAGGCTTTGGAAGAATAGGATCACTCGCATCCTTAGGTGGAGGAGGGGTAGAAGGAAGAGGTGGAGAAATTGGGGAAGTAGAAGGATGAGGAATAGGAGTAGGTGACTCGTTCTCCTTAGTCACAACCACCGGTGGAGGTATAGGACACTCGGGTTCCTTGGTACCTTTGCCACTTCGAGTGGTGATTGCTTTCATCTCCCCTCTTGGATTTGCAACGGTATTACTCGGAAGAGTACCCGAAGAAGAGGGTTGATTACCGTGGAAGAAACTAGCCATCATGTTTCTTAAGTCATTCGTTTGACTATCCATAGTGTTCTTCATATCAGCTCTCAGATCATTTCCTTGTTTCATCAGGTCTGCTTTCAAGTTGCGCACTTCCTGTTGGAGATTATCCACGATCACATCGTTAGTCCTCATGTAGGTTCCAATGTCTTGATGTGATGCGGGGGTTTGGTTGGAAGGAGCAGTGTATGCGGGTGGTTGATAAGCAGGTTGCTGGTAAACTTGGTTGTTTCGTTGAGGTGGTTGTTGCTGCTTGTGAGGTGGAATGTATGGTGTACGAGGTTGTTGTTGAGGAGGGCGATTAAGGTTTTGTTGTTGGTTTGGGTTGTTTGGGGGAAAACCGGGTGGTGAGAGGTAGTTGTTAGAGCGGTAGCTAAGCAAATTACGGTCACCTTGAGGTCTATCTTGATAAGCAGGTTGAGGATAGGTGCCATATGCCGCATTCACATTCTCAGCAGGGTAGTCTTGGGTGGCGGTACAAGTGGTGTATGAGTGAGGACCACCGCATATCTCACAAGGTTGGCTGACAGCATTAACTTGGGCGTTTTTAACGTTGCTGCTGTTGGTGTTGCTGACGGTGTGGGTGACAAGCGATTCAAGAAGCGTGGTGATTTTGTCAAGTCGCTTGTCGCTGTCATTAGTGCTAGCACTAGCGACATTGATCCGAACACTCTTGGTTTGCACACGAGACTTATTCTCGATGATGTCCCAAGCAGCATTGGAAGTCTTAGCCAAAAGATTACCCCCCGAGGCACTGTTTAGTGAATCTTGGTCACTCATGCTTAAACCATTGTAAAAAGTATTAATTTGATGTACTTTGGTAAAACCATGTTGTGGGCATTTTCTTAAAAGATCTTTAAAACGATCCCAAGATTCACTGAACGACTCATCGTACTTTTGTTCAAAATTTATGATTTCATTCCGCAAAGCAGTAGTACGAGAGGGTGGGAAAAAGTAATTGATAAACTTGGTTTCCAAATCCGTCCACGAGAGAATACTCTGTGGCGGTTCCTTAGCAAGCCAATGCCGGGCTTGTCCCTCTAAAGAAAAGGGAAAAAGTTGTAACCTTATAACCTCTTGTGGAACACCATTGAACTTGACCGTGTTAGTGAGTTGCAAGAATCTCTTGATATGGTCGTGTGGATCATCAATGGTACGTCCCAAGAATGGTTGAGCGGAGACCATCTGGATAAAGCCTGATTTTAGCTCAAAGTTGTTGGCGGCAATTGGAGGTATGACAATTGGATCCGTGTTGCCATCTACATGAGCTTGCAGCAGTTCAATCATCGGGCGATTATCCGGTTGATGCTCATTGTTGTTGTTATTGTTCATGTTGTTGAAAGGCGGGTTGTTGTTGTTATTATTGTTGTTCGGATGTGGTATGTTATTGTTGTTTTGTACACCGGCCATGTCTAAGTGATCGAGAGGCTCGGGCTCTTGATAAGACGTGGATCGAGTGCGCATACACCTGCAAAAGAACTAACAAGAGAAAAACAAAGCAAAATATTTTTGGTTTTTATGTTTTTTAAATTTTTTTTTTTTTTTTTTGTATTTTTGAAATTTTTTATATTTTTTAGTGTTTTTGAAGATTTTTATGAAAAAGTAACGTTCACGGGGAACGGATCCCAAAATCCAAGTTCTCACAAAAAACTTTTGATCTTAACGAGAAGAGCCGGCAGCGGCGCCATTTGATACTAGCCTTTTTGTATAGGTTCAATTTTACTCTCGATATCCTCTCGAATTGATCTCAGCCTTAAGTGGAATGATTGTTCTTGGTTGATAAGAATGGGTGTTGGCTTGTTTATCTATTTTTAAACTAATAACAATTAAATGTAAATGACGTTGAGTAAATTAAAGCTTGGAAAGATTAGACTAAATTGACGAGTTAAAAGTAAATGCTTAAAAACGTAAAGGAAAGATTAGAAAAATACTTTGAAAATTTAATTGAATTAAGGTTTAAGTCTTGGAAACTTGTTCTATCGGAATAATGGAAACTGTTTCTATCGGAATGCCTATAAGTCAAAAGCATCGGAATGTAATCACAACTACCATCGGAATGTCCATGTTTGGTACTATCGGAATGTTCAAAAACCAAGCTGTCGCAATGACTTACTATCGGAATATGGAAAACAAAAATTGGCCAGAGTTTTGACTAGGAACGGGACCTAAACCCCGTCGGAATTTGCGATCGCAATACGCGATCGCAATCCCAGATCGGAATAGGGGGAATTACACCCTATCGCAAAGTAAAACCCTAAAGGGGTTATTGCGATATAACCAGGAAGCCGTCGGAATGTGTTCAAACCCCACTTTTGCGATGGAAGCAATTATGATCCGAAATTGGTGGTAACTCAAAAACTCAATAAGCGAAGGTAATAAGCTAACCAATCCAGGACTTAAACGACTCAAAAAGATTAAATTAAACAACTTTTGAAGACGAGAAACCTTAAGTTTTATAAATAAAACTTTTGAATGGCAAAAACTTATATGGAATCCGGAAATAATAAGCTTAAACAATGAATAGGCTAATAAGCATGGAGAGCTTACAACCTATTCGTGTGAGAGCTTAAAGAGAAGCAAGAAAGATCAAACTTTTAACACGAGCTCATTCGCCAAATACAAACCGTATGAAATGATAATCGGATTAAAGATTTTGGACAAAATAAGAAAAGTAGAAGAAAATTAAAGAACTTGAAAGCTTAACTAGAATAAGATAGATGAAATCCCAAATACAAAGATTGAAGGAAGCTTGAATTAAAAGATGAAAAACAAAGAAAAAGTTTACTGAGAGAAAGTATGGAACTTTCTCTCTCTAAAACTAGAGAAATGAAAAACTAAAGACTAGCTAAGCTAAGTGTGTGAAAATTTGTGAGGTAAGGCCTTTTTATAGGCGTGTATGTATGGGCTTGTGTATGGGCTTTGGTATCGGGCTTCTTTTCTTCTTTCTTCCTTTGTCTTCACGCTTCTTTTAAATAACCGTTTTCGACTTTGGACTTTTAGAAGTGTCGGTGAATAATTCCAACTCGTCTAATAATCTTTTGTTTAATAGACTCGAGTTCTTCGACATATATGAATTTTCCATCTTTGGCTTTATTCTTCGATAAATCTTCAAATAGGCACAATGACTTCAAATCTTTTGCATCTCTTGGACAATAGACTTCAAATCTTTTGCATCTCTTGGACAATAGACTTCGTCATGAGTCTTTTTCTTCGATAAAACCCGTGGAATCCCATGTTTTCTTCAATATTCTCCCGGTTGACTCTGAAAACACAATAAACACAAAAACCACGCATAATTCCAAACAAATGATATTAAACACGTGTTTTGGTCTTGTTTTAGCCAGAAATAAGTGGTAAAAGGATGGGTGTTTTCACACCTATCATTGATTATGAGCTTGAAGAAGAATTGGCGAGATTAAATTTGATATCTATGTCATGAAGATCTTTCCTTCTAGAGTGGATTTTGACAAAACCTCACCACCTGGAAAGGTGTCATCTGATTCGGTGTCACTCAATCTTAAATGTGACATCAAAAGGGTGAATGTTTCACTTGAGGCTGTCATTGGAACCATTACCCAAAAGCCTCATGCCACTAGTACCTTTCCGAGAAGTCTAATTGAATGTGTGCGTCATTTCATACTAGTGACTCATTTGATGACTATTGTTGTAAGAGCCATAGGATTGGAAATTAAGTGTTGATCTTATCAAGCTTTTATTTCCCTTTTAAGGTTTAAGAATAAGGTTGAAAGTATTGGAGAATGAGGTAGGATATCGCATTGAGTATAAGTTGGTTGAAACTTGAATCAAGTAAAAATTTAACTCGTATGGTATGTGAGATTGTTAAGAGGAAGTTGTTAAGTCTTGTAATTAAATTATAAGGTTTTAATTGATTTTTGGTTCGTGTTTAGGCTTGTTCCTAGACCATTGTCCAATGACGAGGATGCCTAGTGTCCAAGAAATAAATTTAAGAAATCTTCTTCTGAATTGGGACCGATGGATCTTCCAGGACAGGTGGGACACCTAATGGCTCTTGTAGATTTGTATTCATTGTGGTATCTTTTAAAAATCCCTAACTTAACTGAGACATCAGTTGGTAGGATGAGTTCTTGGAATTGTATGACATAGAGACAGGTAATGTGTTACGGTACAATTTTGACTTGTTTGTGATTAATGAAAAGACTACCTTTGATTGCTAAATCCTACATATATCGATGCTATCTATCTTTTCTTTCTTCTACCTAATGCTCGCATTAGTGATGCAACTATTGAACAAGTACTCATTTCGGATAGAGTTGTGTTATAGATTATTCTCTTTATATTCCTGAGTGCCATTGAGGTCACGAACCTCATGATTATTTGGCTAAGCTCGTTTCCTATCATATCGTGATTAGTTCTTGGTGAACAGCTCTTCATCACTCCTTTGCAGATCACTCATTGTTTTTATAAGATAAAACAGTATCCCTTGAGAAAATTGAATTTTCATCACTATAAGGATTATTCAAAGTGAGATTTATAAGTAATCGTTATCGACATAAAGTTGATTATGAAACATCTTGTAAAACCTAATTGTTTTCATAACAAAGAACATCTCTGTAAATTCATTTTGATTCTTATTCCAGAATTAGGCATGAGTATATATTTTAAACATGATGACAAAGTTTTGACGAACTGAGTATTGCATCGTTAATCCTGAAATTGTATATAGTTGCGCGCCTACATACAATTTGGAAAGGACCATGCAAGACTAATTAGTAGTCACCATAAAATTGTTAATAAGCACATTTTCTTTGAAGTTGTGAAAGATTAAATTTTATGGGATCTGCAAGAAGTGCAAAAATAGGGACATATTGGTAGAGACACCTACATATGTGCCCGTACCATTTATTCTTCTGAGTCGAATTTACTCATCTGTGGATATTGTCTTATTTGACAATTGACAACTCTTTCTTGTCCAATTCTCTCGTAGTGAGATTATTTGGAAAAGTATTTAATTACCGAGTGTTGATACCTGACTGGGTGTATCGACGTTCCTATCATTTCTTTTGATTAGATTCCATTTGAATGACCTGGGTAACGATCCGAGGAGCTTTCGAATGCGTACTCAAATTATGAAAACATGGGATATACTCATATTCATTAATGTTTTCGTCTATATCTGATTTGAAATTCTCTCGTGTAGATTATGCGTTGACCTTACTCTTTTAAGGTTAGTTATGTCTCCTGATATCCTTGAATTGGTGAAAGGTTATGAGTTATTATTAGTCTTTTGAGAAGTTCACATCTTATCAATGGTAATGAAACTGGAAAGTTGATAGTGCCAGTAGCATGGATTGATTGATTATGACATGAGGTCATTGTCTTAATTGATGGGAATTCGAGTAGAAATCCCCTAAAAAGATAAGATGTTGATTGTCAAAGGTGATATAAATAATTCCCGATGGGAAATCGTATCCTGCATTTAGGCTTGAAATTATACCATGAATGGTTATGAACTAGTCATAAGATCTTCTAATCTAGAAAGAACTTAAAGTAAAAGTATTAAAAGATTTTTCTGTTATCTGAAACTTTAGGAGGTATTTGTTGGTGAATTACCTAGACTTTCGCCATTAAGGCAAGTTGAATTTGGTATTGATTATAACCCAGTGCTGCACCTGTGGCATGTGCACTATATGTCAGCACCATCTGAATTAAAAGAATTATCGTGCAACTGAGAGAGTTGTCTTAAAAAGCTTTTATTCTACCGAGCTCGTCATCATGAAGAGCTATGGTATTATCATTCCTCATATTTGTTGATTACCGTGAACTAGGTAAATTGACGATCAAAAAATTTGTATCCATTACCCAAGATGGAAGATTTATTCGATCATTTACAAGGTTCTGGCGTATATTTAGAAATTTGATCCACGGAATGGTTATCATCAACTTCGCGTCCGCGAAAAAGATTATCTATTTCAATCACTACATCTAGAACTCGTAATGAACATTATGAGTTTCATGTTATGTCGTTTGGATTGACCAATGCACACGTAGCATTCATAAATTTTGTGTAATCACGTGTGTAGGCTGTAATTTGATAAATTCATCCTTGTGATCATTAATGACCATTTGTTTGTTTATAGGAATAAGAAGGAGTTAATAATCATTTATAGACTGCCCTGAATTGGCCGAGCAATAAAAACCTGTACCTTGAGTATTTAACATGTGATTTAAGGCTTAATCCTTTACATTATTTGACCGTGTAATTAATAGAAAATGGAATATCTTGACTCTTCAAAAATTAGAGCCATTAAGGATTTGGGTTTTACCAAAAAGAAAGTGCAAAAAAAATGTTTTGACAAATATTTATCAAAGGATTTGTAAGGAATCATTCCCTTATACCCAGAACATTTAACTAAACTCCTTTAGGGGTAAATGTTTGTGTATACCTCAAGACAACCTAAGAGGGATTGAGGAAACCATTTAAACCATGACTTAGAATTTGAAACGACAATTTTTGCTTTTCAACTAAGAAAAATTGACCAAAGTATAAACAAAGAATTTTTCGGACATTGACGGATCTTATTAATTATTTTCGATAAATCAACAAAAATCGTGTTAATTGAATTCAAATTATTTTGAACATTTTTTTCTAATAGCTCAAACTGAGAAATTTAATTTTTTACGTTTATGTTTCATAAAAATTGAATAATTATTATTTATTTAATTGTAATATTTATCGACGCTTTAAACGTCGGTTTGAGCAAAAATGATAAAAATAATAGTCGAGACGAAACTAAAATTTAGAAAATATGAAGAAAGAAATTTTGAATGAATACAGTCATGATATTTATTTCATCAGGAAAGGTGAATGTAGATACTGACACATTATGTGAAAAGGATAAAGAATCAATTAGGATGTGTTCCTTATTAATGACTGTGCAAAATAATTTGCCCGAACAATTTAAAAATAACTGACGCTTGTAAAAAGGATAGTATAGATAATAAAAGGGGGTTCACGGCTAATGTGAACCATTAGAATTGAGAAGCCGGTGGCGTTAAAAGTTTAAAGGGCCGCTTGTGATTGCCTAAATATGGAGATTTTGAGACTTAGTCATATTATAATCTCATAAGATTAAGTATTCTATTCATGTCATTTCTGATTTAATGTATCTTTATCTGAAGAAGTTAAACTGATGGCAATTTATGAAGGCAGACATCGCCTCATACATTAGTAAACGTCTAAATATTGTAAAGGTCATCATCTGAATTTGATTCGATTTGGGTCATCGTTGACAGACTGACCAAATCTACTAATATCATTCCCGTTAATGATAGATTCTCGATGAAGAAATTAACTCTTTGTATTTAAAGGAGTTGTGTAAACATAGTGTGCCTGTATCAATCATCTCTATCAAGATCCTCGCTTCGCATTGAATTTCTAGAGATTTGCTCAGAAGTCATTGGGAACGAATCATGATGAGAGTACTGTTTACCACCCCAAATCGAAGGGACAGGGTAAATTAACGATACAAATACTAGAAGTCTTGTTTTATGCTTGAATGATTGACCTTTGGTAATAAACCGTATAATCGTTTTCCTTTGGAGAGATTATCATTGATAGTTATCGTATTAGGATCGAGATCGAATCTTGTGAGGATCTATATAAAGAGCATCTGTAGGCAGGAATTGGGATGAAGATACCCGACATACACCCATTGTGAGTTGGACATGTCTTTTAGGGTTATGGTTTCCTATGATGACAATCCTAACCTTACAAGATACCCGACCCGCGAGACCTAAAATGATTGTTGAAATTAGGATTTGATTATTGATTGTCAGTAGTGGGCAGGAGGTTATGTGAATATGAAATGTAGATCTTGAAGTGCAGGATGGGTAGCGAAGTTATGCCAAAAAATTTCACCATGGAAAAATGAATTGATGATCTGAAAGATCATGGGAAATAAGTCCCCGTTGTATGGGACCATTGAGATGATGTAAAAAGTTGGTTTGAAAGGCATATAAGCTGGATCTACCCTAGGATTTCAAGGGCTGTGCGAATTATGTTTCGTATATCGAACTTGATAAAATGTCTATCAAGTGAAAATCTGATTACTTCTTGATGAAGCTTAGATCGGCGAAAAGTTGCATTCATCAAAAACCCGCGAACATCATGGATAGAGAAAGTAAGTCAACATTAAGCCTGGTCGTATTCCCGTAGTTATGTTTGATGAAACTCGCGTATTGTAATGAATTACACTTGTGAGAAAAGACCAAATGTGGAGGAATACCCACATGACTCTCACTCTATAAGAAGCGAGTTGTAAGATAAATCGATCTTTTAGGACAAAGATCCTGTTTAGGGGTAAATGCTGTGACAATCCGTCAATTTATGGTTGATATTTTATTCTCAATTATTATTTAAAAACATTACTTTAATGTTATATTATTAACTCACTCATTATGGGAAGAAATTTGGGTTTACGTCTTGAAGTAGCATCGACTACGTCTAAACCGGAGGACTCTACATTACGTGCTTACGTTTACATACACCGTTTTTGGTGACAGTCTGACATTACAGGAACTAAATTTATCCATGAATATTATTTTGGGATTTTAAATTTGTGTTGGTTCATAAACTCACAAATTTACGAGAAGAAATTAGAGCTTACGTGAATAATTTAACGTCTTTTACGATTAAACCGGAAACCCTAGGCTTACGTATTTACGTTTTTGAACTCCGTTTTTGATGAGACAATTTCTATTAGATTTGTTTTGTGCCGTTGATTCATAATTTATAAAAACATTTTTCGTAAAACGACCCGAGGGCACGCAAATCAAGGAAACTAGAATCGAGTAGTACCCGTAAATTATTGGGGATGAGACAAGTTTACACTTGCCCACCCCCAATACATGTGGCGTCTACTATACCACCACCACACTTGATGTGTCAAGTTATTAAGTAACTTTGGGACACTTGTCCCATAAGCCTTCCAATAAACCATTTAGCTTGCTAAAACTAGCAACTTGAAACCATTCACTCCATTTCCCACATGCAAACCACACACAACTCTCTCCACCCTCCTCCTTTGTGCCGTCCATATTCAACCACCAAACACCCTCATTTGATCAAATTTAACCATAAATCCTATGTTATTTCTAAATATGATGATGTCCTTTTGAAGACTTGTTGATTGGAGGTGATTTTAACAACTAGCAAGGAGTTTCCATGGAGATCAAGGGCTGATTTCTGGAGAAGTCTACAAATTTTTGGTGATCCTAGAAGTGGTGTTGATATCTCATAAGATTGGTTACCCAAAACCAAGTCTTGTTCATCATCAACCCCATGTTTTCATCACTTTGGTGGTTTGGAGATGGTTCTTCCTATCCTTTTTGTTATTTTGAATATGTAATCTAGAATTTTCTTTATTTATGTATATATATATGATGATGAATGATGATAAAAATATTGTGTGGGGATCATGTGTTGATAAACTTGGATAAAAAGATGGAAAACTATATGTAAAAGTGGTAAATCTTACTTAATTTAGTAGGTTGTATAAAGACAGTAAACAACCATATGTTAAACTGAAAAAATGGTATAGTTGAATCAATATACAGTAAGTATTAGGACTTGTACACATGTGAGAGTTGGCCATGCAATAGAATCATTATAATGAGTGAGATATGATCAAAACAAAATTGAAGTACCAATCTGAATAGTCTGTTTTGTGAGGACAGTTTAGGACACTTAGAGTTAGATTGATCAGTAGCTAAAACTAAGTTAATTGAAGAACATAATATGAAGTTTATGTCATCCAAAAATGAGCTTCTATCTCCTTGTAGAACTTAAGATATGATAAACATGGTGAAAGTGAAAGTAAAAATCAGATTTGTGAAATTAAAGTATATAATATTATATTAGCACTCAAGTAAATATAGTATAAAATGTAAATTTAAAAACCACTAACTTATATATTACATTTATATAAGTATTTACATTAATAAATAAATGAGACATTTTATAAAAATGGTAATTTGATAAGTTTTATAAGTTATAAAACTATAAAGATGCTTTTTACGTCTTTTCGGCTAAAACCATAAAATTAACGTTTTCGTCAATTAAAACTTAGACGGTCGGACCCTGATGTGATCGTGATAGTATAGTGATTATTAGATACGTTATAGGGTAAATTCGAAAATTACCTTTAGGAAAAAGTAATAGTCTAAAATTACCAAAGACGGATTCAATTAAACACGTGGGTAAACCAAGTTCGTTGTACACGAAGATCGAGTAAATTTGAGACGTTTTGATTTGATTTGGACAATTGATTTGAATGGGTTTCGGTTTAAACTAAAATTAAATTCTAGCAATTTTAAACCTATTCTAATCCTAAAGTGCATGAATCGTAAACCCCAAAATACATCTTAAATCAATTACTTAAAAATTAAAACTTATTTAAAGATTAAAATTAATCTATTTAAATAAAATAACTTTTACACTATTTAGAAATATATTTAAACTTTTTAAACTAATTAAATCTATTAAAAATAACTTAAACCAAATCTATTTTTAAAACTATTTTTTATTTAAATCTAAAATAATAAAAATCTAATTATTTAAAAACTAATTAAACTTTTAAAATTAATAAAAACATTTTTATTATTATTTTTATTTTATTTTTATTTTATTTTTATTATATCTATTATTAAAAAAAATCTAATTTGTAAAATTAATTAAAACTATGAAATTAAAATTAATTAAAAACTGGCACAAATTAACTATCTATATTAATTAGAAGTAGAGTAAGTAAACATAAAGAGGGCGCTAGCCAGACTGGTTAACACGTTGGACATGTGAAGGGCAGGTCTCGAGTTCGAGACCTGCAAGTGACATATTTTTGAAAATATTTTTATTTTTGACAAAGAATCTAAGAAAATCACATGAGTGATTTTCACACTGAATTTAAGCTATACTGATAAAGATATCAGCTTTAGATTTAATAGATCAAAGGAATTTGTTAAACTTGTAAATTAAGCAGAATGACAAAAGCAGAGATACAAACAAAACTCAGCTTAATCACAAGAATAATAGATAACCACAATGCAGGCAAACCGAGTACAAAATTTAGTTCTCACAGCAATACAATTATAGTAACATTTTAACCGCAGCAAATACAGTTACCTAAGACAACAAAATTAGTGGAAACAAGCTGCACAGAAACATCAATCATCATACCCTTAGATCCAGTATAAACACAAGAACAACATACGACGATGAGCTCTAAATGAATAACCCGATAACGCAGATCAGAATAGAACAACTATCTCAATAAAACTTATTATACTAGCAACTTCTAACGGATTCCCAAATAATATAGTAAATAATAAAGGCAGCTATAGAAACATAATCAATAACATAAACAGCATATTAGTTTCAATAAGGATCAACAGCCATAATTCCAATCATCCTTTTATTGAGAAACAAACCAGGCAGCTTAAACAAACGCGACGAAACTTATCAACTTACGATTATTTCTAAACAGATCCTACCAAAAACTGAGCAAATAAGGAGATCCCAACAACAGATTCTAACAAGCAGATTCAATTATACAGACTAAAGATAATCAGACAGATTTATAACCCTAAAACATGTCTAAACAAGCTTCAATTAAATCACATAAACTTAAGAACAGTAAAATCTAAATAAACATAAAGTAAATAGGAATTAAAACCTTTTGTAGTATTCCTTTGAGACGAAGTGAGGCGCTGAGCCTACTTAAAACCTAAACGAACCAACATACGAACCACCATTCACCATTCGAACCAGCACCACCATCAATCGAACATCATCATAATAATAATATTCAGACTGTTTTTTAAAACTTTCCAGTAGGGAAAGCTTATTCCCTAATTTTCAAAAAGTATTTAATCCAAGCTATTGATTTAAGCTTAATTAAATACCACTAACAGTTATAATAATAAAATCAAATTAAGATGCAATAGTAAATTAAAACGAGAGATTAAGTAATTCAAAACTGAACTTTTTATTAAATCAAAACAGCATTACAATATTAGAAAGAAATATTACAATCCTAATCTAATTTAAGCATTATAACAGTAAAATAAAAAATGGGATACCAAATATGAGGATAAAAAGGGGGGTTTTATAGCTAATGAAGAGGAAAAGGTGGTTGATGAATAACGAATTTGGGCCCTTGGATCTTCTTTATTTTTCTCTTTCTTGTCAGTTAAGCATCCTATGGTTAATATTCGCCCTTGGTCACACGGATTGCCAACGTGGCAATCCGTTGTGCTTCTTGTGCTACTTTGAGGCTGATTTGGCTTGTCTTGATTGGTTGATTGAATGGAATGATGTGTTCCTTCCAATGATATGCTGCCACGTCCCAATTGTCTATCCATCTTCAACCTCCGAATATAATGGGGATTTAATTCCCACTCACGTGCATCACACGTGCATCACGAAAAACTAAAAAGCCCCAATTTTTGTGTGATTTATTTGATTAGGGTTTTTAGGAATAGTTTTGTTGTCTGGTTTTATTTGGGTGAAGAAGACACATAGGAAGTAACGAAGGTGATGTGTGTGGTGAATAACGTGAGTGGGTAATAAATGCCAAACGTTTTATCTTATCTCTCTTTTTTTCTTGTTTTTGAAACCGGTTAATGATGAAACCAATTGGGTAAATAAGGCCCATTTATATCCAGGTCTCACGTTTGTAACTTGTTAATTGAACTTGGGCCTAAACCTAAGTGATTCCATCTGTTCCACTTATTTCCTTTTTGGGCCATTGTTGGGTTTGTAAATATGGGCTTTAACCAAAAGTAAATACTTGTTTCCTAATATTGGGCTTTCAGGCCCAATAAGCATTTGTGCGACCCACTTGGTCCAAAATACTTTCGTAAAGTTAAATCCTCTAAAAACGACTTGATTCTTGGCTTCTTCGATCTTTTCTTCATTCTCGTGTCAATTTCGCCGGTTTCGTGAACCTTGGTACCTACACACATAAAACAACAAACAAACGTATACAAGGCATTTTTGATACATTTATTGCATTTATTGTTCATTTTTAGATCCAAATGATATGTGTAATTACACTCATATCAAACTCCCCCTTACTAAGCAATTGCCGTGTCCTCACGCAATGATAAAATAAAACATAACTACACTTTTATTCAACTTTTGACAACTTTATTTTGCAAAGACATAATGTATTGCTTTCATTATTTGAAAAATAACTTTTAGGATCATAAAACTCAAATAGATTCATCGTCCTAGACTTTTCACTTTTCCATGCCAAGTGCAAAAACAAGATCATTGTCAATCATAAGCCCCAAAATTAAACCAACTCATACAAGTAATTTGTGTTAAACTCAATCTCCTATTATTTCTAGTTGTATCTCTAGATTTTATTTGTCATTCACCCAAAGGCTCATTTGACTTTATTTGATATTTATTAGTCCAAAAATGAAGGCAAAAACGGTGTAAACTCAACACTCAAAACCTAACCTCGACTTCAAAAACCGTTGTCACTAAAGAAAGCCCACATCAAGGATAACTTAACACGATTTGAGGGATAAATCCTCGGACCTGAAATTTGGCTAATATGGCTACTTAAAAACAAAAATAAAACCTCCAAAGTCAATTATGACCTTATTAATGGAGTTAGCAACAACTACATCATAACACCTTGTGGCTCTTAAAGATGCAATTGTGATCCTTATTTAAAATCCACACCCGAAGGCTCCTTGGACAAAAATAAGGGAATTGACATCACCATCCCACCTTATGGCTCATGATGATGAAGCAATTTTTATTCAACATGTCACCTTGCCATACACCTTAAGGCTCTAATGACAGGGTTAGTGCTACATGAATCCCACCCGAAGGCTCCTAGATAACATGTTTTTATTTATTCTTCTTATTAATATGATATTTATAGTAAGCCAAATTTCCGCAATCCCATGATCAAAATTCCATGACGCTGACATCCTTAATGTGTTCTCACTTTAATTACAAGGGAAGAAAAAGAAGGAGTTACGAGTTAAGATATCAAGCCTAAACCGCTAAAAACTTCATTTATTAAGCAATTATTATTCAAGTGTGGAAAGTAAATACGAGGAGATTAAATCAAACACAAAAATACTTGCACAAAGAAGAGCTAATTTTAGAAACATATGATTGAACTCTATCATCTCTTGTTCTCCATATTGTAAAATTTCAAAAATGTGAAATCAATGGATACTTAGCCTATTAAATCAAAGTTTTGGGTTTTCAAGTCATCTATAGGATCTTGCATCTTCTTATACTTTTTCAAGTTTTAGAATTTGCGTTTTAAAGTTCCCTTGATAAACGACTTTCTAGGATAAATTATAGGAACTTGCGAAAAGTTCTTGGTCTTTACTCGTATGAGTTAAGACTTTCGCATTTTAAAGCTCCCTAAATAAAAGCGTATCAAAACTTAATTCAAATACGTTAAGGAAAAGCTAAGGTAAAAACCGAGTCGAGTCAAAAACTATTTTTATTTTCACAAACGGAAAGCCTACATTCGTGTCAAAAACACTTATTTTCTTTATTAAAACTTAAAAATAACACAAAAATTTTAAATTTTTTATGAAAAATGAGAAAAACAATTACGTTTGGACACGACAAAAACAATAGCAAGCGATTATATCGATTGACTCCCCCATGCTAAAACCAAACATTGTCCTCAATGTTTCTTAGCTCAAGAGTAACACCCCCTTGCTAAAACACGAAGAGTCTAATGCAAAATCCTAACATGGAAAGACACGCAAATCTTTAATCCGTTTATTAATTATGCCTCAAGATAAAACGTTAGTCGATAAAAATCAAAGGGTAAAGAGTGTGCCCCTTTTTGGCAATCAAAGATTGGAAGATCAAGTGGACCGGCAAAAACCGAACACGAGAGTCTTCAATGATAAGGGTCATACCTAAGATTCACAACACAACAAAACACGAGCACGAGCTTTAAAGATCAAGCCTTATTAGTGTTAGAAAATAGAAAGAAGATAGAATGTATGGGACTCCCCCACAAGGCACCTCGTTTTTGTTAACCGAGTCATGAGCTCGACTCGATCCCCGCATTCATTGTTCCTTAGGGAAAAGGTGAAAACCGGCATATTGGAATAGAATCCATGATAAAGCACGATGTCGGGGTCAAAGATCTCATCCTCGTTGTCGGATGACAAACGAAAGGATAAAACTCCAACACAAATCTCTAACAAGAGATGGTAGTCACAAATCATGAAATGGATAAAGCATGCTCCCCGAGATAAACTCGCACCAAGATGATTAAAAAGTCTTTCAATTATTGCATCGGTGAAAGGCCGAGATTTCCCTAAATTAACGATTCCGGGATCGAATACCTCGTCCTCGGTGGAGAAAGGAATAGACAACACGGTGTCGTCCCCCCTTGCTAATCCAAAATCATATAAAGCACATGGTAATGGTGTGGTAAAAGTCTCAACCATATTGGTTTCAACTTGCATGACTTTGTCGACCTTGTCACTCTTAGGAATGTGAACAAAGGGGTCATGATACTCAATATGAGTCACATGAAAAACCCGCACATTAAGATCAACGCGAGTGGGAGGGAGATTGGGAATCAAGAAAATTTCTCCATCCGGGTCGACATATTCATCATCACAAAAGGTGTGAGATGAAGGAGGTATGATGCTCTCAAAGTCCTCTTGAAACAATGGATTATTGTTCATTGAAGCTTCAAAGAGAGGATTTGAGTAAGTCAAAAAAGTGTCATCAATCTTGTCATCACAAGAAATATCTGACAAAGTATCAAGTGTGTCACACTCGGATACAAAATCATCATTCTCATTAGAAGGAAATTCATCGGTGAATTCCTCGAGAATGGTAGGTAAAACATGAAAATCACGTTCGATCTCGAGATCAGAAACGTCTTCACTTCCCCGTGGAAGTGGATCAATGATAGAAAAAAGTTCATCGACGAACTCATCCAACGAATAGTCACTAACCTTACTCGGTGTGAAGTTAGGAATCAAAGGCTCTTCAACGGAAGACTGTGCCTTAGGAACATCAATTTGGTCCTTCGAAGAGAGTGAAAATGAGTCCATTTTCAAAGATTGTTCAATTGAAGCAATATCACTCTCGGGATCAAAATTCTCATTATTAAGCTAACTAGGATCGAATGGTGCACTAAGGTATTCATTAATTTACTTTTCAATCTTAGAACTATCATCCTCGTATGGAGTAAGTGGAGATGAGGTAACATTACAACATGATTCAACAAAGTTAGGTTTATCAAGTTCCACACTTTCCAATTTCTTAGGAACCAATCTTGGAATTTTTTCCGGTTTGAAAATCATATGTTTATTACCATGAAACAATTTAAGCTCCCCTTCTTTCATATCAACTAAAACATCAGCCATACACAAAAATGGTCGTCCTAAAATGATAAGCACACGAGGATTTGGCTCATAATCAATGATTGCAAAATCGGCTAGGTAAACGAGCTCCCCCACTTTAACAATGACATTTTCTTCTATACCAACCGGACGGGTGGTGGTACCATTAGCAAGCTCAATGATCATTCATGTGGGCATAAGTCGCAAATAGTCAAAAGTTTTCCAAATGGCTAAGGGTATTACGTTAATACTAGCTCCTAGATCGGCTAGAGCTTTGTATTCCCCAAGCTCATAAAAAACACAAGGTATCAAGAATTGACCTGGATCATTATATTTCTTAGGAAATAAATCAAGGAAATCCGAGGTACTAATCACATTTAAAGTAGCCTTGGTGACATTACGAAAGGTTTCTTTAGGTGGCACATAAAGCTCAAGCTTTCTTTCTAAATTATCATAAGCGGTGATAGCCTTAAGCTCTCCCCTCGGGTTTGGAATGGTGTTACTAGGTAAGCAACCCGAAGAAGAGGATGGTTTGGACATGAAATATTCAAACATCGAAAGCAATTTGTTTTGATTTTGTTCTAAACTTTGTTGCAAACGATTTTGACTTTGCTCTATTTGTTGCTCAAAACGGTTTTGGTTTTGCTCTAATCTTTGTTCCATTCTTTGTTGATTAAGCTCAATCTTGTTATTTTGCCCCTTTAGCTTATTTTGAAACTCATTCTTCAAATTTGCCATTTGTCCTTGAATGTTATTTTGAAAAGCTTTCAAATTTGCCTCATTCGTTTTAATGTAGCTTGACAAATCATTTTGGTTATTGTGAAAACCTTGATTGTTTTGATTAGCATTAAACCCATTTCCTTGATTAAAATTCCCTTGGTTACCACGGTTAAAATTATTCCCATTGTTTCCATTGTTTTACCTATTTTAAACCGGTGGAAAACCCGGTGGAGCAACATGATTTTGACGAGGAACTTGACCGTTGGAGCCATAAGTTCCCGTCGCGGCAAAAGCACTAGCTTGACCAAACCCCATGGTTGAACAAGCATAATTAGGATGTGCTCTACCACATGATACACAAACATTCTCAACCATATTGATCGATACATGAGGATTCTTTCTAAGCTCATTTAAAATCGTGTCAATCTTAGAGTCCAATCTAGCAATATCGATATTAGACGAATTCACATTAGAAGCACTCAGTGTGTTTCGTGAATATTGTGCTCTAGACTTATTCTCAATTATACACCACGTGTCTCTCGGAGTTTTTCTTAAAAGATTACCACCAGCGGCGGCATTTAACGAATCTTGTTCAATCATATTTAGCCCATTATAGAAAGTATTAATTTGATGCAATTCCGAGAAACCGTGGTGTGGACATTGTCTCAACAAATCTTTAAATCTTTCCCAAGCAACCCCAAACAATTCATGCACTTTTTGTTCAAATCTAGTGATCTCGTTTTTAAAGTGTGTTGTCTTAGATGGTGGAAAGAAATAATTCATGAACTTAGACACTAAATCATCCCATGTTAAGATCAAACCCGGTGGTTCTTTCTCATACCAAATCTTAGCATTACCCTCGAGCGAGTACGAAAAAAGCATGAGCTTAATCGCGTCATTCGGCACATATCTAAACTTGAGAGTCGAGGTAATTTGAAGAAAATTCCGAATGTGAGAATGTGGGCTATCGGTCTCATTGCCATGAAATTGGTCGGCACGAATGAGCGATAAAAGACCCGACTTAATCTCAAAATGATCCGCCAAAATAGCCGGCACAACGATTGCTTCCCCATACCCTTCGGTGGGTGCACGGAGCAATTCATCTATTGTTCGGTTATCAGCCATCTCTACAACAATAGGTGGAAGCTCGGGTTCCACTATTCATTGTTGACGATTTCTATTTCTACGAGGAATATTTTCAAGCCTATTAAAATCAATCACAAGTCTAGAAGAACGTAATTGCATATACCACAAAGATGATAATTTAGAGGATTGAAGACATGAAATTAGAGAAGAAGAAGATTATTTTTGGTATTTTTATTTGGTATTGCTCAATAAAAAATGATCGATAAAAAACAAAGAATAAGGATCACTAGTATGGAAGTAAATTACCCTCGGTCGACTTTGAAACGATAGGTGAAAACCTAAACATCTCGAGGTTCAATAAGTAAACTACAAAAATAAGATTTATTACTACTTGAGTCGGCAAACTAATAATAGGCCGTCCCTCTCAATATACGCACAAGCAAGCGGGGAAACGAGGTGGCACAAAGCACTTAAAAACCTTTTTCCTTAGACGGCCTTTTATAGCACGTCGCCTTATACCCACCTTATAGTTTGTATAAATCGAGTTCAAACTTCTTATTAGTATTTATCTATTTTGCCTTTTTATTTTTGTTTTGGATTCGAATACAATAGCTAGGTGATGAAATCCCAACTAAGGTCTTATTTGGAAAGTATGTAAATTTATTGTTCTACGTAATACAATATATTAATCACAAAAAAACGAGAAAAACGATACATACTATATAATAGAAAAATAACAAAACTTTCCGAGGATGGAAAGGGTCTTCAAATCAACGATCAACAAATCTCCACGAAAACGAATCGTACACAAGATCCCCGGCAGCGGCGCCAAAATTTTTGATGTGATCGTGATAGTATAGTGATAATTAGATACGTTATAGGGTAAATTAGAAAATTACCTTTAGGAAAAAGTAATAGTCTAAAATTACCAAAGACGGATTCAATTAAACACGTGGGTAAACCAAGTTCGTTGTACACGAAGATCGAGTGAATTTGAGACGTTTTGATTTGATTTGAAGAATTGATTTAAATGGGTTTCGGTTTTTAAACTAAAATTAGATTCTACCAATTTTAAACATATTCTAATCCTAAAGTGCATGAATCGTAAACCCCAAAATACATCTTAAATCAATTACTTAAAAATTAAAACATATTTAAAGATTAAAATTTATCTATTTAAATAAAATAACTTTTACACTATTTAGAAATCTATTTAAACTTTTTAAACTAATTAAATCTATTAAAAATAACTTAAACCAAATCTATTTTTAAAACTATTTATTATTATTATTTATTTAAATCTAAAATAATAAAAATCTAATTATTTAAAAACTAATTAAACTTTTAAAATTAATAAAAACATTTTTATTTTTATTTTTATTTTATTTTTATTATATCTATTATTAAAAAAAACTAATTTGTAAAATTAATTAAAACTATGAAATTAAAATTAATTAAAAACTGGCACAAATTAACTATCTATATTAATTAGAAGTAGAGTAAGTTAACATAAAGAGGGCGCTAGCCAGACTGGTTAACACGTTGGACATGTGAAGGGCAGGTCTCGAGTTCGAGACCTGCAAGTGACATATTTTTAAAATATTTTTATTTTTGACAAAGAATCTAACAAAATCACAGGAGTGATTTTTGCACTGAATTTAAGCTATACTGATAAGGATATCAGCTTTGGATTTAACAGATCAAAGGAATCTGTTAAACTTGTAAATTAAGCAGAATGACAAAAGAAGAGATACAAACAATACTCAGCTTAATCACAAGAATAATAGATAACCACAATGCAGGCAAACCGAGTACCAAATTTAGTTCTCACATCAATACAATTATAGTAACATTCTAACCGCAGCAAATACAGTTACCTAAGACAACAAAATTAGTGGAAACAAGCTGCACAGAAACATCAATCATCATACCCTTAGATCCAGTATAAACACAAGAACAGCATACGACGATGAGCTCTAAATGAATAACCCGATAACGCAGATCAGAATAGATCAACTACCTCAATAAAACTTATTATACTAGCAACTTCTAACGGATTCCCAAATAATATAGTAAATAATAAAGGCAGCTATAGAAACATAATCAATAACATAAACAACATATTAGTTTCAATAAGGATCAACAGCCAAAATTCCAATCATCCTTTTATTGAGAAACAAACCAGGCAGCTTAAACAAACGCAACGAAACTTATCAACTTACGATTATTTCTAAACAGATCCTACCAAAAACTAAGCAAATAAGAAGATCCCAACAACAGATTTTAACAAGCAGATTCAATTATACAGACTAAAGATAATCAGACAGATTTATAACCCTAAAACATGTCTAAACAAACTTCAATTAAATCACATAAACTTAAGAATAGTAAAATCTAAATAAACATAAAGTAAATAGGAATTAAAACCTTTTGTAGTATTCCTTTGAGACGAAGTGAGGCGCTGAGCCTACTTAAAACCTAAACGAACCACCGTACGAACCACCATTCACCATTCGAACCATCACCACCATCAATCGAACATCATCATAATAATAATATTCGGACTGTTTTTTAAAACTTTCTAGTAGGGAAAGCTTATTCCCCAATTTTTACAAAGTATTTAATCCAAGCTATTGATTTAAGCTTAATTAAATACCACTAACAGTTATAATAATAAAATCAAATTAAGATGCAATAGTAAATTAAAACGAGAGATTAAGTAATTCAAAACTGAACTTTTTATTAAATCAAAATAGCATAACAATATTAAAAAGAAAGATTACAATCCTAATCTAATTTAAGCATTATAACGATAAAGTAAAAATTGGGATACCAAATATGAAGATAAAAAGGGGGTTTTATTGCTGATGAAGAGGTGAAGGTGGTTGATGAAGAACGAATTTGGGCCCTTGGATCTTCTTTATTTTTCTCTTTCTTGTCAGTTAAGCATCCTATGGTTGATATTCGCCCTTGGTCACACGAATTGCCTACCAGGCAATCCGTTGTGCTTCTTGTGCTACTTTGAGGCTGATTTGGCTTGTCTTGATTGGTTGATTGAATGGAATGATGTGTTCCTACCAATGATATGCTGCCACGTCCCAATCGTCTATCCATCTTCAACCTCCGAATATCATGGGGATTTAATTCCCACTCGCGTGCATCACACGTGCATCACGAAAAAGTAAAAAGCCCCAATTTTTGTGTGATTTATTTGATTAGGGTTTTTAGGAATAGTTTTGTTGTCTGGTTTTATTTGGGTGAAGAGGACACATAGGAAGTAACGAAGGTGATGTGTGTGGTGAATAATGTGAGTGGGTAATAAATGCCAAACGTTTTATCTTATCTCTCTTTTTTTCTTATTTTTGAAACCGGTTAATGATGAAACCAATTGGGTAAATAAGGCCCATTTATATCCACGTCTCACGTTTGTAACTTGTTAATTGAACTTGGGCCTAAACCAAAGTGATTCCATCCGTTCCACTTATTTCCTTTTTGGGCCATTGTTGGGCTTGTAAATATGGGCTTTAACCAAAAGTAAATACTTGTTTCCCAATATTGGGCTTTCAGGCCCAATAAGCATTTGTGGGACCCACTTGGCCCAAAATACTTTCGTAAAGTTAAATCCTCTAAAAACGACTTGATTCTTTGCTTCTTCGATCTTTTCTTCATTCTCGTGTCGATTTCGCCGGTTTTCGTGAACCTTGGTACCTACACACATAAAACAACAAACAAACGTATACAAGGCATTTTTGATACATTTATTGCATTTATTGTTCATTTTAAGATACAAATGATACGAGTAATTACACTCATATCAGACCCGTCTAATGTAAACTTTTTATAACTCATATACTGATATATAAGTACATATTACAAGTAAAAACCGATAAAACCCGAGCTTTATAACATATGGACATTAACGGACCAAGTTAGCCTTATTGGACTATTAATCCAACTAATTTGGCTAAACACTAATGAACTTACTTATTGGGCTTAACCCACCTGGGCCTAACATGTAAGTATAGGACTGATATTAAAAGTGTAAAATGGACTAATAAAATGTAATGGGCTTATCATGGGCTTATTGCGCCTTAACATATGAAGAAGTTAAACTAGTGAAACTAGTATAAAAATTTACCAACACTTGACACTATAATGAATAAATAAAGATGTACAATCCCACTTGATCATCATCATACTTATGATATCATCATACATACATAGACATTATTTTTATAAATTCATTGGACAAGAGTCTAAGACGAGTATTATTTGTCTATGTTTCCGTGATTGAAGCACGTACCGTACATCCGAATCGCCGATAACCCGCCTTTCCCAATCAACGTGAGTTCATAGCCTCGCACTCTTTTAAATGTTTTATGAAATGTTTTATAAACCCACGAAGGAGATAACATGTTAGTTTTAATAAAATAGGACACCAGTTGTCCCGACTGTTTGCTTATTGATTTGGACCCGAATGATTGTATGACCCGATGAATGATTATATGACCCGATGAATGAAATGAGATGGATTATTATTAGTTAGGTTATGTCACTAAAAGTCCCATTAGCATAAATTGTGAACTACCGGGATTTGGTAGACGCTTATGCATATAATAGTATTATTTGGGGAAGATCACCCCAGTTCGCGCCTTGACGGTTGATCCCCTTCGTGCCACATTGTTTGGTAAGCGAATTTATGTATGAGAAGATTTATATAAGTGTGACAATCCGTCAATTTACGATTGATATTTTATTCTCAAATATTATTTGAAAATATTATTTTAATGTTACAATATGAACTCACTTATTTTTGGGAAGAAATTTGGATTTACGTCTTGAAGTAGCATCGACTACGTTTAAACCGGAGGATTCTACGTTACGTGCTTACGTTTACATACACCGTCTTTGGTGACAGTCCGACAATTCAGAAAATAAATTTATCCGTAAATATTATTTTGGAGTTTTAAATTTGTGTTAGTTCATAAACTCACAAATTTACGAGAAGAGATTAGGACTTACGATTTTATTTTAACGTCCTTTACGACTAAACCGGAAATCTTAAGATTACGTATTTACGTTTTTGAACTCCGTTTTTGATGAGACAATTTTTATTGGATTCGTTTTGTGACGTTGATTCTTAATTTATAAAAACGTTTTTCGTAAAACGACCCGAGGGCACGCAAATCGAGAAAACTAGAATCGAGAAATACCCGTAAACTAGTGAGATGGGACAAAACACTTTGTCCCACCCCACTAGCAAAATGGGACGGCATAACTTGACACCACAACACAAGGTGGCATCAAGTTTAACTTACACATTCCAAGTGTAAGCACTAGCTTACATCTTAAGCTTTACCATACCACTAAACAAGCTAAACTAGCAACTTGTATTCATTTCCATCTTTCTTACATGCAATCCACTCCAAAAACTCTCTCAACTCTCTCCCTTTGCCGTCCCAAATAAGCCAACAAACACCCTCTTTGATCTCTTCTAGCCATAAACCACATGTTTACTAGCTCTATTAAGGTGTTCTCTTGAAGCCTTGATCATTTGGTGGCCATATCAACAACTTTGGAGGTGATTTGCTTGTGTCCTAGGGCTTATTTTCCAACCTATTTTCTTGATATTTGATGGTCTTGGAGATACTTGTTGTGTTCATCAAGTTCTTGTCTTCCTAAAACAAGAAATCCACTTGGATTGGTAAAGAAGATCATCCTCTCCATTTTTCTCTTGTTATTTTGTAAAGAACAAATGTATTTTCTTTCATTTTGTATATGTATATGATGTATATATGATGATAAAAATGTTGTGTGGGGATCAAGTGTTGATAAATATGCTTAAAAATGATGATAACTATAAGAAATGAAGCTAAAATCTTGACTATTTAGTTGGCTGTATAAAAACAGTAGATAACTAAAAGATGAACTGATAAAATTGCATGGTTTGATCTATTTACAGTAAGTAGATGATGTTATACACATGTGAGAGTTGGCCATGCAATGGAATCAAAATAATGATTGAGATATGATCAAAACAAGTTAGGTGGTCTAATCTGAATAAGCAGTTTTGTAGGGACTGTTAAGGCAACTTAAACTCAAAATGGGCAGTAGCTATAACTAAGTTAAATGTAGTACATATTATGAAGATCATTCCATCCAAAAATGAGCTTCTAATTCATTATAGAACTCTAGATATAGTAAAAATGGTGAACATGAAGATAAAAATCAGATTTTTGGAAATAATGTTTATTATTATTATATAAGCACTCACATTTTAATGTATAAAATGTAAAAATAAAAACCCACTAACTTATAAAACTTATTTATATAAATATGTAAAAGGTGGAATAAGTGTATAAATTATAAAAATGGTAACTTGTTAAGTTTTATAAGTTATAAAACTATAAACATGATTTTTACGACTTTTTCGGCTATTGCCGTAAAATTAACGTTTTTGTTAAATAAAACGTAGATGGTTGGACCCGTCTAATGAAAACTTTATAAAACTTATATACTGATATATAGACATGTATAACAAGTAAAAACCGATAAAACCCGAACTATATGGCATACGGACATTAACGAGCTAAGTAAACATATTGGACTAATACTTGGGCTAATAATTGGACTAAATAAGATAAACACTCATAAAAAGAATTTATTGGGCTTAACCCATTTGGGCCCAACTTGTAAAGTTTAACTATTGATAATATAAGTGTGAAAAGGATTAATAAGAGTTAAAGAACTTATAATAAGTTTATTGGACTTAAAACACGAAAATAGGTGAAACTAGTAAACTAGTATAAAAGTTATCGACATATAACACTAAAATAAGTAAACGAGAATATGTAAACCCACTTGATCATCATATATATATAATCATCATATGTATACATAATTGTTATTTTTTTATAAAGTCATTGGACATGAGTCTAAGACGAGTATTATTTGTCTAAGTTTCCGTGACTGAAGCACGCACCGTACGTCCGAATTGCCGATAACCCGCCTTCCCATATCAACGTGAGTTCATAGCCTCGCACTCTTTTAAATGTTTTTATAAATGTTTTATAAACCCGCGAGGGAGATAACATGTTAGTTTTATAAAATAGGACACCATTTGTCCCGATTGTTTGTTTATTGATTTGGACCCGAATGATTGAATGACCCGATTGTATGACCCAATAAATGATTAAAGGACCCGATAGATGAAACTAAATGGATTATTAAAGTTAGGTTATGTCACTAAAAGTCCCATTAGCATGAATTGTGAACTACCGGGAGTTGGTAGACGCTTATGCATTTCATAGTACTATTTGGGGACGATCACCCCAGTTCGCGCCTTGACGGTTGATCCCCGTCGTGCCACATTGATTGGTAAGCGAATTTATGTATGAGAAGATTTCCATAGCGTGACCTTTGTGACGACACGCTACTTTAGATGGGCAAATTGAGTATCGGGTTAGCTACCCGTTGTTGGTTTAGTAAGGTAACAATGTCATGCGGCTTATAATAATCCAAACTAACGAAATACTACTAGACGCACCGAATTACGATGTATTGCCTGACTAGCAATACAGGGTCATACTATTGATATTATGTTCGTGTTTTGGTTTTCATAACCATATTCATATAACGGTTTTTATTTTCATACAACGTTATAAGATGTATTGTATGATATTTTTGCGACATTGGCTCGTATAATGATTTTTAGGCAAATGCCTATATTACGATTTTCGATAAGGATTTGTATAAAACGACTTTGGCTATTTTATGGCCTATTAAAATGATTTGTAAAAAATGATTTTCAGTAATAATTTTATACTGATATTATATTGATGGATTATATTAAACTCTATGAATTCACTCGGCGTTATCGCTGACCTTTTCTTTTAACATGTTTTATCTCAGGTACTTGAAGGTAATTCTCGGGAAGACGACAAGAATTCATGGCCCGCACTTAAACAATATTTTCCATTCAAATATTTTGTAAAACTTTGTTTGAAATATAATGACTTGGGACCGATGTAACTTTGATATTTATGAATGGAAATGATTTATTATTAAACGACGCGATTTTAATGCGTTGTCTATGATGTGAGTAATGTGCTATCCCGTAATACCAACGAGTCTTCCGCTGTATCGAGTTGTATAAAATTTGGGGGTGTTACAGTTTGGCATCAGAGCTCTCGTTATAGAGAACGAAAGATTTTTAAAATGAAGGTTTTGAATAAAACTTTTCAAAATCTTTTAACTATAAACATTTTTCTAAAAATGTCTAAAAATCTTTTGACTATAACGGTGCCGAAGAATTCCCGAGTTACCGACAAGGCCAAGACTGAGAAGTGTTATTTTAATATATATATATATATATATATATATATATATATATATATATATATATATATATATATATATATATAACTTGGATTACATATATATATGATGTAATTTTATTACATGATTGTTTGATGATTATTTTGATATTTATACGAGGTATTTATACGACGTAGATTGTCACAATGTACCCTAAATCCCCTAGTAAATTAATCGAAGCTATTCTCGTAGGAATTCTAGCTATCCCAGATCTAAACCAAGTTGTGGATATTTATGATCCCAACAATGGTTGATATTCGTAGAAATGTAGATATTAGTTGATTGTGATATTGAAAAAGAATTGGCGAGATTAAAACTGATATCGATGTCATGACGATCTTTCCTTATAGAGTGGAGTTTGACAAAACGTTACCACCTAGAAAGATGTCATCTGATTCGTTGTCATCCAATTCTTAAATTGAAATCGAAAGGGTGAATGTTGCACTTGAGGCTGTCATTGGAACCATTACCCAAAAGCCTCATGCCACTAATACCTTTCCGAGAAGTCTAATTGAATGTATGAGTCATTTCATACTAATAACTTATTTGATAACTATCGATGAAGGAGATATAGGATTGGAATTAAGTGTTGATCATATTGAGCTTTTATTGCCTTTACAAGGCCTAAGAATAAGATTGAAAGTATTGGAATATAAGGTAGGATATCGAATTGAGTATAAAATTGGTTGAAACTTGAATAAAGTAAAACTTAACCTGTATGGAATATGAGAAATTGTTAAGAGGAAATCGTTAAGTTCTGTGATTGAATTATGAGGTTTTAAATGATTGTAGGTTTGTGTTAAGTGTTGTTCCTAGGCCATTGTCCACTAACGAGGATGCCCAATGTCCAAGAAATGAATTGAAGAAATCTTCTTCTGAATTGGGACCAATGGATCTTCCGGGACATATGGAACACCTAATGACTCTTGTAGATTAGTATTCATTGTGGTATCTTTTAAAAATCCCTAACTTAACTGAGATATCAGTTGGTAGGATGAGTTCTGAGAATTGTATGACATAGTGACACGTAATGTGTTACGGTACAATTTTGACTTGTTTGTGATTAATGAAAAAGACTACCTTTGATTGCTAAATTCTACATGTATTGATGTTATTTATCTTTTATTGCTTCATCCTAATGTTCGCATTAGTGATGCAACCATTGAACAAGTACTCATCTTGATTTGAGTTACGTTGTGGAATATTCTTGTTGAGTGTCATCGAGATCGTGAACCCCATGATTATTTGGCTAAAGCTCATTTCCTATTAGATCGTAGTTAGTTCTTGGTGAACAAGCTTTCATCACTTTTCTGCAGATCACTCATTGTTTTTATAAAGATAAAACAGTATTCCTTAAGAAAAATTGAATTTTCATCACAAAAAGGATTACTCAAAGTAAGAATTATAAGTGATTGTTATCGAAATGAAGTTGTTTATAAAACACCTTCGAAAACCTTATTGTTTTCATAACAAAGAAAATATTTGTAAATTTATCTTTGATTCTTATTTAAGAATTAAGCATGAAAATGTTTTTACTACAAACATGGATGATAAAATTTTGACGAACTGAGTATTGCATCGTTAATCTTGAAATTGTATATAGTTGCGCCCCTACATACAATTTGGAATGGACTATGCAAGACTGATTAGTAGTCACCATAAAACCAATGAATAAACACTACATTTTCTTTGAGGATTGTGAAAGATTAAATTTTAATGAGATTTGCAAGAAGTAAAAAATAAGGACATAATGTTAGGGACACCTACATATGTGCCTGTAACATCTATCCTTCTGAGTCGAATTTACTCATCTGTGGAAATTGTCTTATTTGACAATTGACAATTCTTTCTTGTCCAATTATTCTGTAGTGAGATTCTTAGGAAAAGTATCTGATTACCGAGTGTTGATAACCGACTGGATGTATTGACGTTCTTATCATTTCTTTGGATTTGATTTCATTTGAATGACCTAGGTAACGATCCGAGGAGCTTTCGAATGCGTACTCAAATTCTAAAAACATGGGATATATTCATATTCGTTAAATGTTTTCGTCTGTATCTGATTTGAAATTCTATCGCGTAGATTATGCGTTGACCTTGCTCTTTTAATAGTAGTTGTGTCTCCATATATCCCTGAATTTGTGAAGGATTATGAATTATTATTAGTCTTTTGAGAAGTTCACATCTTATCGACGGCAATAAAACTGGAAAGTTGATAGTGCCAGTAGAATGGATTGATTGATTATGACATGACAAAATTGTCTTAATTGATGGGAACTCGAGTAGAATTTCCCTAAAAGATAAGATGTTGATTATCAAAAGTGATCTAAATAATTCTTGATGGATGACCATATCCTGTAATTAGACTTGAAAATTTTACCATGAATGGTTGTGAATTAGTCATAGATATTATAATCTAGAAAGAACCTAATATGTATTTATTAAAATATGTTTATCTTATCTGAAACTTTAGGAGGTATTTGTTGGTAAATTACCTAGACTTTCGCCATTAAGGCAAGTTGAATTTGGTATTTGATTATATTCTCGGTGCTGCACTTGTGGCTTGTGCACTGTACGTCAGCACCATCTGAATTTAAGGAATTACCGTACAACTGAGATAGTTGTCGAAGAAAGATTTTATTATACCAAGCATGTCATCATGAAGAGCTATGGTGTTATCATTCCTTATATTTATAGATTACTGTGAACTGAGTAAATTGACAATCGAAAACGATATCCATAACTCGAAATGGAAGATTTGTTCGATCATTTACAAGGTTTTAGCATATGTTTTAAAGATTTGATCCACGGCATGGTTATCATCAACTTCGCATCTGCGGAAAAGATTATGTATTCCAACCACCTCATCTAGAACTTGTAATGGACATTATGAGTTTCACGTGATGACGTTTGGATTGACTAATGCACATGTAGTATTCATAAATTTGGTGAATCACGTGTGTAGGCTGTAATTTGATAAATTCATGCTTGTGATCATTAAGGACTATTTGTTTATTTATAAGAATAAGAAGGAGTTAATAATTAATTATAGATTGCCCTGAATTGGCTAAACAATGAAAACCTATACCTTAAATATTTAACATGTGATTAAGGACTTAATCCTTTACATGATTTAACCGTGTGATTAATAAATAATGGAAGCTATATTGACTTTTCAAAGATTAGAACCATTAACGCTTAGGGATTAAAAACTTAATCCTTTACATAAAATGACCGTTGGATTAATAATGGTAAGATGTATGCATATAGACTCTTCAAAAATTAAGATCCCTTTTAAGACTTTGGATTTTACCAAAAAGAAATGGAAATATGCTTTGACAAATGTTTTAACAAAGGATTTATAAGGGACTATTCCCTTATACACAAACCATTTAACTAAACTTCTGTTTAGGGGTAAATGTTTGTGTATACCTCAAGACAACTTAAGAGGGATTGAGGAAACCATTTAAAACATGACTTGAAATTTGAAACAACAAATTTTGCTTTTCAACTAAGAAAATTTTGACCAAAGTATAACCAAAGGTTTTTCGAACATTTACGAATCTTATTAATTATTTTCGATAAATCAACGAAAATCTTGTTAATTAAACTCAAATTTATTTTGAACATTTTATATAATTGGTCGAACTAAGAAATTTAAAACTTTTACGTTTACGCTTCATAAAAATTAACTAATAATTATTTAATTAGTTATAATAATTATCGACGCTTTAGACGAAGGATTTAGTAAAACGGACAAAAATGATAGTAAAGACGAAACTAAAACATAGAAGATATGAAGAAAGAATTTTGAATAAATACGGTTGTGATATTTATTTCATTAGGAAGGTGAACGTAATTACTAACATATAATGTAGAAAGAATATTTGAGTAAATTGTGGATATGATAATTATATCATCATGATAAGTGAATATAGATACCGACGCATTATGTAGAAGAGATAAAGAACCAGTTAGGACATGTTCCTTAATAATGAAGGTACAAAATAAATTGCCAAACAATTTGAAATATAGCCGATGATTGTAAAAAGGATAATATAGATAATAAAAGTGGTTCGCGGCTAATGTGAACCATTAGAATTAAGAAGCCGATAGCGTTAAATATTTTAAAGGCCACTGGTGGTTGCCTAAATATAGAGGATTGTGAGATAGAGTTATGTTGGAATTTGTAAGTATAAGTATTCTATTTATGTCATTTATGACTAAAAGTATCTTTGTCTGAAGAAGATGTACTGATGGTAATTATGAAGGCAGACATCGCCTCATACATTAGTAAACATCTAGTTATTTCAAAGTTCATCATCTGAATTTGATTCGATTTGGGTCATCGTCGATAGACTGACCAAATCTGCTAATATCATTCTCGTTAATGATAGAATATTGATGAAGAAATAGACTCTTTTATTTAAAAGAGTTATGTAAACATAGTGTGCCTGTATCGATCATCTATATATCAAGATCCTCGCTTCGCATCGAATTTCTAGAGATTTGCTCAGAAGTCACTGAGAACGAACCTTGATGAAAGTACTATATACCACCCCAAATCGAAGGGACGAGGTAAAGTAACGATACAAAGCAATATAAGTGTTGTTTTATGTTTGAATGATTGACCTTTGATAATAGACCGTATAATCGTTTTCCTTTGGAGAGATTACCATTGATAATCATTGTATTAGGATTGAAATCGAATCTTGTTAGAATCTATATTAGAGCATCTGTAAACAGGAGTTGAGATGAAGACACCCGACATACACCCATTGTGAGTTGGACATGTCTCTTAGGTTTAAGGTTTCCTATGATGGCAAACCTATCCTTGCAAAATACCCGACCCGCGAGATCTGAAATGAATATTGAAATTAGGATTTGATTATTGACAGCCGGTAGTGGGCAAGAGGTTATGTGAATGTGAAATGTAGATCTTGAAGTGCCAAATGGGTAGCGAAGTTATGCCACAATTTTTAACCTTGGAAAAATGAATTCATGATCTGACAAATCATGGGATATAAGTCCCCATTGTTTGGGACCATTGAGATGATGTGAAAGATTGGTTTGAAAGGCATATAAGCTGGATCTACCCTAGGACTTCAAAGACTGCGTGAATTATGTTTCGTATATCGAACTTGATGGAATATCTATCAAGTGAGAATCTGACTGTTCTTAGTAAAGCTTAGATCGGCGAAAGTTGCATTCATCTAAAACCCGTGAACATCATGGATAGAGAAAGTAAGTCAACATTAAGCCTGATCTTATTCCTGTAGTTATGTTTGATGAAACTCGCGTACTATAATGGATTACACTTGTGAGAAAAGACCGAATGTGGAGGAAATACCCACATGGCTTTAACTCTATAAGAAGCGAGTAGTAAGGTAAGATGATCTTTGAGGATAAAGATCCTGCTTAGGGGTAAATGCTGTGACAATCCGTCAATTTACGATTGACATTTTATTCTCAAATATTATTTGAAAATATTATTTTAATGTTACAATATGAACTCACTTATTTTTGGGAAGAAATTTGGATTTACGTCTTGAAGTAGCATCGACTACGTTTAAACCGGAGGATTCTACGTTACGTGCTTACGTTTACATACACCGTCTTTGGTGACAGTCCGACAATTCAGAAAATAAATTTATCCGTAAATATTATTTTGGAGTTTTAAATTTGTGTTAGTTCATAAACTCACAAATTTACGAGAAGAGATTAGGACTTACGATTTTATTTTAACGTCCTTTACGACTAAACCGGAAACCTTAGGATTACGTATTTACGTTTTTGAACTCCGTTTTTGATGAGACAATTTTTATTGGATTCGTTTTGTGACGTTGATTCATAATTTATAAAAACGTTTTTCGTAAAACGACACGAGGGCACGCAAATCGAGAAAACTAAAATCGAGAAATACCCGTAAACTAGTGAGATGGGACAAAACACTTTGTCCCACCCCACTAGCAAAATGGGACGGCATAACTTGACACCACAACACAAGGTGGCATCAAGTTTAACTTACACATTCCAAGTGTAAGCACTAGCTTACATCTTAAGCTTTACCATACCACTAAACTAGCTAAACTAGCAACTTGTATTCATTTCCATCTTTCTTACATGCAATCCACTCCAAAAACTCTCTCAACTCTCTCCCTTTGCCATCCCAAATAAGCCAACAAACACCCTCTTTGATCTCTTCTAGCCATAAACCACATGTTTACTAGTTCTATTAAGGTGTTCTCTTGAAGCCTTGATCATTTGGTGGCCATATCAACAACTTTGGAGGTGATTTGCTTGTGTCCTAGGGCTGATTTTCCAACCTATGTTCTTGATATTTGATGGTCTTGGAGATACTTGTTGTGTTCATCAAGTTCTTGTCTTCCTAAAACAAGAAATCCACTTGGATTGGTAAAGAAGATCATCCTCTCCATTTTTCTCTTGTTATTTTGTAAAGAACAAATGTATTTTCTTTCATTTTGTATATGTATATGATGTATATATGATGATAAAAATGTTGTGTGGGGATCAAGTGTTGATAAATATGCTTAAAAATGATGATAACTATAAGAAATGAAGCTAAAATCTTGACTATTTAGTTGGCTGTATAAAAACAGTAGATAACTAAACGATGAACTGACAAAATTGCATGGTTTGATCTATTTACAGTAAGTAGATGATGTTATACACATGTGAGAGTTGGTCATGCAATGGAATCAAAATAATGAGTGAGATATGATCAAAACAAGTTAGGTGGTCTAATCTGAATAAGCAGTTTTGTAGGGACTGTTAAGGCAACTTAAACTCAAAATGGGCAGTAGCTATAACTAAGTTAAATGTAGCACATATTATGAAGATCATGCCATCCAAAAATGAGCTTCTAATTCATTATAGAACTCTAGATATGGTAAAATGGTGAACATGAAGATAAAAATCAGATTTTTGGAAATAATGTTTATTATTATTATATAAGCACTCACATTTTAATGTATAAAATGTAAAAATAAAAACCCACTAACTTATAAAACTTATTTATATAAATATGTAAAAGGTGTAATAAGTGTATAAATTATAAAAATGGTAACTTGTTAAGTTTTATAAGTTTTTTTTTTTTTTTTTTTTTGGGTAAAAGGGAATTTATACCCCGGTAAAATGCATTACTCCAAAAAAAACGTTGAAGTACAACGGATGAGGGTGAAATCCCTCATCTCAGCCCGTTACATAGGCACAAACAAAAAGCATATAAATGCTACTTTCCTTTTCATACTATAAGATCGACATGCCGATCCTATGTAAACAGAAATTAAAACTACTTCCTACCACGATTTTTAAGATTAAAATCAAATTGATCACAAAATTCTTGAAACTGTCCCGGATATTCTGCAATTTGATCATCATAACCATCATAATTATAGGGAATATCTTCCTTCAATCTAGGCTTCAACATTCCCTCATCGTGTGGGAAATCAACATCTTCATCTGAATCTGAGGGATTAAGTACCTCATTAGATGAACTAGGGTAACCAAATGAACTAGTACCCCCATAATCCGTGTGCACCACAGATGATTTAGAACTCAAAACAGCACCATCACGGTGCTTACATTTCTCATCCTTTACACCTTCCTTAGAATTACAACTATCCTGACCAGAATCAGTATTAACATCAAGTACCTTATCTTCCTCCCTAAGTTTGTCGACAAAATCTTTGTTCGACTTAGCCTTAGAATCCGAAGGAAAAGTTTTGTTAGTTGCAACCTTAGAGGACTTACCATTAGAACCAACAGCCTGAGTCTTCTTCTCAATAGCACGATACACAAAATTGGCTTTAGGTTTCGTAAGTTGAATACCTTTAATATGACGTTTAATGCCAGCCTTTGTATCATTTCCCTTCCTACTTGCATCTCTAACAGGTTTATTAATCAGCTTAACAGCTGATTTCGCCTTATGCTTAGGACACTCAGCCCCCACATGGTCAAAGATTTTGCAGAATGCACATCGTGGTGGCTGCCATTCGTATACAATATCCACAGTAGCCATTATGTGTCCTTCCCCATGTACAAGTGGAATCTCCACATCAACCGAATGAACAAGAGGAAATTCAGCTGATACTTCCACAAGCGCTCTTGCATAGCTACTACGCCCCCACGAATGAAGACATTTGGACCCGTCTAATGAAAACTTTATAAAACTTATATACTGATATATAGACATGTATAACAAGTAAAAACCGATAAAACCCGAACTATAGGGCATACGGACATTAACGAGCTAAGTAAACATATTGGACTAATACTTGGGCTAATAATTGGACTAAATAAGATAAACACTCATAAAAAGAACTTATTGGGCTTAACCCATTTGGGCCCAACTTGTAAAGTTTAACTATTGATAATATAAGTGTGAAAAGGATTAATAAGAGTTAAAGAACTTATAATAAGTTTATTGGACTTAAAACACGAAAATAGGTGAAACTAGTAAACTAGTATAAAAGTTATCGACATATAACACTAAAATAAGTAAACGAGAATATGTAAACCCACTTGATCATCATATATATATAATCATCATATGTATACATAATTGTTATTTTTTTATAAAGTCATTGGACATGAGTCTAAGACGAGTATTATTTGTCTAGGTTTCCGTGACTGAAGCACGCACCGTACGTCCGAATTGCCGATAACCCGCCTTCCCATATCAACGTGAGTTCATAGCCTCGCACTCTTTTAAATGTTTTTATAAATGTTTTATAAACCCGCGAGGGAGATAACATTTTAGTTTTATAAAATAGGACACCATTTGTCCCGATTGTTTGTTTATTGATTTGGACCCGAATGATTGAATGACCCGATTGTATGACCCGATAAATGATTAAAGGGCCCGATAGATGAAACTAAATGGATTATTAAAGTTAGGTTATGTCACTAAAAGTCCCATTAGCATGAATTGTGAACTACCGGGAGTTGGTAGACGCTTATGCATTTAATAGTACTATTTGGGGACGATCACCCCAGTTCGCGCCTTGACGGTTGATCCCCGTCGTGCCACATTGATTGGTAAGCGAATTTATGTATGAGAAGATTTCCATAGCGTGACCTTTGTGACGACACGCTACTTTAGATGGGCAAATTGAGTATCGGGTTAGCTACCCGTTGTTGGTTTAGTAAGGTAACAATGTCATGCGACTTATAATAATCCAAACTAACGAAATACTACTAGACGCACCTAATTACGATGTATTGCCTGACTAGCAATACAGGGTCATACTATTGATATTATGTTCGTGTTTTGGTTTTCATAACCATATTCATATAACGGTTTTTATTTTCATACAACGTTATAAGATGTATTGTATGATATTTTTGCGACATTGGCTCGTATAATGATTTTTAAGGCAAATGCCTATATTATGATTTTCGATAAGGATTTGTATAAAACGAATTTGGCTATTTTATGGCCTATTAAAATGATTTGTACAAAATGATTTTCAGTAATAATTTTATACTGATATTATATTGATGGATTATATTAAACTCTATGAATTCACTCGGCGTTATCGCTGACCTTTTCTTTTAACATGTTTTATCTCAGGTACTTGAAGGTAATTCTCGGGAAGACGACAAGAATTCATGGCCCGCACTTAAACAATATTTTCCACTCAAATACTTTGTAAAACTTTGTATGAAATATAATGACTTGGGACCGATGTAACTTTGATATTTATGAATGGAAATGATTTATTATTAAACGACGCGATTTTAATGCGTTGTCTATGATGTGAGTAATGTGCTATCCCGTAACACCAACGAGTCTTCCGCTGTATCGAGTTGTATAAAATTTGGGGGTGTTACAATAAGCGTGATTATTGTGGCGACACGCTGTTTTAGATGGGCAAATGTGTAAAACGTCTGATTTTACCATATTGACTTTGTCAACTGTAGTACTACTTATATTTGGAATTTATATAATTTCACTATTATATGACTTATTAATTATCATATACCTATTGTCATACTACCTTTCATATTTATTTTACATTTATATGAACCTTTAGTCATTTACTGACTACTCTGGCAATTGAATAGCCACTTGATTGAATAATGAAATTCATCACCTCAGTACATATTTTGAGAAAAACTGTAACCTTACTTAATTTATTTATTAAGTACTTGAATTATTTTTATATGTACATATTTACATATATTACTTAAAAGGAATAAATACCTAAACACTTTAAAAACAATGTACATTATTTTACATTGTCACTTATTTACTTTATTCAAGTAAATTAATTTTAGTGATGTATTTAATATACACTTTCACTAAGTTACCTAAAAGCTTCAACAAAAATACCTACAACACAACAAGTACCTATAATAATATACAAGGACTATTATTATCATACAACACTTGGCAAAATTTACCAAAACCCTTTCCCCATGCATAAATAAAACGTGTGTATGTATGCATGCATACACTACCATCATTTGATTAACTAGCTTATAAGTAACCTAGGGTAATCAAACCATTCCACTAACACCCTATACTAATGCATGCATAAACCATACTTTACTTACACCTAAGCATACTTTCTTACACAATCACTTACACACACCATAATTTTACTATAATTGGTCATTTCCTTGTCCCCTTGGAACCCAAAACACACGGCACAACATAGTAAGAAAAGGAAGAAAGTCATTTTGCTAGTTTTGAACATGTGTGAATACCAAGTGTATCCATTGAGATACATGCATATCTTGGGTGGATACTTTGTACAAAGTACAAGATTCACTTGGATCTCTCTCTCTCTTTGATATTAGTCGAGACAAACATAGACAACACACAACACAAAACATTTCCAATCTCACTTTACTCTTTCTTCTCTAGCTCACGGCTAAACCCCACTTTCCACCATTTGTGAACTTCCAAGATTTACTACTACTCCTATACTATGTCTTCTACTATCTAAAGGTTAATCCTAAGCTCATCCTACAAGAAACCTTGATCCTTGAAGCAAGAACAAGAACCCTAGAAGCTTTGTGAAGCCCACGGCATGTTTTGATCTCCTAGACCTCCATTGTTGAAAGCTTGTCACTTGTTTCTACTCATTCTCATATCATTTCTAAACCTATCTAAACAAGTAAGTGCAAGTTAAAACCTATCTTTTCTAATACATTAGTTTCATACATATTAATGTGTACATGATTATTTTTGGTAAAGTTAACATTTAAACAAGTATTGAAACCCTAAAAACCTAAATGAAACTCACGGATTGATTTTAAATATAACATAACATGATGTAAAACTTGTCAACCTTGAAGAACACATCAACATGATCTTGTTTAACTTGAAAAACTATGAAAACCTAACCATGCATGTATTTTGGACGTGAGCTATAAGCTCATAATATTATTTTGGGTAATCTTGTAATGTTTAGATATAACTAGAAACATTAGATTTATGTTTTTAGGTGCCTTAAAATGTTAAGATCACTATTATGCCTCATAAGATTAGTTTAAGCTCACTATAATACTTTGCCTAGATAAATAATCATTTTTCATTAAATAAATGTTTTTATAAAACTTTAGTGTCAAAAATATGATTTTATAAAGTTTCAGGTTGAAAATGTAAATATATAAATGTTTTGGATAAAATAATAGATCTACTAAATTTTTGGATTAAATATAACAAGTATAAACTTTTGGGTTGGATTTATAAATTATAAAGTAAAAGGGATCTAAATGAATAAGTGTAGAAACTTATATTTCAAAAACATAAACTTTGGATCATTTTTTATTATTACCGAGAGTATAAGGGTGTGTTTTGAACATATCCGAAACTTTATAGGGTTAAAAATGACTAAAAAGAGATTAATATAATATCAGGGTAAGTTGTGTAAACTTTAGAAAACCTAGGGATTGTTTTGGACACAAGCCGAGACATAATATAAACATTAGGGACCAAATGTGTCAAGATACTAAACTTAATAAAGCCCTAAGTAACCCTAGGGACTAAACTTGCCCTTTGCCGAAACCCATACAAGCCCTAGGGGGCAATAATGAAAATTGTATTAAACTTAAATGTAAACCACAAGTTAGAGGACTAAAACTGCCAATAGGTGAAACTTAATTTACCCCTAATTTGAGCCGTATACCTTAGGGACTAGTTTTGCCATTTATGGAAACTTAAAGAAACCCTAGTTACGCGTGTAACTAGGGAGGGACCAAAAATGTAATTATTAAAAGATTTAGAAACCCTAGGGGTATAAAAGTAATTTAACCGCGAGTATTTATTTAATTAAAAGGACTAAAACGTATTTTTATACAAGTATTTCGAACCTTAAAATCTTATATATTTAAACCGTTATTTAAACGTAAAACTTAAATAAACGTAACAATTGTTATTTTTCCAAACCTATAACTTAATAAATATAAATCTTACGTAAACATGGATTTTAAATAAAATGTTATACATTTATAAACCTTATTTATATATTAAATATAAATTGAAAATGATTAACTTATAAAATAAATATATTAATTATATTTATTTCCTATCACTCTAAATGTATATAAAACTATTCTATATAAATATTTAAAGTGTTTTATAAACAACGTAAGTACAAAATATTAATTAAATGAATTAATTAATTAAACCTTATTATTTATTTTATACCTAAAATAAGTACTATTAGAACTTGTACAACGATGAACAAAATACAAGTATTGTAATTAAATGCTTAAAATCAGTTTAAGCATGTACAGATTTATTTTGGAACTTTTATGCATTATGTTATGCATTTACTGATACCTTATAATTATTTAGGTCTTTGATTGTATCGTGAGCATCCCTATCAGATTTATCTACTGACTTATTGCTGTACTACTGAGGTGAGTTCATGGCCCCACTTTATATATTGACAAACTTTTAAACCTTTTAATGGGGAAGAAAACATGCAACATATTTGATTTTATGGACATGGATTGAACTGTGAAACTTTTGATTACATTGCCTATTGTAGATGAACCCGCATGACCCGTGCATCCGAAACTGTTAGAATTATTGAATTACCTGAATGTTATAAATAGATCTATTTGGGATTGACCGTCCCCATCTGGGTGAGTCATGCTCATTGTGCCTAGGCCAGGAGAACAGATGTTTCACATGTCAGCACTTATTTTTGTTATAGGTGCCTTGATATAGATAAGGCGAAGGGTCCTTATTTGTTAAGGACTTAACTGTCAAGTTTCAGTTTCGGGCAATATGGAAATGTAAATACTTTTAAGTATTGATGCTTTGTGCATTACTATTTCTGGGAATATTTAATGTCCAAACTTATTTTAATTAAACCTGTGAATTCACCAACTTTGTGTTGACTCTCTAAGCATGTTTTCTTAGGAAACTGAAGCAGGTATTGGTATGCATGGAGTCAAGCATCATGATAGGCTGCATTTATAGAGCTCATCTGGGGTTTTATAAACTGGGAATAATTCAAACTTTCAAACAATGTTAAAGACTACTGTAATACTATTTGCACTTTCAATCATGTAATAAATGTAAGGATAATCTTTTATCTGTTGCTCTATATTCTGTCTGCTGTTGATCCACCTACGTGAAACCCAAATATTATATTTCCGCTGCGTTTGACTCAATTTGGGGGTGTCACAGAAATGGTATCAGAGCGATAGTTATAGAGAATCAGAACAAAATTAAAATAAATATAAAAATAAAATTTTTTATATAATTTGAACTATAACTGCTTTAAAAATATTTTGGGATTTTCGGGACTAGAATAGTTAAGCATATAGACTGTAGAGCATACATCGATTGTGTGATTGCATGTGCATTGATTATTAACATCCGGTTGATTAATCTTATAAGTATTAACGTAACCTTTAGCATGGCGAGTGTTAAACGGCACTATTATATAATTTTAAATTATATTTCCCAAAACTATTAACTTGAGTAAGTTTATACTTATATCAATTAAAACTATATTACTTTCAGATTTATCATGACTTCACCTACCGATACACCTGCTGCCGTATCTCCGACGACCGTCTTATGTGGATGGTTATCTGCTAGTGACTCCGGTGATAGTCACGTTTCTACCGACGCCGCATCCATTGAGGCACTTATTTCTACTCCACCTGTTTCCCCCGCTGGGGAAGAGGTCCAGCCTCCTGCTGCTATACCACCTGAACCACTTGTGACTTCACTGCGGGAGCATCACCCGAGTCTCTGCCACCTCGTAGGAGGAGGTACGAGGCACCTATTGATTCCACTTATGAGATCGGTGAGGGTTCCCGGGCCAGACATGCTGACCCCATCCAGGCCCAGATCACGGCATTGGCCGCACGCCAGGCCCAAGACGTAGCAGACATTCTTGCTCTGCTAGCGGCCGGACAGACTGAGCGCACTGTTCTACAGCAGCGCCAGGACCTTTTATCATGGACTGTGAGTTCGGAGGCGCACGCTGCCCGAGGGGTGTGGTCGACTACTTACCATTCTCTCCAGTGGTTGCTGGATGAGAATGAGTTCCTACGTGAGCAGATCTACCTGCTCCAGAGCCAGCATACAGACTTTCATACTGCCCTCTTGACCACGGAGGAGACTCTTGCCATACTCTTCGACCTCCAGGAGGTCCGTCATCATGGGTTGACGTCAGAGACCGCTCATCTCTGGGGAGTTCAGCAGACTCTCAGAGACCAGTTCCTTGAGGCACTCCGACTGCTCAAGGAGACTAGGACTGCCATGACCGCGATGCAGGATGCCATGCAGGCACCGGCTGTCTCATCTCCGCCCGTGGCGCCAGCCGTACCCGAGGAGTCAGTTAGGCATCAGTAGATTAGATGTACTAGATCTCTTGTACATCATGATAAGCTATTAGGGTTGCATCCCGGCTATCATGATATAGGATCTCTTGTATTTGTACTTTTCTTTAGTCAGTTGTATCCTTGTACTATACTATTTAGATTAGGGATTCATAGATAATGTACTTTAGATTTTGTGTACCACCATCCCAGACATGCGGGCTGTGCTCTGTCTTGGATTAGGTTGTGCATTTTGTACTGTATTCCTATTCTAGACTTATGGCATGTACTCATTAGCTTTTGTTATATCCTGTACTGTATTATATTATGAACTTTAAACAGGTTATCCAATTTGTTGCAAAGTCTATGCATGAAATTCCTTTTCGTGTAACTATATAAAACTGTGCTAACACCTTGAACTAATGATTTCATTTTTTTGTATAATTATAGAAAAATGGTAATCACTAGAACGAACCCCAACAATGCCGAGACTACCCAAAACGTCACTACTGCCCAACTAAGGGAAATGATTGACCAAGGCATCGCATCTGCGATGGCTGCCAGCAGGAATGTAGACGACAGTCAAAATTCCAACAACCGTCGGAATAATCAGACCACCAGGGGTTGCTCTTACCCCGACTTCTTGAAATGTAAACCTTCATATTACAAGGGCAAAGAAGGAGTGGTGGAACTGATGCAGTGGTTGGAGAGGTTGGAAACGGTCTTTCGCATCAGCGACTGTGCAGAAGAGAACAAAGTGAAGTTTTCCGCCTACACCCTACTTGAGAGTGCTCTTACTTGCTGGAACTCTGTTGTTGCTACTCTTGGACATGATGCTGCCTATGCTCTCAACTGGACTGAGTTGACGGAGAGGATGACGGAGAAATACTGTCCAAGGGGAGAAATGAAGAAACTAGAGACCGAGTTATGGGATCTCAAATGCAGGAACAATGACATCACTACGTACAACCAAAGGTTCCAAGAGTTGACCCTAATGTGCACCAGAATGTTTGTGGAGGAGGATGATAAGATTGAGAAGTATGTGGGTGGACTCCCAGACTCCATTCATGACAGTGTGCTCGCATCTCGACTGACTACCGTCGAGAGTGCCATTGAGTTTGCTACTGAGTTGATAAACAAAAGAGTCCGTACCCTATCCGAGAGGCAGACTGACAACAAGCGAAAGGCAGACGAGTACTTCCGCAGTCAGCGCCAACAGCATCCTAAGAAGCAGAATGCTGGGCAAGTTTACAGTGCTACCTCTGTAGGAGCTAACTCGTACGTGGGCGCTAAACCTTTGTGCCCAAAGTGCAACTATCATCATATTGTTGATAGCCCATGCCAGACCTGCTACAGATGTGGACAAGTTGGTCATTTTGCTAAAACTTGTCGAGTTAATGCTGTCACTGAGGCCCGACCTACTCAAAACATTGGGAACTACAACAAAAAGGGTGGATACAATGCCCGCGGTAGCGGGAATGGACAGCAGAGGAACCCCAACGCTACTGGAGGAAACAAAAATGGACCCAAGAAGGGAGTTGTGTGCTATGAGTGTGGAGCACAAGGACACATGAGGCCAAGTTGCCCTAAGTGGGCCAACCAGAACAAGAATAGTGGAGGAGCTTCATCCAGAGTGTACGTGGTCGGCAATACAAAAGCCAACCCCGATTCAAATGTCGTTACTGGTACGTTTCTAGTGAACAATCGTTATGCATTTGTTTTGTTTGATACTGGAGCAGACCGAAGTTTTATATCCACTGAATTTAGTCAAGTACTAGAAGTTATCCCTACATGCTTAGATCACCATTACTCCGTAGAATTAGCTGACGGTAAGACTGTAGATGCTGACACTATCATTAGAGGTTGTACCTTAAATCTTTCCAAACATCCGTTCAACATTGACCTTATCCCCGTAGACCTTGGTAGTTTTGATGTTATTATCGTCATGGACTGGTTAGCGAGATACCGCGCAGTCATTATTTGTAACGAAAAGCTAGTCCGTATTCCGTGGGGAAACGAAACTCTAATCGTTCGAGGTGACGGTAACACGGACCTCGCTGACACTAGACTTAGTGTTATCTCTTGTACAAAAGCTCAGAAATATTTGTTGAGAGGATGTCCTATCTTCTTGGCCCATATTTCTCAAACAAATGAAGAAGACAAGCCCGAGAAGAAGCAAATCGAGGATGTACCCATCGTCCGAGATTTTCCAGAAGTCTTTCCTGATGAGTTGCCAGGCATACCACCGACCCGACAAGTGGAATTTCAAATTGATTTGGTTCCCGGAGTAGCACCTGTAGCTAAAGCTCCATACCGGTTGGCACCATCAGAAATGAAAGAACTAGCCGAACAACTTCAAGAACTATCTGACAAAGGATTCATTCGACCCAGTTCCTCACCATGGGGAGCTCCTGTATTGTTTGTCAAGAAGAAAGATGGTTCTTTTCGAATGTGCATCGATTACAGAGAGCTGAATAAGTCAACTGTGAAGAATCGTTATCCGCTTCCTCGCATTGACGACCTATTTGACCAACTGCAAGGGTCAAGTATGTATTCCAAGATTGACTTGAGATCTGGATACCATCAGCTACGAGTCAGGGAGGAAGATATTCCAAAGACAGCTTTTAGAACCCGTTACGGTCATTACGAATTCCAGGTTATGCCATTTGGGTTGACCAATGCACCAGCTATTTTCATGGACCTTACGAACCGTGTGTGTAGACCCTACCTGGATAAATTCGTTATAGTCTTCATTGACGACATACTCATTTATTCCAAGAACGAACAGGAACATGGGGAACATCTTGTCCAAGTACTAAAGGTTCTCAAGGAGGAACAACTCTATGCCAAGTTCTCCAAATGTGAATTTTGGATTCCTAGAGTCCAATTCCTTGGTCATGTCATCGATTGTGACGGTATTCACGTGGATCCAGCAAAGGTCGAATCTGTCAAGGATTGGGTATCTCCTAAATCACTGACGGAGATCCGCCAATTTCTAGGCCTTGCCGGATACTACCGTAGATTCATTGAAGATTTTTCCAAGATAGCCAAACCGATGACCAAACTCACACAAAAGGGAAAAAAGTTTGATTGGGGAGAGAAGGAAGAATCAGCTTTCCAACTGATCAAGCAGAAGTTATGCAGTGCACCCATACTGGCCTTGCCTGAAGGCAACGATGATTTCGTTGTATACTGTGATGCCTCACACAAGGGCTTAGGTGCATTATTGATGCAGAGGATGAAAGTGATTGCCTACGCTTCAAGACAATTGAAGAAGCATGAGAAGAATTACACCACTCACGATCTAGAGCTTGGATCCGTAGTTTTTTCTCTCAAAATCTGGAGACATTACCTATACGGAATGATACAATGTTTTTCATTGGGGTTCTAGATTCGTCTCGGTATCTCCTCGAATTGATCTCGGTTCAAAGTGGAATGATTTGTTCTTGGTTAATAAAAAGGTGATGGTTTGTTTATCTATTTTAAACTAATGACAAATAAGTAAGTGTTGAAGAGTAGAATTAAAGCTTTAAAAGATTAAACTAAAAGGACGAGTTTCTATATAAATGCTTGAAAACTTAAAGATTATATTAGAAAGATAGATGAACACTCAATAAAAACTAACACTTGGAAAACTTTGTAAAAATATGAACTTAGTCGGAAAATGCTAAAAGAAAGTAAGATCGGAATATCTTAAGAATAGTCACTGATCGGAATACAAAGCAATCTCGTCGGAATATGTGGCTGATCGGAATGTCGGGAACCAGTACTGATCGGAATACTAAAAATGAGTGCCAATCGGAATAAGGAGATTAATACTGATCGGAATAAGGGACAAAAGAGCACAATCGGAATATTATAAACTAGTACTAATCGGAATGTTATGAAAGCAACACAAATCGGAATATCACATAAGATCTCAATCGGAATAACTAGAAAAATTGCACTAATCGGAATATTGCCAAAACAAGCTACAATCGGAAAACCTAAACCCTTTTCCGATCACACGATCGGAATGAGGGTGTGGTGTGCTGGTCGGAATGACCCAATCGGAAAAGGGTTTTACCCTTTCCGATAATGATGTTGATCCGAAAATTAAGCTAGACCAATAAGCTATGGAATTAAGCTTATTACCAAAGCTAGCTCGAATCAAACAATAAGCTGATCAAATAAGCACGAATTCAACTTATCTAAACTTCAAATAATCAATCTTATAAATCAAATAAATAACAAAAGATGAACTTTTTATAAAAACTTTAAAAGGTAAATAAGCTAAACTAACAAATAAGCCAATAAGCACAAAGATCTTAAAGCTTATTTGTATAGAAACATAAGGAAACATAAAAAGATTAACTTTTTAAGCACAAAATCATTGATGAACAACACGGATCATACGAGATTTGTACCAAAATCAATCAAAATCAAAGAAAGGAAGAATGAGATTAAAGATTAAAAGCTTGAAACTAAACTTGATTAATGAAAAACAATACAAAGGTTTGATCTTGAAAGAGAAAAAGATGAAAACTAGTGAGAGAAAGTTTAGAACTTTCTCTCTCTAAAACTAGAGAGAATGAAAAAAACTAAAAACTAACTAAGACTAACTAAGTATCCAAATTTGTGAAGTAAAGTCCTATTTATAGGCATGTCTTGTGGGCTTTGTGAATGGGCTTGGTTTTGGGCTTCTTTTCTTCTTCCTTCTTTAGTCTTTACGTTTCTTTTAAATAAACGTTTCCGACTTTGGATTTTGAGAAGTGTCGGTGAATAATTCCAACTCGTCTTATAATCTTTTGTTTAATAGACTCGAGTTCTTCGACATATATGAATCTTCCATCTTTGGCTCTATTCTTCGATAAATCTTTAAATAGGCACAATGACTTCAAATCTTTTGCATCTTTTGCATCTCTTGGACAATAGACTTCGTCTTGAGTCTTTTTCTTCGATAAAACCCGTGCAATCCCATGTTTTCTTCAATATTCATCCGGTTGACTCTGAAAACACAATAAACACAAAAACCACGCATAATTCCAAACAAATGATATTAAATACGTGTTTTGGTCTTGTTTTAGCCAGAAATAAGTGGTAAAAGGATGGGTGTTTTCACACCTATCACGGAACAAAGTGCACAGTGCATACGAACCATAAAAGTTTGCAACACATATTGGATCAGAAGGAGTTGAACATGAGACAACGCCGTTGGATTGAGTTACTGAGTGACTACGACTGCGAGATCAAATACCACCCGGGTAAAATAAACGTGGTTGCTGATGCTTTAAGTCGTAAGGAAACGGACCCTCCTATGAGAGTTCGGGCATTGGTTATGACAATCAGTTTGGATCTACCCAAACAGATTTTGGAAGCTCAGACTCAAGCCCAATTGCCTGAAAACCTCGTGAAGGAAGATGTCGGGGGAATTCTCAGAACTGATCTTAGCAAGGAAAAGTTAGAACCTAGAGCAGACGGAACCCTATGCCTTCACGGACGAAGTTGGTTACCTTGTTATGGAGATTTGAGGAACGTGATCATGCACGAATATCATAAGTCTAAATATTCTATACATCCCGGATCTGAAAAGATGTATCAGGATATGAAGAAGTTATATTGGTGGCCGAATATGAAGGCCAACATTGCCACCTACGTTCAGAAATGTTTGACCTGTGCTCGTGTCAAAACTGAACACCAGAGACCATCGGGTTTACTTGTACACCCCAGGATACCGGAATGGAAGTGGGACAACATCACTATGGACTTTGTTACCAAACTCCCAAAGTCATCTCACGGTTACGATACTATCTGGGTAATCGTCGATCGACTCACCAAATCCGCTCATTTCCTGCCAATTAGGGAGAACGATTCCCTTGCCAAACTAGCAAAGACGTACCTAAAGGAGATTGTGACCAAACATGGAATACCAGTGTCGATAATCTGTGATCGAGATGGTAGGTTCACATCAAACTTTTGGAGGGCTTTCCAACGAGCCTTAGGTACCAATTTGGATATGAGCACCGCTTATCATCCGCAGACTGATGGTCAAAGTGAACGAACCATCCAGACTCTAGAGGACATGCTACGAGCATGTGTGATTGATTTTGGAAATTGATGGGTTGACCATATTCCTTTAGTGGAATTCTCCTACAACAACAGTTATCATGCTAGTATTAAGTATGTCCCTTTTGAAGCACTGTACGGTCGCAAATGTCGTTCGCCTGTGTGCTGGGCAGAAGTAGGTGAATTTCAGCTCACTGGACCAGAGTTAATCCAGGAGACTACTGACAAGATCGTCCTCATCAAGCAAAGGATTCAAGCTGCTCGCGACCGACAAAAGAGCTACGCGGACCTGAAACGCAAACCTATGCAATTTGAAGTAGGTGACCGTGATATGCTCAAGGTATCACCTTGGAAGGGTGTGGTACGTTTTGGCAAACGTGGAAAACTAAATCCACGTTATGTTGGCCCTTTCAAAGTAATAGCCAGGATCGGGGAAGTAGCTTATCGTTTGGAGTTGCCCCAGCAACTGAGTCGGGTACACTCTACCTTTCATGTTTCTAACCTGAAGAAGTGCTATGCTGAAGAACCACTGGCTATGCCATTGGAGGGAGTTCAAATTGACGACAAACTCCAGTTTGTAGAAGAACCAGTGGAAATCATGGAGAGGATAGTTAAGAAGTTGAAACGCAGTCGCATTCCGCTGGTCAAAGTACGTTGGAACTCTAGGAGAGGCCCTGAGTTCACTTGGGAACGAGAAGACTCGTTCAAGACCAAGTATCCACACTTGTTCACCTGACCAATAGCTTCATCTTAAGCTTTGAGGACAAAGCTAAAATAACGGGATGGTGCTGTAAAACCTCTGATTTTACCTTATTGGCTTTGTCAACTGTAGTACTACTTATATTTGGAATTTATATAATTTCACTTTTATATGACTTATTAGTTATCATATACCTATTGTCATACTACCTTTCATATTTATTTTACATTTATATGAACCTTTAGTCATTTACTGACTACTCTGGCAACTGACTGGCCACTTGATTGAATAATGAAATTCATCACCTCAGTACATATTTTGAGATAAACTGTAACCTTACTTAATTTATTTATTAAGTACTTGAATTATTTTTATATGTACATATTTACATATATTACTTAAAAGTAATAAATACCTAAACACTTTAAAAACAATGTACATTATTTTACATAGTCACTTATTTACTTTATTCAAGTAAATTAATTTTAGGGATGTATTTAATATACACTTTCACTAAGTTACCTAAAAGCTTCAACAAAAATACCTACAAAACAACAAGTACCTATAATAATATACAAGGACTATTATTATCATACAACACTTGGCAAAATTTACCAAAACCCTTTCCCCATGCATAAATGAAACGTGTGTATGTATGCATGCATACACTACCATCATTTTATTAACTAGCTTATAAGTAACCTAGGGTAATCATTCCACTCCACTAACACCCTATACTAATGCATGCATAAACCATACTTTACTTACACCTAAGCATACTTTCTTACATAATCACTTACACACACCATACTTTTACTATAATTGGTCATTTCCTTGTCCCCTTGGAACCCAAAACACACGGCACAACATAGTAAGAAAAGGAAGAAAGTCAATTTGCTAGTTTTGAACATGTGTGAATACCAAGTGTATCCATTGAGATACATGCATATCTTGGGTGGATACTTTGTACAAAGTACAAGATTCACTTGGATCTCTCTCTCTCTTTGATATTAGCCGAGACAAACACACACAACAAACAACACAAAATATTTCCAATCTTACTTCACTCTTTCTTCTCTAGCTCACGGCTAAACCCCACTTTCCACCATTTGTGAACTTCCAAGATTTACTACTACTCCTATACTATGTATTCTACTATCTAAAGGTTAATCCTAAGCTCATCCTACAAGAAACCTTGATCCTTGAAGCAAGAACAAGAACCCTAGAAGCTTTGTGAAGCCCACGACATGTTTTGTTCTCCTAGAACTCCATTGTTGAAAGCTTGTCACTTGTTTCTACTCATTCTCATATCATTTCTAAACCTATCTAAACAAGTAAGTCCAAGCTAAAACCTATCTTTTCTAATACATTACTTTCATACATATTAATGTGTACATGATTATTTTTGGTAAAGTTAACTTTTAAACAAGTATTGAAACCCTAAAAACCTAAATGAAACTCACGGCTTGATTTTAAATATAACATAACATGATGTAAAAACTTGTCAACCTTGAAGAACACATCAACATGATCTTGTTTAACTTGAAAAACTATGAAAACCTAACCATGCATGTATTTTGGACGTGAGCTATAAGCTCATAATATTATTTTGGGTAATCTTGTAATGTTTAGATATAACTAGAAACATTAGATTTATGTTTTTAGGTGCCTTAAAATGTTAAGATCACTATTATGCCTCATAAGATTAGTTTAAGCTCACTATAATACTTTGCCTAGATAAATAATCATTTTTCATTAAATAAATGTTTTTATAAAACTTTAGTGTCAAAAATATGATTTTATAAAGTTTCATGTTGAAAATGTAAATCTATAATTGTTTTGGATAAAATAATAGATCTACTAAATTTTTGGATTAAATATAACAAGTATAAACTTTTGGGTTGGATTTATAAATTATAAAGTAAAATGGATCTAAATGAATAAGTGTAGAAACTTATATTTCAAAAACATAAACTTTGGATCATTTTTAATTATTGCCGAGAGTATAAGGGTTTGTTTTGAACATATCCGAAACTTTATAGGGTTAAAAAGGACTAAAAAGAGATTAATATAATATTAGGGTAAGTTGTGTAAACTTTAGAAAACCTAGGGATTGTTTTGGACACAAGCCGAGACATAATATAAACATTAGAGACCAAATGTGTCAAGATACTAAACTTAATAAAGCCCTAAGTAACCCTAGGGACTAAACTTGCCCTTTGCCGAAACCCATACAAGCCCTAGGGGGCAATAATGAAAATTGTATTAAACTTAAATGTAAACCGCAAGTTAGAGGACTAAAACTGCCAATAGGTGAAACTTAATTAAACCCTAATTTGAGCCGTATACCTTAGGGACTAGTTTTGCCATTTATGGAAACTTAAAGAAACCCTAGTTACGCGTGTAACTAGGGAGGGACCAAAACTGTAACTATTAAAAGATTTAGAAACCCTAGGGGTATAAAGTAATTTAACCGCGAGTATTTATTTAATTAAAAGGACCAAAACATATTTTTATACAAGTATTACGAACCTTAAAATCTTATATATTTAAACCGTCATTTAAACGTAAAACTTAAATAAACGTAACAATTGTTATTTTTCCAAACCTATAACTAAATAAATATAAATCTTACGTAAACATGGATTTTAAATAAAATGTTATACATTTATAAACCTTATTTATATATTAAATATAAATTGAAAATGATTAACTTATAAAATAAATATATTAATTATATTTATTTCCTATCACTCTGAATGTATATAAAACTATTCTATATAAATATTTAAAGTGTTTTATAAACAACGTAAGTACAAAATATTAATTAAATGAATTAATTAATTAAACCTTATTATTTATTTTATACCTAAAATAAATACTATTAGAACTTGTACAACGATGAACAAAATACAAGTATTGTAATTAAATGCTTAAAACCAGTTTAAGCATGTACAGATTTATTCTAGAACTTTTATGCATTATGTTATGCATTTACTGAGACCTTATAATTTTTTAGGTCATTGATTGTATCGTGAGCATCCCTATCAGATTTATCTACTGACTTATTGTTGTACTACTGAGGTGAGTTCATGGCCCCACTTTATATATTGACAAACTTTTAAACCTTTTAATGGGGATGAAAACATGCAACATATTTGATTTTATGGACATGGATTGAACTGTGAAACTTTTGATTACATTGCCTATTGTAGATGAACCCGCATGACCCGTGCATCCGAAACTGTTAGAATTATTAAATTACCTAAATGTTATAAATAGATCTATTTGGGATTGATCGTCCCCATCTGGGTGAGTCATGCTCACTGTGCCTAGGCCAGGACAACAGATGTTTCACATGTCAGCACTTATTTTTGTTACGGGTGCCTTGATATAGATAAGGCGAAGGGTCCTTATTTGTTATGGACTTAACTGTCAAGTTTCAGTTTCAGGCAATATGGAAATGTAATTACTTTTAAGTATTTATGCTTTGTGCATTACTACTTCTGGGAATATTTAATGTCCAAACTTATTTTAATTAAACCTGTGAACTCACCAACTTTATGTTGACTCTCTAAGCATGTTTTCTCAGGAAACTGAAGCAGGTATCGGTGTGCATGGATTCAAGCATCATGATAGGCTGCATTTATAGAGCTCATCTGGGGTTTTGTAAATTGGGAATAATTCAAACTTTCAAACAATGTTAAAGACTACTATAATACTATTTGCACTTTCAATCATGTAATAAATGTAAGGATAATATTTTATCTGTTGCTCTATATTCTGTCTGTTGTTGATCCACCTACGTGACACCCAAATATTATATTTCCGCTGCGTTTGACTCAATTTGGGGGTGTCACAAAATGAGTTTCGGGTTAGCTACCCGTTGTTTGTTATAGTAAGGTAGCAATGTCATGTGGCTTACAATAATCTAATAACGAAAATACTGCTATACGCATTGAATTACAATATATTGCCTAACTAGCAATACGGGGTCTTATTATTGATATTATATTCGTGTTTTGGTTTTACATAACCATATTCATATAACGGTTTTTATTTAACTCTATACAACGTTATAAAACGTATTGTATGATGTTTTTACGACACTGGTTCATATAATGGTTTTGAAGGCAAAAGCCTATACTATGATTTTGACAAGGATTTATATAAAATGTTTTTTTTGCTTATTTTATGGCCTACGACAAAGAATTGTACAAAATGATTTACGGTAATAATTTTATACCGATGATATATTAATGGATGTCATTAAACTCTATGAATTCACTTGGCGGTTTCGCTGACCTTTTCTTTTAACATGTTTTATCTTAGGTACTTGAAGGTAATTCTCGGGAAGACGACAACAATTTATGGCTCGCATTTAAATAACAAATTTCTATTCAAATGTTTTGTAACATTGTATGAAATACTATTACCCGGGACCTATGTAAAATTGATATTTATGAATGGAAATGCTTTATTATTAAACGACGCGATTTTTATGCGTTGTCTATGATTTAGTAATGTGCTATCCCATAACACCAACGACTCTTCCGCTGTATTAAATTGTGTAAAATTGGGGGTGTTACATTTAGCCTCCAAGTTAAGCATCTAAACGTGCAAGATAGATAGAGGGGTGACTAATGATGTCTAGTTAAGATCTACACAAGTTCTTAGACTCTAGGTTTGTTCCAGTCCTTCCTTGTGGTTCAAAATGTGTCCCGACAACATGTTGATAAGAATGGTGATGTGTAGCAAGCAAGGAGGTGGTCCACCTACTTGTAACACTGCTAAAGTATTTTAGGATGGATAAATATCTGTTTTTAAAACTTGGAATGGAAGGAAATGGTTTGAAAATGTGTTTTGGAGGGAAAATACAAAACCGGATCCTAAAACTAGGGCTTCTAACTTATGTTTTGTGTTTTTAGTGATTAGGGATTTAGTAAAGTGATTAGTTAATGATTAGGGATTAATTAGGGTTTAGAAATTCTATTTAAGAGATTTAGGTCCTTGGTTTGAAGTTTAACTAAGGTTTGATGTGAAAATGGGAAGTATACATTTATAGATTAGCGTTTTCTAATGATCTAGGGTTTAATATTAGTAAAAGGATTTATCCTTCAAGTTATTACTGATGTAAACTTCATTTAGGTCTTATAATGTTTTAGGTGTTCAATGAGCTCTTACACTTGGTTTAAGGGTTTAGTTAGGGTAAACATATCTAAAGAGTGAAAAATACCTATTTGACCTATTTTACAAGTCATGCATTGAAATCTTGTACCTTGTGCATTAGGGTACTTGTACACTGTCTTAATATAATCTTATAATCTTAATGAAGTCCTATAAATATTTATAGACTTGTCTAAAAAGAACTATGTAGTGATTCCATGTAGATTTCTTAATATTAGGGTTTTTAGGTCATTAATCCTAATGATTTTCTAACTTGGGTAATTAGGGTTTATATCCTTATGTATGCTTATTCTAGGTCTTGCATGATATGTTTATGTCTTATGTGGGTTCTACATTCTTAGTTTAAGGGTTTATATAGATTAATCATATTCTAGGGTTAATTAAGGGAGCTTAAGATCTTATGCTTTGATAACTTGTACTCTATGCTTTACCAACTTGTAACTTGACTTGAAATGAATGTAAAATATTAATATGATATTTAGTTGAGTTTTATAGTTTGTGGTAAACGATTAGACTCTAATTCAATGTAAAATGGATTTTATATGCTAATCTTGGTTACTAGGTCTTAATTTGTAATTAGCCTTGGATTAGTGAATATTAGCAATTTGGGATCAATTAACTTTCATTTAGATGATAGATTGTAATTAGTACATTGTTTTTGATAATAGTATATGGATTTTATGTAGTTACATTGCTTGGAATATTATTTATCAAAGCTTCTAGGTGGTGATCTAGACTATTATGTACAATTACTTGTACTTAGCTTTGTATGGTTTGTTCTTGCCTTTCTTAGGTATTATTCTGTTTTTAGAGTATACTTTATGACTTGTTTATGTTTCATAATGACTTATTCATAAGTTTTCTTCATTCATGATTTACCATTCTTGAGTTTATAATTCATTTATAGGAATTCTAGGGTTTCTAAGGGAATTTAGGGTATCATGGTTATAATTGAGATGTTCTTATTAATATTGAACTTATTAGATCTATTTTATAGTTTAGACTTTGTGTCTTTCATCACTATTGGAATGTGTGGTTATGATAGTTTATGGTGTGAGAAGCAGTTCATTCTACCAAGTAATACACAAAAAGCAAAATTCTAGTGGCTTTTCCACTCCTATTCAAACATAGCATATATTACACTTGCAAATTTTGTGGGTTGTCATAATATTGCATTGGCATGGATTTCCCAACCATCTCCAAGAGCTCCAAGAAAATCATCATTAACATCATCATCTTCAAACTCAGTTTCCATGAATGCCAACTTGCTAGTAATGTCTTGAAGACGACTTCTCACCTCACTCAACTTTTCATTTAGCGAGCTTTTAAGACTGTGAACTCCATTACCAGCTTCTTCTTCCTTTGTTTGAGAGTGTCCTCATTTCCATAATAGGTGGTCTCAAGGGCTTCCCAAAGCTCTTTAGCATATTCGTACTTTCTGAATTTATGCTGATTTTTGCTTCCAAGAGCCAGTTTGAGAATGCTCAATGCCTTCATGTCAAGCCTTCTATCTGCTATCTCTGCAGTTGAGGTGGCTCTTCCATCTTTAGGTCTAGGAATCAAATCTTTATGCTTAGCATTGGCTATTCTTCGTTTGTCAATAGAGTCCAAGATCTTTTGAGCCTAGTTGAACTTGTTTCTAAGCTCAACAACCTCCCAGGGAACGTAGTTGTCGACTTAGAGATATTCCTCAAAATTGAACTTGTTGGGAATAAATTAAGGCCAGATTACTTGAGTGCTGACAAGAGTAAAACAAGCGTTGACGAGAGCAAAACAAGCACTGACAGCTCAAGCGTTGACAAGACAAAGTCAAGCGTTGATACATTGAAGACAAGCACTGATGGGAAGATATACTCTACGCGTTTATTGTATTCTAGATTACTTCTAGTAAAGATAGGAACAACAATGTATTTTCTATATTTATCTTTACCTAGAATAGCTGATACGTAGATTATTGTTCAAGGCTTCTTATGTCTATAAAAGAAGACCTTTAGGTTAATGTTTTATATAAGTTTTCATTCGTAAACTACTTTTATTGTAAGCAAGTTTGATATCATTAATCAAAGTGAAAGTTTGTTTATATCATTGTGTGTTCTTGTTTACGTGTTAATTCCGCATAACACTTAGATTATCATAAGCATATACAAAGGTTTCTCTAAGTGTATTACTTGATCTAATCTCGTATACATAAAGCTAAATCGATCTAAGTTTGGGATCAACAAGTGGTATCAGAGCTTGTTGAGGAACTTTTGATCTTAAAGAACACAAGAACCCTAAAAATCATCAAAAACCCTAACAACATCATGTCTGAAGCAATAACCTCCTCCTCCTCACCTTTACCAAACATCAAGATTCCCATGCTTGATGCAACCAACTTTGAATTGTGGAAATTCAATTTTGAACAATATCTAGAGATCTATGACTACACACTCTGGGAGATCATTGAATATGGAAACACATTCGATAAACCCCAAAAGATTGTTGATGCTATTACTCAAAGATCAGCTGTTGCTGGATGTTCTGAAGAGGATAAGAAAGAAAAACCTGAAGATGGTAGAGCTGTGGCTGCTGAAGACATAGCAAAGAAAAGGGTTGACATGAAAACCCTAAATATTCTGAAACTCTCGTTAGGACAAGAGAACCAGCATAAATATAGAGGTTATGATTCTGTTAAACAGCTTTGGGCAGCTCTTGAAGTTGCATATGGTGGTAATGCAGATACTAGGGAAGAAAAGAAGAAACAGCTCATGCATGATTATGCTGTTTTCAAAGCACAACCCAATGAGAAGCTGAGTAGTGTGAGAAGTAGATTGCTTGACATTACAAGCAAAATGTCCTTCATGGGGACACAAGTTGGTGATGTTGACATCAATGCTACTTTTCTTAAAAGTCTTGGTGAGGTGTGGAAAATTGAGACAAGATCCATTCTTGCCAATAATACTTACAAAAGTTCCACGTTTGATGACATTTACAACAAACTGAGGCTGTTGGAAGATGAAACTCTTCTTGAGCATGGAAACAAGTCTACCACCAGTAACATGGCATTCTTCTCTCATAGTGAAGGTCAATTCAATCAGAAGGACTCTTACATGCATCCAGTTACTGGATCATCATGTGTCAGCGCTGGAACAAGTCCTGTCAACGTCTCCTTTTCAGACGCTGACACATTCAAAAGTGACTCCCCAAGAGTTAAACCTTCTGGTTTAGATTTGGATACTGTATGTGCTTATATTGCTTCTTTGCCCAATGGTTCAGTGATTACATATGAGGACCTTGAGCAGATAAGTGATGAGCACTTGGAAGAGATGGACATTAAGTGGAACATGGCTCTTGCTAGTATAAGAGCAAATAGGTGGAACAGAAGGTTTAAGAGGAAGATGACCTTCAATGCAAAAGACACAGCTGGATTTGATAAATCCAAAGTTGAATGCTACAACTGTCATCGTATGGGGCACTTCATGAGGGAATGCAGATCTCCTAGAAGATCTGATGCTGGTAAACCCTCAAGTCAGGTTGTTAAAGCTCAGGATTCCAAAGCCATGGTTGCAGTTCAAGGAATTGATGGTATAGGATGGGATTGGAGCTATCTGGCTAAGAATGTTGAAAAGGATAAAGCTGTGGTTGCTGAGGTTGAAGAAGAAGAGCATGTTGAATATGCTCTTATGGCACACTCCTCCTCTTCATCTGATAATGAGGTATACAATGATGCTTTTTGTAGTAAAGGTTGTAGGTTAAACACTAAGAAGCTTAACAAAGAGGTGTTAAGATTATTAAGTGATGTGAGTACTGAAAAGTGCAAACTGTCTAATTACCAACTAGCTCTTACTCAAACTGAGAAAATAGTTTCTGAATACAAGAAAATGGAATTTGACTTAAAAGATAAAATAAATATTTTAAAACATGAGTTAAATGCTAGTATGGATATTAGAAACATCATGGAAAGGGTTAATGGTGAGTTACAGGCTAAATTAGATGAGGCCATTAAGATTAAAGACAATGTTGGCCTTAAAATTCAAAGATTTGATAGAGCCACTCAAACCCTAGGAGACTGTGTGGGTAAACAAAGGGATCCTATGGACATGACTGGGATTGGGATGAATGATTACTCTTTGGTTCCACCACCAGCTGGTGACTTCTATGGTGTCCAACAAAAGGACCTATCTTGGACTGGTTTGCCAGAATTCCAAGAGGAGGAATTCATTCCTCCACCAAGAGTTGTCACTCCAGTTGAAGAGTACCAACAAAAGTTGACTGATCTGAATGAATGGAAGAAAGCTAACCCTACCTTGTTTGTTACGGGTTGCTTACTATGTGAAAGTCCTAATGAGTCAACTCCCATTAAGGTTACAAACCCAGTCACTGGTAAAGCTGTTGACCTAGGCTCAAACACTGATAGAAAACCTAACATTAAATATGCAGAGATGTATAGGAATACTAGGTCACCCAAGAACCAAGTTAGCAATAATGGAACAGGCTTCTTCTCTTCTAGACCTAAGATTGTGTCTAGAAAAGCTTGTTACACTTGTGGTAGCTTTTCACACTTGGCATACAAGTGTGTCAACGCTCCCAAAGCCAGCGCTGACATGAACAAAGTCAACATTGTTAGAAAGTCAAACGTTGTCAGACCCAAACCTTGTGTGCAGCAAAGTCCACAAGTGATTAGACCTGCCCCATTCTTTACTAGAGGGTCTAACACTCATGGACAAAGACCATTTCAAAAGACAAACACCTGGTCTAATAGGCAATGGGTTTTTTGTAGCAAACCCTAGGTTCAACGCTGACAAGGGTAATCTCAGCGTTGACAAGACCAATTCCAACGCTGACAGAAACGTGACCAGACCTAAATATTTGCAACCACAGGGTAAGGGTTCTAAAGCTTCTTCATGCTTAACATGGAGACCCAAGAAAGATCAAAACCCTAATGATAATAGGATTTCAATGACCTGCAACAGATTTAATTACATTTCAAAGGTCATTACAAAACCTATTGGGGTTAACTGGGTATTTCATCCTAAGAAAGATGAAAATGAGGTTGTTGTGAGAACAAAGTCTGCTCTTATTGAACAACCAGATGAATCTAAGTCTTTTAAGACTTGGGTTCCCAAAGAAAACTAATTTGTTTTCTTTATGTGCAGGGCATTCAAAAACAGGACAATGATTATGGATATTGGGATAGTGGATGCTCAAGGCACATGACTGGGAAGGAAGACTATCTGACGAACTTCACTCCCATTAAGGATGGTGATAAGGTTTACTTTCGAGGCGGATATGGTACTATCACAGGCAAAGGAACCCTTCTCACCAAGAACTTGCGTTTTCAAAACGTATTTTTGGTAAAAGAACTTGATTACAACCTTTTTAGTGTATCACAAGTTTGTGATAACAAAAATAAAGTTCTGTTTACTGATACTGAGTGTTTGGTGTTAAGCAAGGATTATAAGATCCCTGATGAGAAATATATTGAATATAGAACAACTAGGCATAAAGACATATACAATGTGAATCTAAATGGGATTAAAATGAACAATAATATGTCTTGTTTTTATGCTAAAGCCTCAGTAGATGAAAGTAATTTATGGCACAGGAGACTAGGGCACATAAATTTTAAAAATATAAATAGGCTTGTGAGACTTGGCTTGGTTGATGGTTTGCCTGAGAAGGCCTTCCACAATGACCACTCTTGTGTTGCATGTCTTAAAGGCAAGCAGCACAAGGTCTCATTCAAGTCCAAACAGGTGCATACTAGTTCTAGACCTCTTCATATGCTACACATGGACCTCTTTGCTCCAACCAATATAGAAAGTTTGAATGGTAAGTCATATTGCTTTGTCATCACAGATGAATTTTCTAGGTTTACTTGGACATTCTTTCTAGCTATGAAGAGTGACACAACTGATATTCTAATTGATTTTATCACTCAGATTGAGAAGAGGTCTGGCAATGAAGTTAAAATGCTTAGGAGTGATAATGGTGGTGAATTTAGGAATAAGAAATTAGATGATTTCTGTGCCAGGAAAGGAATTACTAGGCAATTTAGTATTGCTATAACCCCACAGCAAAATGGGGTTGCTGAGAGGAAAAATAGAACCATAATTGAAGCAGCCAGAACAATGTTGGCTGATGCTCATTTTCCTATAGCCTTTTGGGCTGAGGCTGTCAATACAGCTTGTTATGTTCAAAATAGAGCATTGGTTAACAAAATTCAGAACAAAACACCTTATGAGTTACTTTGGGGAAGAAAACCTAATATTGGTTTTCTCAGACCTTTTGGTTGTCATGTAGTAGTTTTAGATACTAGTGATGCCTTAGGGAAATTCAGTGCAAAAGGTGATGAGGGCTACTTCATGGGGTATTCAGTGCAGAGCAAGGGATATAGGGTTTAGCTTAAAGAAGAAAAACGTATACTTGAAAGAGTACATGTTAGGTTTTTAGAGAATAAACCTAGTGATCCTGAAAGTGGTCCAAATTGGTTGTTTGACTTGGAACCTTTGTCTAGAACTTTAAATTATATGCCTGTCACTAATCCAGACATTGTGAAGGTAACTTAAAATGTTGTGGAAGAACAAGTTGTTGATGTTTCAGGTACACAGGTTCATGAAAAGGTTGGATCACAAGCAGAAAAGATATCTCCTATACAAGAATATGTTACAATTCTCATTTGGACAGATGCTTTTGCTGCTGCTGCTGCTGCTGCTAGTAAAGATAATGGTGGTCTCCAAGTATCACCAGATACAAACATGCATGGTCCTTCAGGCGCTGACAAAGGCAAATCTAGCACTGACAAGACCAATTCAGACGTTGATGGTTCAGACGTTGACAACAACAGTTCAAGCGTTGTTAACCCAAGCGCTGACAAACAAGGTTCAGGCGTTGACAACACTTCTGCACATCTTTTCTCTTCTATTTTTGAACAAGGTGAACCTTCTAATATATATGAAGAGCTTCATCCTCATGTTGATGAAAGAGAGTCTGATGAAGAAGATATTGGCAACATGGAGAATGAGGTTGAGGACACTAGACTTTTTGAAGGAGGAGTTCTCACTTCCACTATGAAGAATCACCCCACTTCTCAAATCATTGGTGATATTATGACTCCAGTTCAGACCAGAAGAGCTCATCAAGGTCTTGGTGTGTTTATTGCCAATATACACAAGAAGGTTGATACCCCTCTTGTGCAAGCATGTTTGTTTGCCTGTTTTCTGTCACAACATGAACCCAAGAAAATATTTGATGCTCTCAAAGAACCAAGGTGGGTGGAAGCAATGCAGGATGAGCTTCACCAATTTGCAATTCAGGATGTTTGGGAGCTGGTTGATTGTCCCAGATATGTCAGACCTATAGGGACAAGATGGGTTCTAAGAAACAAGAGAGATGAAAGAGGGATTGTGGTCAGAAACAAGGCAAGCTTAGTGGCTCAGGGATATACACAAGAGGAGGGGATAGACTATGAGGAAGTCTTTGCACCAGTTGCAAGGATTGAAGCTATAAGGATCTTTTTAGCCTATGCATCCTGCATGGGCTTCACTGTCTATCAAATGCATGTCAAGAGTGCCTTCCTTTATGGAACTATTGTTGAGGAGGTATATGTGATGCAGCCTCCAGGTTTTGAGGATCCAGAGAATCCAGATAAAGTGTATAGAGTCAAAAAGGCTATGTATGGTCTTCATCAAGCCCCTAGAGCATGGTATGGTACTTTGTCTACCTAGTTGGTGGAAAATGGATTCAAGAGGGGCACCATAGATCAGACACTGTTTACAAAGAAGAAAGGCAAGGATGTGTTGCTTGTCCAGGTTTATGTTGATGATATCATTTTTGGGTCTACTGATCCAAAGACGAGTGAGGATTTCTCCAAGCTTATGACAGACAAATTCAAGATGAGTGCTATGGGGGAGATGAACTTCTTTCTTGGTTTACAAGTTCAGCAGAAAGAAGATGGTATCTTCATCTCCCAGGATAAATATGTGGCTGATATCTTGAAGAAGTTTGGTTTTTCTCCACATGAAAAGAGGGCTACTACTCCTATGGATAGAGAACATCCTTGGGGAAAGATTAGAGATGGGAAAGATGTTGATGTCAGACACTATAGATCCATGATTGGATCCTTGATGTATCTTAATGCCTCCAGACCTGATATCATGTTTGCTGTGTGTGCTTGTGCACGCCATCAAGTGACTCCCAATGAATGTCACCTTTATGCTGTGAAGAGGATCTTTAGGTACCTAAGATGCTATCCTGGTCTTGATTTGTAGTACCCAAAGGATTCACCATTGGAGCTGATCGCATATTCAGATAGTGATTATGGAGGTGATAAATTTGATAGGAAATCCACAACTGGTGGATGTCAGTTTCTTGGGAGCAGGTTGATATCTTGGCAGTGCAAGAAACAAACAGTGGTGGCTAATTCTACAACAGAAGCTGAGTATGTTGCTGCAGCTGCTTGTTGTGGACAAGTTTTGTGGATTCAGAACCAACTGTTGGACTATGGGTATAATTTCATGCATACCAAGATATTTGTTGACAATAACAGCACTTTATGCATCATTAAGAATCCTGTACATCATTCTAAAACTAAACACATAGAAATTAGACACCATTTTATAAGAGATTGCTTTGAAAAAGGTTTAATACAACCAGATAGGGTTGACACTGAGGAAAATGTGTCAGATTTACTAACTAAACCTTTTGATGCTGGGAGGTTTCAATACTTGGTAACAAGTATTGGAATGGTCAATCTCACATAATATGTGTTTTGGAGTCTTTTTGTAAAAGTATGTACAGGATGATGCATTGTTATTGGTCTTATGATGATTTATATTTTCCACTATATTTTTCTAACACTGACAAAGGTTGCTTGAACGCTGATAGGTGTTTTTGTAACGTTGTCAGCAATATAATTGTCTAACGCTGACAAAGCTTCCCTCAACGCTGTCATGTGTTATCGGGGCGTTGTCAGCAACAATGTTAGTTTTGTGGTTTTCAATCTAAATGTGCAGATGGTGTTAGCAGTATACCATTGGATACAGAGTTGCTTATGGATCAATGGAGAAGCATTTGGACAAGTTTTTATTATGGATGATGGTTGGAATTTTAAATTCCTATCTTGACATAAATTTTTTATGTTCATGCATATTTTTGGCAAACTTATGTATCATAGTTTAAGGGGAGGTTTTAGGAACCTTTAGGATGTTTGGGTATCCATATGATACTCTTATCACAATTCTAGATTGTGTCCACAGGTGAGTATGAGTTAGTTTTTCTAAATCATGAGGCACTGTAGCATGCAAAGTTGATATACTATGCATGCTGCCAAGACATTTTTGGCCTAGAATTGGTTGTGGTCTGTTGGGAGACTTGGGAATAATTTTGTTATGGGATTTACCTGGAAGTAACAAGGGATTTTATAAGGTAACTTGGTTGTTAAGAGTTTTGGTTAGCAAGGGACACTAGAGGACTGTTATGTCTATCTTGCTTAAGCAAGTGTGCATAACTGGACAGTGCTTGCCGCCCTATAATAATTATCAGCTTTTTGGTTATCTTCTCTAGGATAAGTTATTTTGTTAAGGTCATTTTTCATTTTTAAACATTTTTATTTTTGGACGCTGACAAGTATTTTTCTAAGCGTTGTTGTGACCAATTTAGACGCTGACATGGCTATAGACAAACGTTGACAAGATTATAGCCGTTGGGCGTTGATAGGTTATTTTTTACCGTTGACACTCAATGGGACCTACCTAGTTGTTACTTTTTGACATATTTTTAGGCCGTAATTTTGGGAGTTGTTACTTTTTATTTAATGCATGAGATAAACTTATAATTTTTCAATATTTTCATGATTACATTTTGAAAATTTTTGCCTATTTTTGGGCCAATCACATGCATTTTCTTCTCCTATAAATTTGGCTCCTATTTTTAAACATGGTATCTATCTTTCTTGTCTAACACAATTTTCTCTTATCAACTTCATCTTCATCAATCAATTTTAACAGCTTTCAACAATGGCACCAAAGTTTAAACCATCAGAATTGGAATTGGGTTTCAGAACTCAACACAACATGATCGCGTATCTTGAAGCTGATGATACTCTGTTTCCTCAATACACACAAATGGTGGCGTATTTGAACGCATCCCCCTTAAGGTATGCTCTTTCTCATGCACCACTCATTCCATTCACACATATTAAACAGTTTTGGAACACTGTAAGTTCCTCAACAGTTAATAGAGTGACTACATTGACTTCTATTGTTCATGGGAGATCTTGGGTGGTTACTGAGGCTTTGTTACGCCAAGCCTTGCATCTTGATGATGCTGATGGTATAGCCACCCTTCCCATTAATGAAATAGAACAAGGTCTAAGGGCTTTGGGATATCCTTTTCCTGATGAAGGTACTCTAAACAAGTATCATAAACAGGAGTTTCCCCCATCCTGGAAGTACCTCATACATGTCCTCCTTCAATGTTTGAGTCCCAAATGCACTGCACACAATGAGATCAATAGATCTATTGCAAGTGTTATTGTGTGTATTGCAACTGGGCAAAAATTTAATTATTCTAAAATGATTTTTGACGGCATGTGTAAAAATAAGGGGAACAAAATGACTTTAGCTTATCCCCGATTTTTGCAAATGGTTTTTGATTTTCAAGGATACTGCACAAGGGATCATAATGATTTTTATGAGATCCCTGTGCAAAAGAAAGCTATTTTTATGAAGATGAACTCACCACCCCATCGTGACCTACCCTTAACCCAAGCTATGCTTGCTGTCATTGCAACAGCTCAACCCCAACCAGACCCCCAACCTCAAAATGACCCAATACCTGAACCATTACCTTCACCTAAACATATGCAAATTGACCAAGAACTCTTCAATGCTGACACATTAAATGTTGGCGTTGATGTGCCTATTTCTAACGTTGACACACAACCTTCACAAACCCAAACACCCCTTAACCAACCCACATCCACACACTCTTCCACACCATCTTCCACACCCCCTGAATATAGGTTGATGAAACGCCAAAGGACTACTGTAGTGTTCTCCTCTGGTGGTCCTAGCCATGTAGCAGAGAGAACCACAACCACAAGTGTGGTTGGTGATATGGATGAGGCTGGGACTATTGGTTCTGGCTTAGATGCTGGCCAAGGCAGTCCCACCATCATTAAGTCCTCATCCATGCCCAATGAATCTGACTTGGGAGGTCAAATTCCCATTTTAGAAGAGGACAGACTGGAACCAATGACTCTAATGGAATTGACGGCAGTCTGCATGAGCTTGCAAAAGCAAAATGCAGACTTAGTACAAGTTGTCAGCTCACAAGGCCTTGAACTCAAGCAATTGAGGGAGAGGATTGTTGTTTTAGAGACTGCAAGTGCAAGGAGAGGTATGGAGGAATCTTCCAAAGGGGAGGAAGATCTAATAAATCTGAGTGATAAGGGCAGCCATGATGGTCAATCTTTGGATGTTGCTGAGGCCCTTAAAACATTGAAGAAACAAACAAGTTTTGATACGTCCTTAGTTTCTCCTACCAATTTGAATTTATCATTTACAGCCATGTTGGAGGAGATTGAAAAAGGCGCTGAGACAGGAAATTTGGGCGTTGACAAGGAGAATTTGGACGCTGACAGAAGAATTTTGAGCGTTGACACAGCTAAATTCGGTGTTGACAGACCTGCACATGAGGGTCATGTATCCCAGTCATCATCCATCCTCAAGGAGGTTTCTTCACAGGTATCACCATCTACCTTACCAACAATTGCTTCATCATATAAGGGTAAGGGTATTATGGTAGAAGAGATTGTTCCAAAGGATGCAGCTCAAGTTGAGTTTGATAGAAGATTCGCTGCACAAATCATGGAACAAGATATAAAGGAGGTGAAAGAGTCACCATTTGTGGTTACTTCAGAAGAAGGAAGTGATGGAGCTAGCTCAGACTCAAGTGTTATGATTATAGAACCAGAAAGACTTGAGTATGGTGATGAGTTGGCTGAGGAGAAATTGAGAGAATTGAAATTGCAGGTTGACTTTGATATGCCAGAGGTGGTTCAAATGTATAATGCTTGGGAAGAAAGATGTATGGAGAATCCACACTTGACTATTTCAGATCAAATATGGGGTTTGTAGATTCTCCTCAGAGTTCAGAAGGATTGCCAGGTAATTTTGAAACACAAGGCAAGCAATATTCTCTCAGAGTTGAAAAGGGATAGAAGGGACTTATACTGCATGTTGCTCAGATGTCATGGAGTAGGATGGACTTACCAGAAATTGAGGGCATTGACATTTGATGAGTTGGAATGCAAGGCTTATCCCATTTGGATGAGAGTGCAGGAAGCAAACACTCTCAGACTTCTTTCTGATGAAAGAAAGGAAGAACTTGCAGAAGAAATGGAGCTCAAGAAAGCTATGTTTGTTCCCAGACCAGTGAAAAAGGGAATTTCTCTTGAGTTTCCCAAAGATATGGATCCACTATATCCAAGTGAAGCTGTCATAAGAAAGAGCCTCAAGCTCTCACCATTAGAAGCTTCAGATATGGTGCAAGTGTTACCATTAGATTCCAGAAACCCAATTGTGAGCTATGAAGAAGATGAATGTGGGTTTTGGAAAATTGGCAGGTATGGCAAAGAGGTACACACTTTTACCACTCTTATATCTTTTTTTGCAAGTTGTGATAGAGAAGACTTGGTAGACCTATGGAGGTTGCTAGAAACCAAGTATGAGGCTGAAGCACCAACTTCAGCTAATGGAATAAAACTGTGGTCCACATTCAAGAGAATGTGTGGACCAAAAGATGAGGATCCTGCTGTTTGGAAGGATCTTGAAGATGACCTCAGTGGTCTTCAATGGAGATTATATTCAGCTGCTGGTTTTTACCATTTAAGTTCTACAAAGTTTGCTGAGTATCTACTTGTGGATGGTCAGTATTTCATATCCAAGGCTATTTTGGAGAAGATGAAGGACACTCAGCTGGAAATTGATTATTCAAGTGACGTGGCAAAAGACTTGATCAGATTTATTCATTACCAATATGAGAAGATTTGTAAGATTCCTCCTAGTCCTTAATGCTTATTCAGAAACTTGATCATAAGAGTGGATATCAAGTTTAGGGGAGGATTGTTGGGAATAAATTAAGGCCAGATCACTTGAGCGCTGACAAGAGTAAAACAAGCGTTGACAAGAGCAAAACAAGTGCTGACAGCTCAAGCGTTGACAAGACAAAGTCAAGCGTTGATACATTGAAGACAAGCACTGATGGGAAGATATACTCTACGCGTTTATTGTATTCTAGATTACTTCTAGTAAAGATAGGAACAACAATGTATTTTCTATATTTATCTTTACCTAGAATAGCTGATACGTAGATTATTGTACAAGGCTTCTTATGTCTATAAAAGAAGACCTTTAGGTTAATATTTTATATAAGTTTTCATTCGTAAACTACTTTCATTGTAAGCAAGTTTGATATCATTAATCAAAGTGAATGTTTGTTTATATCATTTTTTTTTTTTTTTTTGGTAAAGGGTTTAAACCCGGTAAATATATTAACCAAAAAAACATTTAAGTACAAATGGAATGTGGCTGAGATACCACATTAACCTCAAGCAAAAAACTTGATAAACTTGTTTATATCATTGTGTGTTCTTGTTTAAGTGTTAATTCCGCATAACACTTAGATTATCATAAGCATATACAAAGGTTTCTCTAAGTGTATTACTTGATCTAATCTCGTATACATAAAGCTAAATCGATCTAAGTTCTCTAAGTGTATTACTTGATCTAATCTCGTATACATAAAGCTAAATCGATCTAAGTTTGGGATCAACAGAACTTCCAGATTTCAAAGTTATTAGGGTCAAGCATAGGGATTTTGAGGTTATAGTTTGAGGATCCTGAACTTTGGTTTTCTGAGGTTGAGGTCGACATGATGTTTTTAAGGTTTTTGTGAAAATTAGTGTTTTGATGTTCTTTTGATCGAAAGTTCCTCAACAAGCTCGGATACCACTTGTTGATCCCAAACTTAGATCGATTAGCTTTGTGTTATCGAGATTGAATCAAGTATAACACGTAGAGAAACTTTGTGTTTATAACAATCTAAGTGTTATGTGGAATTAACACTTAAATCAAAGAACAAAACAAAACACAAGATATACCAAACTTTCACTCGTATTAATGAACAATGAAGTACAATGAAAGTATTCAGAATGTATATCAAAACTAAAGCCTAAGACCTCCTTTTATAGCATAAGGAGTCATGATCAATACTTTAACTATCAACTATTCTAGGAAAAGATAAACATTAAGAATACAATATAGAACATATCTTTTCCTAAGTATACAAATGTGTTGACTAAGTAGTTGATAATAACTGGGATTTCCTTTGTTAGCGCTTGAATATTTCTTGTCAGCGTCCAATCTGTCAGCGCCTAAATAACTCTTGTTAGCATCCAAAATCCATTTGTCAGCGGCATAGTGATGTAGCTAACTTTATTCCCAACAATATTGTTTAAACCTATGAATTCACTCAACCGTGGTGTCGATTTGTAAGAATATATTTCAGGCAAATGAAGACTGGCGGGCTGCGGTGGTGGTATCTTGAAAAGTTATCATTCTAATGAATAAAACTAGATCTTTGGGAACCTATAGTGTACTGTGTATGTACAATTGTTTTACTAACTCTGAATAATAAATGAATGATAACGTAAGTTTTTAATAAAATGTTTTTTGAGCATTTTTCTATTATTGTGACTATGATACCTTGAAATTAATACCCTATATTAGCTTCTGCTACTATATGGTAAAAACAGGGGTGTTACAAATCCTTCTAGTTTTAACATCAAACAACACTTGGTAGGTAACTTGCAAGATTCAGTATGAATCAAGCTCGTGAAAACTGGAAAGCAACGATGGTGCGATTGTTAAATGGATCAAACTTATTCCGGGAAACTGAATTGACGGCTTCAATCAAGCGGATAATTTTGTCCAAATGATTCACTCTTTATGTTCGCAGTCAGCTTTGGATGGTTGAGTAAAGAGAACGGGTTTACCCGCGAAATCTTGTAAAGGAGGTTCTTAATTGAAACTACCTGCCACAAGTACGATATTTAATACGTAAACGGTCTTCACTGACCCGGAGGTAAAATGATACCGAATTAGAATGAAATGTCAAAGCCATTTCGTTCGTGTCTACTTATGTTACTACATTCGAAGACGGTGGCGTTGCGGTGTACCAGAAGAAGTCGTCCCCACATGCTTACATTTTTTGAATTATATACCTCAACAAATTCTAGAAAGTTTAATGTAACACCCCCACAAATGCTATGCGCAGCGGAACTACAACATTTGGGTGCTACACAGTTATCATCGCACACAAGATATATCAAACGACTCAAAAGACGTAAAAGTCTTGACATTATTTAAACATAGTTAAAATGTACATGTCTACTGTTTTTTTCAAACCCCAAAAGAATACAATACAGAGTTTGCGTTTAGGTCCCCACTGAATCTCAACCCAAAAATACATTTTCATTCACATGACATAGTATAAAATTTTTAAGTGCAAAAAGGGAGGAAAACAAAGTAGACCGCCAAGCCACCACAACTTCCATCCTCGCATGCTCCGCTGCTATCAATCTTGGTTACCTGAAACACATGCTTAAAATCGTCAACACAAAGGTTGAGCGAATCTATAGGTTTATCAAATCATAAGTTGAACATAAGTATTAAAAACCAATCATGATCATTCAATAGCATTGTCGTACTCACAATCTATTACTCAAGGATATGACAATTGTGTTTAAGCTCATGACACTAATCCGTTAACTCAATCACCCGTGTAATAATTACCGGCGTGATTCAGATGAAACCAGTGCCCCTTCTAAAGGCATCAGTTGCAATTATACCTTATCTCTCATACAAGATAATCTACCGCAGAACTTACTCAACGTACAGCTTCTCGGCTAGCATTGGGTCGTTAGCCCCGTAGTACTACAAATTGTATAAGCGGCTATTTCCCCCTACTCGAGGGCAGGACAATAGTTAATAGTTCATGAATTTAGGGACTTTTGCAACTAGGTACTCAACACAATTTCGAGGCAACATTCGGGTCCAACAACCATTCATGACTTATGTTCATTTTCATTTAAATTAGCATGTATCCCCCTCGCGGGTAAAATCATTTGAAATAAGTAAAGAGCGAGGCTATAGACTCACCTGGCGTAGTAGTAGTAGTTCTAGCGAAGACGTAACGAGAAATGTCACCGACGACGTGGATGCCCGGGAAAATCAAACACTTGACCTAAAAATCAAGGTACGTAAACCAAATCAATACTCCGCGTACATTATTGTACTAAACACACGCAAATGCAAACACACTCAATGCTTATGAAAACTCACGCCAAAGTCAAACAAGTAGTTGTTACTAGACTTATACCATTTATCAATGTTATTAAAGTTACTATCCATTTTACGGTTTCGCCGATACTTACCAAAAGTACGGACTGTTTTACTATACTTAACCATTGTTATAAAAATTAAGAAAATTCTCAAAAATACCTTAAGACCTGTAGAAAACCCATTTTTAATCCCATTAAAAGTTTTCGCTTTTACGACCCTTTACTCAACACATTACTAAACCTACATTTTTCGGACTGAAATTGTACTTCGACCAACTTGGACTTCTTTGACCTATTTGAAATGCACCTTTGACTTCTTTGACTCCTAAGTCCAATTATAGACTCATTTACACAGGTTTGTGACCAAAATTTGACCCTTGACCATTTACCAATTCATACTTGTGGTCCTCGGGATTTGACTAAAACTATACATAAATTCGGATTATAAAAGTTCTCGTCTCCCGGTACTCGATCTTTAAAACCTCATAACTTTTAGCTCGTTTTGAGTCACGGGCTCTACCTTATACCAAATTAAAGATAAGAAGACCCTCTATAACTACATTTAGTTATCTAGACCTGTAGGAAAAATAATTTTTATAAAAAGGTCCTAAACTTTCTGCCTAAATTTGGCTATACCAAAATCATGCTTAAACTCGATTCCAAACCTACTAATCACCACTAGGCATCATCTTAAGCATTCCCAAACATATCCAAACACAAATTTCAGTCCTAACCCCTATTGATCAATCAACCTCATAATCCTAACATCTAAAAACAAACATGCAATCACATGTACCCATTTAAAACATCACTAAACACAATACCAAACACAAAATAAATGCTCAAAATCATCAACCACCATGGCTCCCCAAACACCCCCTTGTGCCGTGGGGTTTGGGTGACCAAATCACCACAACCAAATTAATTTTGGTGGGTTTTATTGGTGATTATACTCACACTATACATGAATTTAACATGCATCCACACAATTAGCCTCAAAAACGAATTTGAATCATCTTGAAAATTTTTGGAAAATTAATTTGAATGCATGTGGGATTTAAGTACATAGAAAGGTGGGGAATGATGAGATTAGATGTGGTCTAACCTTAGTTTCAATGAAAATCAAGTAGAAAAAATTTTTAATGGTGTTCTTGGTGGGTTTGGGGGTGACCGTCGGCTTTAAGGAGAAGAGAGGGAGAGTTTTGATTTTGTTTTTGTTAAATGTTACTATGTGTTTGTGTTTATGCCTTTTTGTGGTATTGGGAGGGACTAAAGTGTATATTTGGCTTTCTTTTGGCCTTAAGTAAAAACGCCATTAAAACTTTGCGGGATCGACTCACTAGTCAATTTAGAAAATTTTACGGGAGTCGGAAATCATCCCGAACACTCCAAAATATTTTTGGGATACTTTAAATGTACTCGGAAGGCTATAAAACTCACCCGACTCAACTTAACACGAACCGTAAGTAAAATTCTCGAAAAATTACATTATCGATAAATCGTCAATAATTATAGAAATTTGGGCATCCATCGGTATCGTAGTCGTTATCGGATCTTCTTAAATCGTCAATCGTTAAATTACGACCGTAAACGTTGGTTTCAACTTAAACCGTCAAATAATTCCACGATAAAAATTCTTAAAAATTTCAAAAATATACGTAAAATAAGATTAAATAAATGACGTTGGGCTCGGGATATCACATCCACAAGTGAGCCTCAACTTACGAGAGATGCTCATACTGAACAGCTCTTGAGACAATAACTTAGCATCATACGGCACTTTCACGGGTGTTACATCCTCCCCTCCTTAAGGGAGCGACGTCCCGGCGCTCTCTGGTTCTTATACTCGCATTTGTACTACTAGCAAGATGATGGTACTACTTCCTAAAGAGGTCTCCACATTCCGACGTGGACTTCGGTTCACGTCTCGGGTTCTATCACACCTTCACCATGGGTATTATGCCTTGCTTCAATCTCTTAACATCACGATCCATGATCTCCACTTCAATTTCTCAAATTCTTCCTATGGTTATCAACACGTCTCTTCTCACAGCTTCTCACGGTCAACAAGTGATTCTTAATTTACACCATCCCTTCCGTAGCCTCTCGAATCATTCCAAGTCCATTCAACTGACCTTTCCTACTTCATTCTATCCAACTGGCGATCCACATTTTCATCAACATAATTCTTCAAATGCTACAGCTTCAATGCTAACATAGTAAATGTCGTTATACAAAGATACTACCAGCGGCAAGTGTCGTTCTCAACAACTGTCAAAATCAATCACACACGCTCGGAGCACGTCTTCCAATGTTCGAATCGTCCTTTCACTTGGTTCATCATCTCATAAAAACAATTATTCATAAATGAAAATCGCACGGGTCACACATAACCCCATCGAAAAACGTTCAGAATATATAAGACGAAGTAATTAACACTAGTCATACAAAATCACCTTATCGCAATATTACGTACATACAACCCTAGTTCGTCAAAAACGAATTCATTGATACGGAAATCATCCGACGCATACATAACTCTCTCGAAAACGTCACAATCCAACCAAATACAAAATCCATTATGAAACACATACCACCAAATTACAACATGTTTGCAACATGTTTGCAACATAGCCAAACCATGCCAAACCAATCAGTTCAATCAGTTAACCCACGCTTGCTAATCAGCCAAGCCAAGATAAAACAAGAATATTGACATAATTCTCGGATGAGTCCAGTCAAAAGAAAATTGCAAGTTAAAGAAGGTTCAAGAGCTTGCTAGCTATGGATGCATATCCAAAAAGAAATAAAATACTTACATGTGTCATCGTGGGGTGCTCACACACGGATCCATACCCAAAAGATACTACAAGAACACCATCTTACTTCCGTCCCAAACGTGGTCAAAATCTTAATAAATATCATCGTTCACAGTAAAAAAAAATACATTACATGGCACGTGTTCTCCATGATCGGACTTCATTGGACAATGTCGTCTCAAGTTCTCACAACTTACGATCACTCGACCAGATTACTTACCACACAAATACATAAAAGGCAAGGGTTTACCACAAAAACATCAACTAGGGATATCTATCGTTTAACCATCGATAATCAAGGATGGTTGAGTCAAGCAAAGAGGATTCCTCACTTAAATAAACGAAAACGACAATGGAATTGTCTTCCAATTACTGATGCACAGTTGGTAAACTTCAACAGTTTACCGCGTGTCGTTGTCATATCAAAAGAACAAGAAAAGAATAATAAATAAAGTACGATACATTCGACGTAGGAGAAGTCTTCGTCCTTTCCCTTAGAGTTATTCAAACTCGGTTTTCCTCTACTTCAGCATTTTTCCATCTTTATTAAAAACTCTTCTCCCGGTGACGATACGAGCCCCTTTGGTATTTCATCAACACCCTCGTGATTTCGATGAAATTTGCACGTTACACACAACTCATAAAAACATTTTCCAAACACTACTCGGTCACAGTGACTTACCAAGTCAACACCAAACGAAAGAAAAGATTTCAAGGAATACAAGAAAAATTCAAAAATTGTCTTTAGGAATCAAAGAAAATGCGATTACTTGCATAAGGATCCACCATTTTTAAAAACGTTCTCATCCAAACATTTATCAAAACACTACAAGTTTCAAGATGACCAATTCGTTTGACACGATAGTGCCCTTCCTAAACTATACATAATTAGCTAGATCATGCATACTTAAGGATCAAGCAACAACAACCAACAAAACAGGGCTCTTCCCGAATTATGCATAGTTAGCTAAGCTGTGCATAATTGAGGATCGAGTGACGACACAAACATTTTTATTTCATACCAAATATGACTACGAAAGTTGTCGACCTAATCTTCAAAATAATTAAATCATTTGAAATGGAATTTGAAATGGGAAAATATTGTTACCATCGTTTTAAGAAACACATCAACCATTTTTCATACACTTTGAAAACATACATTACTTTGCCTATTATGAGAAAAATGAATAAATAATTAAAAAATGAAATCGACACCATTTGCATTTGGTTCACCAAAACATTTGACACACTCATACCTATTTTCACAATAGACCACTCACAAGATAACGGTAAGGTGGTTCATGATTAAATATCATTGCAAGCACAACAAGTAACAAAATCAAAAAGCAATGAGATCGAACGAGGTAAACGAGCAATATTATTGCCAGCTAAAGTTTATTACATCAGAAACGAAAATACTTCAAATGTATGACAAAAGTCTCGGGATAACAACAGCGATCTACGAATACATGGAGTAAAAATTGAATATCAATACAAGCGTCAAAAATAAAACAACGATAATAATTCCCATCGTCTCGAGTTGCACACACACTCCACGAAGTGTATACGGGAAGAGAAGAATAATCACTTGGTTAACTATAAACAATTTCACCAGGAAGATCGAGTTCTTTCACCTCTACAATTTGGTAAAGCGGCTTCGCCTCCTCGCTTTTGTTCAATATAAATAAATAACCAATTTAATGAAGATTTATAGCATCATTCAAGTAAATACATAATTTTTGGTTCCATTAACCGAAAGGAGAAAAAAATTGCGGGGTCCATGAAGGGGACAAAAATACACCGGGTGACATACCCTCATCATCAAGTACTAGCGAAGTAGCGACACAAAAATAAATATAATAATATTGGTTTCATACCATAGACAATATTAAAATGAACAATCACATGACGACTCATGTTTAGATACAGACTCACAAAATCAAAGAAGGGATATCGGACGATCGAACCATCGTGACTCAAAACATTATATATACATCTTTATTAAATAATATACAAGTAGGCGTGTGTTGTGTAATCCAGTTGCGTATAATAATTAGTGTTACCTTGTACATTGTAAAACCGAACATTTACACATTTTTAATTTGTGTTACACCATTAAAGAATTTATACCTTTCATTTTCCAATCTTTACAACGCTTTCATTTCTGGAAAAATTTCAATCTCTCGGAAATTATTAACATTAGTAGATGCGGTGACTCGGTTATCATAATTGACAAATCATTAGGTTTGAAAATCTCCATACTTGTGTCAAAACCTCATTAATGTTCATATCTTAAGTACCAAAAACATACGTAGTAAGAATTTTCCAAGTTTTACGTTTTTATTATTATTACGGCTTACCTTATCGCATACATACACGTATCCAACACGACTCAAGCTAGTCCACTTAACTCTTAAAATCAACTTTTGACTTTTTATTATACATAAGTCTTCCTTAAAACTGATTTGTTAAATCATATTCGCGTAATTCGACTCAAATGATAAAGAGATTTCACGTGGTATTATCTCGGATACTTACTGATTTTAGTCGAGACTTAAATCTCAATAATAATAATATAATAAACAATCAAAATGCTTATCTCAATAATTTTAAAATATATAAAATTCAACTTTTAATCCTTAGCCCATTATCAAATGATTTTAAAATTAACACATCTCGTCGCGAAATAAAACAAAAGATTTTTCAAACGATTTTAAACAAGCATCATCAAATTACACATATTGATTCTCTATAACGACAATTAGACAAACAAATGATTTCAAATGACATTCCATCAACTTTTAATAATTTATTTCAAGCATTATAATTTCTCACTTAAAGTGTACATTTTGATTTTAACCCAGTTTATTCACTACAACAAGTAACGTGTTCTAGTTTACACCAATGCATACGTAAACATAACCTTATGTTTAAAATAAAACCAATTTTACAAAGTTTCTAGCTCCAAAATACCTGTCCACATCTTCTACTCATGTTTTATATTACAAGATACGTCAAAAGTTTACTACATTGACCCGAAAATTAATTCATACCAAATCCGAAGCTACATATACTCAATAGTCATATCACAAATTTTATTATAAACTCCTTTCTCGAATTAATTTAAACAAATTCTTAACAAGTCCATCACAATCTTTTAGTATCAAATTTTAATATATAAAAACAAGGATTTTACGAGTAATAATAATTACTTATTACGATTTTCCAACCAAGGTTGAAGGAAAATAATTTCACAATGTCCGTTTATTCTCTACACGAATTTTACTTGTTACAAAACACATCATACGTCATTTTTATCCGAAAGTTTCATTCACCAAATATTAAATATATAAAACACTTTATGTTTAAATCATTCAATCAACAAAGTTCGATGCTTACTTAACTTGCACAAATGCCGGACCTCGTCATGTAAAATATTAACTTCAAAATAATGAATCAACAAAACAAAATGAAATAAATGGAACGAGAATACGTATGTCAACTAAATGTTGTTATCGGCCTCGGATGAGTCTCGAAATCGTACTCCACAAAATTAACACAAAAACCAACCAAATTCCAAGTTATCGCGCTTGATCACAACGCCAGTCTATTTTAAAACACATCTTTAAAATTCAAGTAGAATAGTAAACAACGATTAAATGGCAACACGCCTCAACCACGTTTCATAATATACACACATGATTCGCCGCCCCAATGTACGCATCGTCGATTATACTTCGTCTATGTTATAGTTACGTGAACTAACATATCAAACCCATTAGGAATAAAGGAAATAAACTAATACGTAAGTAAATTACGTTTCAAAAGAAAATGTCCAAAATGACACATCACGGTGCGATAACGACAATCGAGATCGACCTAGTCGATATAAAATATGTTACGAAGCATCATTTACGTATCTAGGATATCAAACGAGGTTCATATTCGGTTATTCGAACAATAAATTAATTATCAAGATTGATAATTAGCGGTAAGGCCGAATTCTCAACAAAACCGCATTTTAATGTACGATAATTACTCAAGGACCATTGCTTCTCGTGCAATGCCTTTAAATACCATAGTATATACATACTTATACATACAATCATTCCTACATACACGTAGGATTACAACGCGGTGTTGCCATGTAATGCAATGTAGCCCGTTATGCCAATTACATGCAACATATACGATAATCTTTACACGAATTTGCAAATTACGATGATAAGTACTCAATGTACACAACAATATATCTCAATATATATCAAAGTATTCACTTACTAAATACTCGGGAATTCGTATCAATTTTGAGGGATACATCTAAAATATAAAGCAATGCTAAAGAATTCTTACCGGAGCCATGCAGGATAGTTGTGTGCTTGGACAATTTCTTACGACACCAAAAGTTATAGTTTAGGATTTTTCAAAATGACCTAGTTCTCTATAACTTATGGCTCTGATTACCAATCTGTAACACCCCCACAAATGCTATGCGCAGCGGAACTACAACATTTGGGTGCTACACAGTTATCATCGCACACAAGATATATCAAACGACTCAAAAGACGTAAAAGTCTTGACATTATTTAAACATAGTTAAAATGTACATGTCTACTGTTTTTTTCAAACCCCAAAAGAATACAATACAGAGTTTGCGTTTAGGTCCCCACTGAATCTCAACCCAAAAATACATTTTCATTCACATGACATAGTATAAAATTTTTAAGTGCAAAAAGGGAGGAAAACAAAGTAGACCGCCAAGCCACCACAACTTCCATCCTCGCATGCTCCGCTGCTATCAATCTTGGTTACCTGAAACACATGCTTAAAATCGTCAACACAAAGGTTGAGCGAATCTATAGGTTTATCAAATCATAAGTTGAACATAAGTATTAAAAACCAATCATGATCATTCAATAGCATTGTCGTACTCACAATATATTACTCAAGGATATGACAATTGTGTTTAAGCTCATGACACTAATCCGTTAACTCAATCACCCGCGTAATAATTACCGGCGTGATTCAGATGAAACCAGTGCCCCTTCTAAAGGCATCAGTTGCAATTATACCTTATCTCTCATACAAGATAATCTACCGCAGAACTTACTCAACGTACAGCTTCTCGGCTAGCATTGGGTCGTTAGCCCCGTAGTACTACAAATTGTATAAGCGGCTATTTCCCCCTACTCGAGGGCAGGACAATAGTTAATAGTTCATGAATTTAGGGACTTTTGCAACTAGGTACTCAACACAATTTCGAGGCAACATTCGGGTCCAACAACCATTCATGACTTATGTTCATTTTCATTTAAATTAGCATGTATCCCCCTCGCGGGTAAAATCATTTGAAATAAGTAAAGAGCGAGGCTATAGACTCACCTGGCGTAGTAGTAGTAGTTCTAGCGAAGACGTAACGAGAAATGTCACCGACGACGTGGATGCCCGGGAAAATCAAACACTTGACCTAAAAATCAAGGTACGTAAACCAAATCAATACTCCGCGTACATTATTGTACTAAACACACGCAAATGCAAACACACTCAATGCTTATGAAAACTCACGCCAAAGTCAAACAAGTAGTTGTTACTAGACTTATACCATTTATCAATGTTATTAAAGTTACTATCCATTTTACGGTTTCGCCGATACTTACCAAAAGTACGGACTGTTTTACTATACTTAACCATTGTTATAAAAATTAAGAAAATTCTCAAAAATACCTTAAGACCTGTAGAAAATCCATTTTTAATCCCATTAAAAGTTTTCGCTTTTACGACCCTTTACTCAACACATTACTAAACCTACATTTTTCGGACTGAAATTGTACTTCGACCAACTTGGACTTCTTTGACCTATTTGAAATGCACCTTTGACTTCTTTGACTCCTAAGTCCAATTATAGACTCATTTACACAGGTTTGTGACAAAAATTTGACCCTTGACCATTTACCAATTCATACTTGTGGTCCTCGGGATTTGACTAAAACTATACATAAATTCGGATTATGAAAGTTCTCGTCTCCCGGTACTCGATCTTTAAAACCTCATAACTTTTAGCTCGTTTTGAGTCACGGGCTCTACCTTATACCAAATTAAAGATAAGAAGACCCTCTATAACTACATTTAGTTATCTAGACCTGTAGGAAAAATAATTTTTATAAAAAGGTCCTAAACTTTCTGCCTAAATTTGGCTATACCAAAATCATGCTTAAACTCGATTCCAAACCTACTAATCACCACTAGGCATCATCTTAAGCATTCCCAAACATATCCAAACACAAATTTCAGTCCTAACCCCTATTGATCAATCAACCTCATAATCCTAACATCTAAAAACAAACATGCAATCACATGTACCCATTTAAAACATCACTAAACACAATACCAAACACAAAATAAATGCTCAAAATCATCAACCACCATGGCTCCCCAAACACCCCCTTGTGCCGTGGGGTTTGGGTGACCAAATCACCACAACCAAATTAATTTTGGTGGGTTTTATTGGTGATTATACTCACACTATACATGAATTTAACATGCATCCACACAATTAGCCTCAAAAACGAATTTGAATCATCTTGAAAATTTTTGGAAAATTAATTTGAATGCATGTGGGATTTAAGTACATAGAAAGGTGGGGAATGATGAGATTAGATGTGGTCTAACCTTAGTTTCAATGAAAATCAAGTAGAAAAAATTTTTAATGGTGTTCTTGGTGGGTTTGGGGGTGACCGTCGGCTTTAAGGAGAAGAGAGGGAGAGTTTTGATTTTGTTTTTGTTAAATGTTACTATGTGTTTGTGTTTATGCCTTTTTGTGGTATTGGGAGGGACTAAAGTGTATATTTGGCTTTCTTTTGGCCTTAAGTAAAAATGCCATTAAAACTTTGCGGGATCGACTCACTAGTCAATTTAGAAAATTTTACGGGAGTCGGAAATCATCCCGAACACTCCAAAATATTTTTGGGATACTTTAAATGTACTCGGAAGGCTATAAAACTCACCCGACTCAACTTAACACGAACCGTAAGTAAAATTCTCGAAAAATTACATTATCGATAAATCGTCAATAATTATAGAAATTTGGGCATCCATCGGTATCGTAGTCGTTATCGGTTCTTCTTAAATCGTCAATCGTTAAATTACGACCGTAAACGTTGGTTTCAACTTAAACCGTCAAATAATTCCACGATAAAAATTCTTAAAAATTTCAAAAATATACGTAAAATAAGATTAAATAAATGACGTTGGGCTCGGGATATCACATCCACAAGTGAGCCTCAACTTACGAGAGATGCTCATACTGAACAGCTCTTGAGACAATAACTTAGCATCATACGGCACTTTCACGGGTGTTACATTTAATATCAAGTCTATAGCTGTATCAAACTCTAAATCTTTCAAGAATTACAATGGTATAAGTATATGGGACATGAAGTAACGAGAAGGCAAATATCACAAGTGATGAATGCATAGGATCAAGGCAAATGAATAAGTTCATGCCTAAAGAAAAATGATCATGTCAAAAGATTCACAAGAACAAGATTGAAGACTCAAACATAATATGCTAGGTTTAAGATTTTGAAGAAGGTGTGACCTCCCTTAGGGGGAGATTGTTTGGAAAACGAAATTCCTAAGAAACTCTCGGTCACATCATAGTTAGCTTAGCTAGCTAAAGATCACGAGCTATAGACTATTTATGACTTTTTCATTTGCAGTGACCTCCCATAGGGGGAGATTGTTGGAAATATGTTTTTACGTATTTAGGAAGGATCAATCACTCCAACGAGATACATCTAGTATGGGCTCATGATCTAGTAAGTTACAATATAACCTATGAATCCCACATATAGGGTGGGCTATATATACCCCCTCCTAGCATGTTAGGAGGGGTTGGTTCTCACTTTCATTAATCTAATCCTAGTTTTTCACATATTCTCTCCAACCTCTCTCTACTTTCTCTCTCTAGTTCTTCATCTCTTTCTCTCTCTTGTAATCATTCCAAGGTTAGGATAATTCAAGGATTACGTAGGCCTACATTTGAGAAAGATCATACCTGTGTTGCATGCTTGAAAGGCAAGCAACATAAGGCTTGTTTCAAGTCTCAATCTGTTCACACTAGTTATAAACCACTAAATTTGCTTGATATGTACTTTTTTTTGGGTAAAAGGGAATTTATACCCCGGTAAAATGCATTACTCCAAAAAAACGTTGAAGTACAACGGATGAGGGTGAAATCCCTCATCTCAGCCCGTTACATAGGCACAAACAAAAAGCATATAAATGCTACTTTCCTTTTCATACTATAAGATCGACATGCCGATCCTATGTAAACAGAAATTAAAACTACTTCCTACCACGATTTTTAAGATTAAAATCAAATTGATCACAAAATTCTTGAAACTGTCCCGGATATTCTGCAATTTGATCATCATAACCATCATAATTATAGGGAATATCTTCCTTCAATCTAGGCTTCAACATTCCCTCATCATGTGGGAAATCAACATCTTCATCTGAATCTGAGGGATTAAGTACCTCATTAGATGAACTAGGGTAACCAAATGAACTAGTACCCCCATAATCCGTGTGCACCACAGATGATTTAGAACTCAAAACAGCACCATCACGGTGCTTACATTTCTCATCCTTTACACCTTCCTTAGAATTACAACTATCCTGACCAGAATCAGTATTAACATCAAGTACCTTATCTTCCTCCCTAAGTTTGTCGACAAAATCTTTGTTCGACTTAGCCTTAGAATCCGAAGGAAAAGTTTTGTTAGTTGCAACCTTAGAGGACTTACCATTAGAACCAACAGCCTGAGTCTTCTTCTCAATAGCACGATACACAAAATTGGCTTTAGGTTTCGTAAGTTGAATACCTTTAATATGACGTTTAATGCCAGCCTTTGTATCATTTCCCTTCCTACTTGCATCTCTAACAGGTTTATTAATCAGCTTAACAGCTGATTTCGCCTTATGCTTAGGACACTCAGCCCCCACATGGTCAAAGATTTTGCAGAATGCACATCGTGGTGGCTGCCATTCGTATACAATATCCACAGTAGCCATTATGTGTCCTTCCCCATGTACAAGTGGAATCTCCACATCAACCGAATGAACAAGAGGAAATTCAGCTGATACTTCCACAAGCGCTCTTGCATAGCTACTACGCCCCCACGAATGAAGACATAAATTACTAGTATGAGCATCAAATCTCATAAGCTTACCAACCTTCGCAGTAATCAACTCAAGCCCCACCTTCGAATAAGCTACTATAGGAACATTAATCATTTTCACCCATAAAGGAAGCGCATAAACCATCTCCTTCTTAAGTAGCATGTCCGGTTTCCAAATATCCAGCAATAATGGGACTTGTTTAATATGCCAAGGACCACCCTTAACAACCTTTTCCATACCTGAACTAGACTCGAATTGAAAAAGAAAAAACCCATCATACATCTTAACGCGCTTCAATCCGTACTTAGCCCATGCATACTTGACATAATTTTCAACTAACGGAAAGGCCAAACGTTTACCTACAAAGTAGCCATACAACGTATCCACGAATCGTTCACTTATTTCCATCATTGCTTCCTTTGGCAAAGAAACAACAGCAGCCATTCTCGCATTATTAACGTGAACCTTATGCACGTGGGCCCCCTCCTTAGAACTAGTCGGCTTGACACCAATCAATTCTGTCATAACATCTATACCCTTACTCGACTGATGAACGTCCAAAGTCTCTAGAGTCGATGATGATGCATCGTTTTGAGGTTTAGAAACCTCAAATGTATCCTTAGTAACCACCAATCGATCATCTCCCTTGTCACCAACTGTATCCGTAAAACGGACACATCTACGGGTAATCAACGGTTTTCCATCTTTGCCCAATATTCTACCATCAATACTCTTAATTTTACTGGCAAGTTGACTGAACCCTGACCCCGACTTCTTCGAATCAGTATTCTGATTCATTGCCCTGGTTTTCTTATTCAGAAAGCCTTGTTCCATCTCTACGTAACCCACTTCCCAACCACAACACGCAGCAATACCACTGGTATAGAAAAAACCCTAAAAAAAAAGGATTTTAATAATAAGTACAACCAGACCCAAACGCCACACTCGATCCCAAAACTAGATTTAGGAAACGATTTGGGTAATGTAGGACACAGAATAATCCCTACACAAGAGGATTATAAAAAAACCAGATGATTTCAAATGATAATAATTGAAACAGCCGACACCAAACCCTAGATACCAATCACAAAACCCTAATCTAAATTCAAACCCCAATCCCCAAATCGTCAGTAACAATAAACCCTAGAATACAAAAAACCAACGAAGTGATCAGTTTTGTTTCTAGAGATTACGTGACCAGACAATAGAAAGATGAGATACGAAATAGAAAGAGAATGGAAGGACGGAAATAAGATAGGTGACGGCTGGAAATCACCTAGTGTAGAGAGAAAAAATTAGGGTTACGATTTAGTGCTCTTACCCTCGCTTGATATGTACTTATTTGGACCTATATTAGTGGCTACCATTAGTCATAAATGGTATTGTTTTGAATTCACTGATGATCACTCTAGGTTTACTTGAACTTTCTTTTTAGATGAAAAGAGTGAAACTACTCATATATTAGTGAAATTTATCACCTAAATAGAAAAGAAAACAAGGAATGAAGTGAAAATCATTAGGAGTGATAATGGTGGTGAGTTTAGAAACAAAGATTTAGATGCCTTCTGTGTCAAGAAAGGAATTACTAGGGAGTTTGGCACAGCTAGAACTCCACAGCAAAATGGTGTAGCTGAGAGAAGAAATAAGACCTTAATTGAGGCAGCTAGAACCATGTTAGCAGATGCACAGTTACCCATTGATTTTTGGGATGAGGTTGTATGCACAACTTGTTATGTTCAGAATAAAGCACTCATTAACAAGTCTCACAACCAAACCCTCTTATGATCTATTTTGGAATAAGAAACCCTTAATAGATTTATTTAGACCCTTTGGTTGTCATGTTTTAATCTTGAATACCATGGACAATCTAGGAAAGTTTAATGCAAAGGGTGATGAGGGATATTTTATAGGATACTCTATTAACAACAAAGGGTATAGGGTTTACAACAAGAGGACAAACCTTGTCACAAAGAACATTCATGTTGAATTCTTAGAGAATAAGCCCAGTGATCCTGAATCTAGTACAAATTAGTTTTTGATTTGGAACCATTGACTAGATCTATTAATTATATGATTATGACTAATCATGTAGAGTTGGAAGCTCCAATTACTAACCATGCTAGTATACAAGCTATGGAGGCTATAGGATCACAAGATACATAGCAAAACTCATCATTTAAATTCTTGGATGTACCTATTTGGAGTACACAGTATATGAAGACATGTGTTGCTGTGAACACATAGGAGAAAAAAGGAACAAGAGAGTCCAAAGGGTGATGCATGCAAAGGAAATGATGGCCATGCAGTCACTGACGATACAGTTCTACCCCCCGTTGCTCTAAATGATGGTGTTAGTGGCAAGAGTCCACCCATTGACAGTTCTCCTCTATCCACTGACATGTCAGTTACTGAATCCATTTCTATACCTACTGAATGTGTTAGTGGCTCCACTCCATCCGCTAACAATGCCCTAAATGATGACAGTAGATATGAAACTCAAGAAGGAGACGATATTGGCAATTCAGAGTCTACTATTCAGTTTCATCATTTATTTAGGGGATGATCTACCTTATTTGTATCTAAAAATCATACCCCTTCCTAAATAATTGTCCCTCTTCATACTCCAAGATTAACCAGAAGTCAAAAGAAAGAGCACGGTGGTTTTATTGCTAATATTCACAAGAAAGATGATAATGCATGGATTCAAGAGTGTTTGTTGCTTGTTTTCTATCACAAGCAGAACCTAAGAATATTTTTTATGCTCTCAAAGATGAAAGCTGGGATGAAGCAATGCAGGATGAGCTTCACCAGTTTGCTATACACGATGTTTGGGAACTTATGAACTGTCCCAAACATGTCAGGCCAATTGGAGCACGTTGGGTTCTTAAGAATTAGAAAGATGATAGATGAATTATGATAAGAAACAAGGCTAGATTGGTTGCACAAGGTTACACACAAGAAGAGGGTATTGACTATGAAGTGGTTATTCCACATGTTGCCAAAATTGAAGCAATAAGGATTTTCCTTGTCTATGCTTCTTACATGGGATTCATAGTGTATTAAATGGACGTGAAAAATGACTTCTTGTATGGAACTATTCAAGAGGAAGTATATGTTATGAAACCTTCTGGATTTAAAGATTCAGAGCATCCAGACAAAGTGTACATGGTGAAAAGGCTATGTATGGCCTTATTCAAGCCCCCAGAGCTTGGTATGTTACTTTGTCCACATACCTTGTGGACAATGGATTCAAGAAAGGGACGATAGACCAACCATTGTTAACTAAGCAGAAAGGAGCTGATTTTCTACTAGTTTAGTTCTATGTTGATTATATAATCTTTGGATATTCAAAACTAGAGATGAGCAAAGATTTTTCCAAGCTAATGACAGATAAGTTTCAGATGAGTGCAATGGGGGAGATGAATTTATTTCTTGGGCTTCAATTACAACAAATTTCATATCTCAAGATAAATATGTAGCTTAAATTTTGAAGAAGTTTAGGTTTTTAACAAATAAAAGAGGGCTAGCACACCCATGGATAGAGAAAACCCTTGGGGAAAGCTGGGAGAAGGAAAAGATGTTGATGTCAAGCATTATAGGTCAATGATTGGTTCATTGATGTATCTCACAGTTTCTAGACCTAACATTATGTTTGAAGATTGCTTCTAGACCTAACATTATGTTTGCAGTTTGTGCATGTGCACGACATTAAGTGACTCCTGAAGATTGTCACTTTCATGTTGTGAAGATGATCTTTAGGTACCTTAGGTGCTCTCCATCCTTGGGATTATGGTATCCTACAGACTATCCTTTAGAGTTGGTTGGATATTCAGGCAGTGATTATGGTGGTGACAATGGTGACAGATAGTCTACCATAGGTGGATGCCAATTCTTGGGAAGCAGATTGATATATTGGCAATGCAAGAAAGAGACTATTGTGGTCAGTTCAACAACTGAAGCTGAGTATGTAGTTGTTGTTGCACGTTGATTCAAAATCAGTTGCTGAACAATGGGTATAATTTTATGCATACTAAGATTTATATAAATAATAGAAGTGCATTGTGTATCATTAAAAATCATGTACATCATTCTAAAACTAAACACATAGAGATTAGATATAATATCCAGTAATTTTGCTAATGTAATATCAATGTATGTGTATTTCACATTTGATAAATAAATAAAGAGACAAATTCACTAAGAAATTTTTTCATTATGATGTGATATATGATTGATTTATGGAATATGTGGGTTCTCACTATCTCAATTGACACTTCAACATATGCTTATATGTTGTAAACAATATGTATATAATCAATTCTGATTTCTAAAAGTAATCATATGGATTTATTATGAATAAGAACATTTCAAATATAACAAGGATGCGCTAAAATCATTAAAGAGCATTAGAAACACTAGAAATCCCTTGTAAACTAAAGTTTCAAATATAACTACACAATATCTATATATGAATAACAAAGACAAATATACAAGTTATAATATATCAATTAGAAGTAATATTTGATTCTAAATACTAAGTACAAGTCATTTAAAGCTAAGTACAAGTATTAAGACCTAGGAAACCTAAATTAGCACCTAGAATTCATTTCACAATGAATTAAAGTCTAGTATTTTTCTATAAATTATAAAACTGAACTAATTATAATATTAAGATCATACATTTATCTCAAGTTAAGTTACAAATTACTAAATCACAATGTACAAGTTATTTAAGCATGGAACTATAAGTTAATCTAATTATACATAGGATATGATTACCCTATAAAAATCCTTAAACTAAGTGTGTAGAGTCAATAGAAGTCATAAACATAACATATAAGACCTATAATAAGCTTACATGAGGAAATAAACACTAATTGCCCAAAGTACAAAGTCATTAGGCTTAATAACCTAAAAACCCGTATATTAAGCATTTTACTTAGAATCAATGCATAGTCTTTTAGGACAAGTCTACCAACACTCATAGCATTACATTTAGGCTATAACATTATATTATAGAGATTTACAAGTACCCTAAAGCACAAGGTACAACATTTCAACGCATGACTTATAAATTAGGTCAAAATAGGTATTTTCACTCTTTAGACATTTTTACTTAGAATAACCTATCAAACCAAGTGTAGAAACTTATTGGATACTTAAAACACAATGTATAAGATATAAATTAAGTTTACATCATTAGCTAAAGGAAGGATAAAGACTTTAACAAAGATTTACCGCTAGATCATTAGAAACTGTTGTTTCCATATTAATTCACTTCACCATGGTTGATTAATTAAAATAAAGAAGAAAGATAGATGATTTCTAGAGAGAGAAAGTAGAGAGAAGATGGATAAACTATGAGAATATCATATTAAGAAATGAAACCACCAACCTCTCCTAACATGCTAGGAGGGGTATATATAGTCGGGCTTATACATGTATTGTTTAATGGGTCGGGCTTGAATAAAATGCTTAGTAACTTAAAAGAGGCGTTTTAAGCTAGCCATCAAGCCCGTAATGTCACGACTATCTTAACTAACTATTACAACGTTCTAATAAATATTACAGTAAAAAATCTATGTCCGAACATTCTTGTTTAACTCAATATTTTGAGGCTAACAATCTTCCCCAATGTGAGGTCATTCCTCTTCGATATTTGGAATTTAATGGAGATTGCGAATTTCGTCATAAATGAATCTTGAACGTGTAATAGTAGTCTTGTTCCTTCATGCTGTAATATTTGAGCCTTTGTCGTTGTCTTTCGACTTTGTCTTTAAACTTGAGATCTTCAAATTATCCTTGACTTGTCTTTTCCATCTTACAATCTTGTGTCTTTATCCACATGCTCAAACTTTGCAAAATCTTGAAAGCTTGCTAATAATCTCCTTTGAAGAGAGGTCATTCCTCTACATTAATTGATAAGGAAGATTTTGATCATCAGAGTTGCGGAAGTCTTTAGCTTTCTTGATTGTTGAAAGTCTTTGGGCATGAGTATGTGGTTTTGAATCTTTGACTTTGCCGAGTACACCGTAACGCCACCTTCTCAAGACAAAACTTAGACAAGGACTGAATAGCTTTGACATTCGTCCTAAATCGGTAGCGTTTTACCTCCGGTTGGTGAAGACCATTACACGATATTAAATATCGTACCTGTGATTAGGTAGATTTAATTAAGAACCTCCTTGACAAGGTTTCGCGGTTGTACTAGCCGTTCTCTTTACTCGACCGTCTCAAAGCAATACTGCGAACATAAAGAGTGAATCAATTGGATAAATATCCTCTTGATTAAAGTCATCAATTCAAATTCCCGGAACAAGTTTGATTCATTAAGATTCTTACCATTGTTGCTTTCCAGTTGACACAAGCTTGATTCATAAGAATCTTGCAAGTTACATACCGTAGCGCTGTTTAATGTTGGCGCTCAAAAGGATTTCCATTTGTCACTGTGAATATTAATAAATATCACTCTGAATGTTCTGGCAAGACCATAAAGATATTGCGTAGAAACCTGAAACGAGTTTGAATGAATTTAGAATCAAACCACTATTTCTTTTTAGTTTACACATGTTCAATTCTAGAAGAATCTTACACATGACCTACCGCAGTGTTGTTTGATGTTAACACTGGAAGTATTTCCACTCATCATTATGAATACTAAGTAGTATCACTCTGAGTGTTCTAGCAATATCACAAGGATATAGCGTAGGTGATGGGATGGCATTTATACATGATCTCATCGTTCTTTTCGGGCTTTAAATGCATAAAAATGTCATAAAATACCATATATATGCTTGTGTTTGTTTACTTGTGAATTTTAGGTATGGATACCGTGAAAAAGACAAAAGATCATAAGAAACAAGGAAAAACGAACACGAGAAACGAAGCCGTAGAATGAACCGCGCCTTAGTTCATGATTTCTTAAAGAAAAATCCTTGAAGACTTGAAGATGTACAAGATTGAGCCCTCATTTATGAAGAAATGACACTTAATACCCTTTTATATTCATAATTACAAGTTTGGTCCCTTAAGTTTGTCAAAATTACAAAAAGGTCCTTTAATTTTGAAGATTTGGCAAGTTTAGTCCCTCAACATATCTAAATTGTCAATAATGGTCTCTCATGAATTCAAACATCCAATCAAGACCTTCAAAGATGAGAAATGTCCAAGATCAGCCCTTGATATATTCAAAAATGGCAAAAATAACCCTTGAAACCCTTTCACCAAAGTTTTGTGGCCAATATGTGAATTCTGAAACTTAAATAACAAAGGAAATCGTTTTGTTAAGCTGAAAAACTTATTATACCATATTTCCCAAAAAACAAGGACTCATATTGCCATTTCCCAAAGTTTAAACGCATAAACACGCGCCAAACATATCCCACCCCTAATTTCGGATCAAAAGTTTTACTATTCACCTTTATGAACCCAGAATTACCACCCACTTGAACAAAGGGTAAAATCAAATTACCTTGTCCCACGTTTGATTCACACGCCCAGAAACTCATCCCACACCTAAAACCCCAATCCCCACTCACCATGTGACCCCACCATTCAACCCGTTACCCAATCACATTACAACTTCCTCTCCAAGCAAGCTGACATGGCAAGATCAACGCTTTAGGCTCATTACTTGGCCCAAAGTATAAATGAACGATTTGGATCAAATTGACAGCTCAACAACTCAATGCACTCAAGGGTAATTCAGAGATTTCCTAGCTAGGGTTTTCATGTATTTTTTTCCCTTCTAGAATGATCTTAGTCGTCTATATAAGGAGGCCTCAACATGTGAGAGTCCATTTGTTCCAGATTTTAGCTAATTTCTTTGTAATTCCTTTTTATGAAATAAAAGTTAGTTTTCTGAAAATATTGAATTCTCTTTTGTGTTTTATGAAAGTTTGGTGTTTTATTAGCTAAGATCTGAGTTTCATTTACATGTTTGATTGATTTTGAGAAAAGGTTTTAAGGTTTAAAACACTTATTTTCAAAAAATCAAAGGATAATCTGTTTTGAGCTCACTTTTGTGTTTGTTCTTCTTAGCAACTGAGGAAGCTGGTGCTTGTTCTTACTAGCACCTAAGCTCAAACAATCCAAAGTGTGGATGTATATTTTGGAGGTTTAAATCTCTTCTCCCTTTTATATTTTCTAAATATTGCATGATTTTGGGTGATTTTGCATATTTGTTTGTGAATCTGAATATTTGTGGTTGATTTTTGTTGTCTAAGGTTGGATTGTTGTTACTAGGTTCTTTTGATCTTGTATTGAGGGTTAAATCACAACAATCCTTTGAGAATTTGAGAAATAAGATTTCAAAGGGGTGTTTAGGTTAACTGATTTATCAAGGTTTAAGACAACTTGAGTGGTTGTCTGTTGTTATTTGTTGGTGGTATTTGTTTATCTGGTGTATTGGATCATTTATTTGCAAGTTTTGAGGGTCTAAACACCTAAATCAATCAAAGGACCATAAAATCTGTTTTACTTGGAGTTTTTGGCTAAAATTTTGAGGACACCTAGATCTAAGGGTAGACTAGGGTTAACAAGCGTTAAGTTTTAGTTAACATAACCAGGGAAAGGGATTTAAGGGTTTGAAATTGGGTTGATGGTCAAAAAGATCAGCAAAAGGATTTTGGATAATCACATTTGTTCATCAGTAACTGATTGTTCTTGAATCTGCTTCTAATCTTTGATCCAGTGGTTGAAACAAGTTTATTTGTGCTTATTGGACTTTATTATAGCTTGTGTATGCATATGGTTCATTTTGGTTGGCTTAGTCATGCTTAATCTGCTTATTTTGTCATAACTGCTTATTTTCCAAGTCTGTATCATATCTGGTGACTGTTTGCTTATTATGTGCTTATTGGTTGAACCAAATTGTGATTTTTTTTGTTGATATTGACTCCTTGTGATCCACTGATTACAAGGGTTCCTTTGTTTTCCATTGAATCCAACTGGATCTCTCTAAAAAGCAAGTCAAATAGTCAAAGCAGTGGGAACTCCTTTCCCCTGCTACTAGCCACTGCTTGTGTTATTTCACCTTGTGCTTATCCATAAGCTGTTCTAGCTTATTTAAACCTGCAACAACTTTGAATTTGTAATAGGTGTTACTTATTTGACCCATTTGTTCATACTGGAGCATTTGAGGGGTTGACTTTGAGCTTTGACTAGAAAACCAACTACTTTTACTTTTACATAAGTGCTTATCAGCTTATTCTGCTTATTTGTCTTGGCATATTGAACTTTTCTTTGTTGATTTGTCAAGTCATTTAGAGTATTTTGCAACTTATTTCAAGGTCTGAGGTGGTCTAGAACTCAAAGTCGACTATTTTGTCTTTTAATGGAAACTTACTTTGCTTATTTCTGACTTATTGGTTGAGCTTATTTGAAATTTCTTTTTACAAATCTCTTAGGCATCTCAAAAGAAGGTTGTGTGTCAAATCTAAGCTTATGGCATTGGCTTATTGCTTAATGGGCCAAAAAGCCCAATAAGAATAAGCTGCTATATTATTAAGCTGTGATAAGCTCACTTTTAGCTTTTGGGCCTTCAGAATTTTGTGTTTAGAATTGAATTTTAAGTTAGACTGGTGACTTTCAGCTTATTTGGTTAAGTTGCATTTTATTGGGCCCAAAAGCCCATTTCATTTGGACTGTTTTTGTTTTTAGCCCATTTGGGGGCCTAATAGGGTTATTTTGGTAATTTTACTTTCATTTTCTGATTATTTAGGTTAAAATAAACTAGTTTGCAAGTTTTTAGAATTTTTTATAATTTTTTGGATTTTTAATAATATTTTAATATTATTTTATTATTAAATTTCATTCTTCACATTTTGCAAGTTTTATATTTTTCTTAGGTTAAATACATTAAATTAGGATTTTTAAAACTGTTAGATTAATTTTAGCATCATTTTCTTAATTTCTAGAATTATTTTAATATTTTAATAGTTTTTAATCATTTAAAAATAGTTTTCCTTAGTTTAAAAATTCATAAAAATAGTTTTTAGTCTTTTTATGTCATTTTAGAGGTTTACAAAGTGAAAAATCTTTATTTGGACTTTTTAATAATTAATTGGATTTTTAGGTCTTTAGTTAGCATTTAAAAATTAATATTTAATTAATTAAAAGGTTTGAAAAGTTTTGATCATTTGTAAATTCTTAGTTTATTTAATTTATTTTTGGTAATTTTTTGGGAACTTTTAGAATTAATTTTCATTTTCGCACTTTTTACGGTTTTTAAATTCTCATCCCTTCTTTCTCATATTAATCTCAAATCATTTACATTTTAGTCACATACATATACCTCCTTGGGAAACTAACTTTCACACCTTTAAGGGTCATTAGTGCTTGATTTTCCTAAATCATCACTTAATACTTACTGCTTTTACGCCTTTTTCCTAGAAGGTCATATTTTACCACAATCAGTAGGACTCTCTTGATCTTCATCCGTGTGTCCTAAAGTGATTTGATTGATCTCTTGGCTCAAGACCCGATTTTTGCACTTTTAGTGGTCGAAGGTTGGAGCAGATGCCACCTATTCAATATCAACTATCTCGGAGTGAGAAAGTCAATAGAAGTCGTGTTGATCTCCGTGACAATAAAACAAACTTCTTTTGATAGAAGCCTGAGTCAGCTGGGGAGGGGTTGTCCATTACATCACTGGGTCCATGATGTGTTGACCCGGTTTCTACCTAATTTGTATGGCGGGCTAATTTCTTTACACCCTCTATCCTTACATTACTTTTTCATTCTTCAACCCCTTCAATGCTTACCAAGACATCATTACTAGCACCTTATTGTAATTGTTCCAGTGCTAGCATCAGTACCTAGTCACCATTCAGCTTCGTTCACATTCTACTCCATCTTTCCAAAGGACTTCTAATAATCTATTGGATTGTCCCTGGGAAGATCCCTCCGGTTCTGGTTGGATCAAAGGACTTAAACCTAACCACCCTTTTGACACCAATAACGTCGTGAATTTAAGATGTTGTGGGAATTAGATCGTAACCATAAGGGTTTGAGTCTTTAGATCACATTTTAATCACATATTCTCCCATATCTCTAATATATTAAATCGTTTGATATTAGAGATACCAAATTTGATTATAATATATTGTGAAGAATAGTCTTGAATATGTTCGGGAGAAAAATGTGTCAAACTTAGCATGAATTAGGAAAGCTCCCCTTCAAAAATTGATCCAATTGAATTGTCATTACGAGGATGTGATTCACAGTAAACTTTTGAGGATAGGAGTTGTTGAACACACAACTTTTGAAAGATTTTGAATATCATTGAAAAATTCTTGAAAAAATTGTGTTCAACGCTTTTCGGAAACCATTTCTTTTTGGCGACATGGTATTTCTAAAGCATAAACTTGAGTTCATAGACGTTGAATGTCTTGACGAATCCACTCAAGTGTAAGAAGATTTCTCTTCTTTTGCTGAGGGTAAGGGCACTTAATCGTACACTCTCCCGTGAATATAGAACCGGGTTGCAATCTGAAAGTGATTACAAGCCATAGTGTTGAGCTCAAAGTGTTGAATGTTTTATGACAAGCTCAACCCAAGATAGATTGCTCTACCCGTTGTGTGGAAAAATTGTCCAAAATAGACATTTTCCCCCTTTATTAAAAGTAGAAATGACATGTTTTGAAAAATATATACAACTTTCATTCGAGCTTTATGTACACACCCGTGTCGTTATTGAGCGATATTTCTAGTCATGTCCATATTATCGATACTGAAAGACATGTCGAGAAGAATATTTTTTCATTATCAAAGATTATTTTATTTTGTATTTTTCTTTTTCATTAATATTTACAAGTTAGATGTTTGATAGATGAATCAAGCAGGCTTCTTTGCCAAAATCTCCAGTTTTGTTGGAGTCAAACATCTCATACCAATTTTCCTAACTAGATACGCAAACCTCTCTTTCAAAAGAGCTTTTGTAAACAAGTCAGCCAATTGGTAATCAGTTCCAACAAAGTATAGCTCAATGATACCCCTTCCAACTTGTTCCTTAATGAAGTGATATCTGACATCAATGTGCTTCGTGCGGGAATGTTGTACCGGATTGTAGGAGATGGCTATGGCGGAATTAGAGTCACAGTACATAGGTACTTTATCAAAGTGGAAGCCATAATCTATGAGTTGTGTTCTCATCCAAAGAACTTGAGCACAACACATAGATAGAGACACATACTCCGCTTCAGTTGATGACAGTGACGTGCAATCTTTCTTCTTGGAAGACCATCCCACAAGCTTATCTTGACCTAGAAATTCTACACCATCATAAGTACTTTTTCGTGTATCAAGACACCCTGCATGATCAGAATCTGAATAGGCCGTTAGAAAGAAACCGGTTTCCCTCGGATACCAGAGTCCTAAATGAATGGTATTTCTTAAGGTACCGAAAGATTCGTTTAACCTCCTTGATGTGCTTTTCAGTGGGTCGTGCTTGATATCGTGCAAAATAACACGTACCATGTGATATATCTGGTCGGCCTGTTGTTAAGTACATGAGGGAGCCGATCATGGAACGATATATCGTTTGATCTATGGCATCTCCCTCAAAATCAGGATCTATGGATGTGGTTGATAATGGTGTCCCAACAGGGTCACATGAGGTCATACCATGCTTTTTGATTATCTCTTGACAATACTGAGCTAGGTTAATAAAGATACAACTTGGGGATTGGTGAACTTGAATTCCTAAAAAGAATTTTAGTTCGCCCATCATTGACATTTTAAATTTGCTGTGCATTACTTTTTCAAACCATACTGAAAATTTTGGGTTTGTAGACCCAAAAATAATGTCATCAACATAAATCTGCACAAGAAAAATGTCATCCCCATATTTATAAGTGAATAAAGTTAGATCAATGGAACCTTTTGAGAAACCTTTGGAGACCAGAAATTTTGGGAGCTCGTCGTACCATGCCCTTGGAGCTTGCTTGAGTCCATAAAGTGCTTTGTGGAGACGATACACCTTGTCAGGATAATGAAGATTGACGAATCCTTTCGACTGAGTGACATAGACTTCTTTCTTCAAAGGACCGTTAAGAAACACCGTCTTAACGTCCATTTTGATAAACGATGAATCCCTTATGTGTAGCATAAGCAAGGAAAATCTTGACCGCTTCCATACGAGCTACTGATGCAAATGATACTTCAAAATCAATACCCTCTTTTTGTCCATACCCTTTAGCCACTAGCCTAGATTTGTACTTGATGATCGTGTTTTCTTCATCCATCTTGTTTTTCCAGATCCATTGAAGATTTAATGGTGTTACATCGTATGGTCTGTCAACAAGTTCCCAGACATTAACTCTTTCAAATTGTTGAAGTTCATTCATCATCGATTCAATCCAAGCGTGATCTGCCAAGGCTTATTTGATATTTGTTGGTTCCGCTATACTCATGGCGAGTGCGAACATACAAACATCACCATCGGTTTCAAGTTGTCGTCTTGTACGAACAGGTTGTGAAGGGTTTCCAATTACTTAAACCAAAGGATGATCTCGGGTCAAATGATGTGTAGAAGGATGTCGTTGGTAAAATGTATGCATATTTGACGTATCAACATGGCGAGTAGAAGACTCTCCAATTTCGTGTATCGGTGTACCGAATGGGTTGATAAATTCGTTTTCGTCATTTAATGCTGATATTGTGTATAATGCAGTTCGTTTTTCTTAGTTCTTGCTAACTGAAAGTCCAATCAATTTCGGGTTTTTAACTGTTTTTGGTTGTAAATCTTTTTTGGATATTCTATTTGCTAATTCAACAAAGCCTTGCAAAACTGAAAAATAATACCTACTTATATGTAAAACATAGTGCAATTACCAAGTTTTTATTCAAATAAGATTCAAAATGTAAATTTTAAAACAAACAGGACTGAAAATGTAAATTCTATGAAATATAAATGCTTAAAATGTAAATTCTAACAAGTAAAAGGACTGCAAATGCAAATCAGCAAACTATAAGGATCAAAAATGTAAAGTATGTAACAAACTAACCAAATAGTAACAAATTCCAAAACTGAAAACTAAATTCTAACAAACTTCAAATTGAAAGGACTTAATTGTGAAAACCCTAAAAAGATGCAAACTTAGCCAGGTTTAGAAACTGTTTGAAACAAGAAGGACTAGATTGCAAATTTTGAAACTTTTTAAGCCAAAACGTGTTTACAAGACAAATAAGCTCGTTTGAGCTTATTACTGGACCAAAATGATTCAAACCAATTGCAAAACACTTAGAATTCAAAATAAGCTAGACCTGTACGAGGATTTTGGCTGAAAGCTATTTATAAGCAAATAAGCACTTCCAAATAAGCACACAATAAGCTCTAAGTCAATCTGGACATGCACAACTGGATTTTTGTGCTTAAACTGATTAAAGAGCTCAAATGATGAACGGGAAATCAAGTCATAACAAATTTCATCAAGTAATAAGCTGGGAAATTGAAATAAGCTGAAAATGGCTTATGTTGACCAAGCGTTGACCAGAATTTTTGACAAAAAGCTGAAACTCTCAAATATCAACCAATACCAACTACTAAGTGGATTTGTGAAAGAAAATTGCTTGGTTAATGAAAAGAATCAAAAGATCTGAAAATCCAGTTTCCATTTACAGAAACATTGCTTATCTCACATGCTCAGATTTTTGCTTATTTCTCCTAGCTGAATGGAAACTGTATCAAGTGCTTATAGACTATGAAACTTTATAATATGACCTACAATTGAGAACAGGTTTGGTGAAATTTCATCAAGAATTAATCAAATGCCAGCTAAATGAAAATGACAACTTTTTAAAGGCAAAACTGAATTAAAATGACCCAATCCTTTTTCTTGCCAATTGCCTGTTTGAACTGTTATTTGACTTGAAAATTACTCAAAACACTTTGTAATCACCTAATGACTGAAAATGAACATTAGCTTGCCAAAAACCAACACTTGAAAACTTTTCAAAAGCTAATTCCAAACACTCCTTTATCAGTTATTAATGAAAATTTTCAAAGTCTTTTTGATTTTGAGATAGGACTGAATGAAAACCTATAGCAAATCAGAATTGATGATCAAAATGAAATGTTTGAAGGCTACTTGCAAGTAATGAACACTACTAGAACTTAATCAAAGTAGAAGGATAAAAATGACTAAAAAGGCTATAAGCTAGATCACAATCCAAAGTAATAAGCAGATAAGCAAAGCTAAGGCTACCAGCTAACTAGAATCAATCCACAATCAAGCTAACAAGTTTTATCATACATTCACAAAGGATTTACACTAGAAAAATAAGCATGCAATTGACAATTTTAGTGGAACCAAAAATCAGAACTTTAGAACCTAGTGAAGAAACCATTGGGAAGTAGAGGAGTGCTGAACTCTCTATCCTAGTGCTAACCACCACCTTAGGACTAGATCAACAATCTACAATCAACAGAACTGCTTCAATCAACAAGAACATCTCCATGGCATGAATTCATCTCATAAGCTATGGATTTGAACTGAAATCAACAAACAGCTACAATTCTTCCTCCAAAGTTAGTTATGATCAATGTATGATCATAACAAACGTCAAACAGCAACACAATTCTCAATGGAAAGCAGGTATGAACAGTAATGAAGAAGATAGAATTTGGCGGGAAATGAAGAATTTGAAATTTATTAATGGAATTCAGTTACAAAGTTGGTTAAAAGGATGCTAACTAACTAACTAACTCAAGAGTGTGTCAAACTCTTGAGTAGTTTAGCTAAGAAAGGAAAAGTTGAGAGAAAATGTAAATGTGTGTGTTTTTCACACTTACAACTACTCAGTACAAATGAAGACCTAAACTGCTATTTATAGACTTGAGAAGGAAGTTTGTTGGGGATGGTGACATGTTGAGACCAATCCCATGTCTCCACGTGTCATAATTCTGCTAAGTCCATTTGCAGGTATGAACATGAAATTAGGGTTTTCTGCTTGAGTTGATTTGATGTTAATTTGTGATAACCAATGTGTTCGTCTCTCAAAAATAAGCGCTTTTGATGTTTACAACTCTTCATGAAATCCATTGTAGCTCAAGAATGATCCTAGGAATTTTTGGCCGTTTGAAACTGACACGTGTCATGCTTTGAATGGTTGAAAACAAGTCACACGGATTAAACTGTTCAGATCTTGTTCATTAATGAGTGGCGGCTAGTGGTAAATTAATGCTGATTATTTGGCAATCCGTGTGCCCCTTTTGCTTGCTTCTCATTGGTCTAAACATGTACACATGGATTGAACTTGTATTAATTTCCAATATTGGCAGATTTAGCCCCTAGACTTTGGCAGATTGCACTTTAAGGCTTGTAACTTCATTTCTTTGGCACTTTTAGTCCTTCAAACTTCATTCTTGAGCAGAATTGGTCCTTTGACTGAGTTGACTTGAAAGTTGACCTTGTTTGACTATGATCTTGACTTTTTACAATATTTACACTTTGGTCCTTCATCTTTGGCAGTTTGTCAAGATAGGTCCTTGCACTTCAAAGTCTTGTCACTTTTGATCCTTCTTTGTCTTTTTCATCAATTTAGGCTTGATTATTCCTAGTTTGCTTGAAAATGTATCCTTTTACCTACACAAGTGTACACAAACACAAACATACCACATAACACTGTTTTTGCAAGATAAATTGGTATTTTGCTTCATGTTTTAGGGTTATTTGTTGATAAATTGATATGAGTTTAAGCTCATATCAAATCCCCTACACTTAAACATTGTCATGTCCTCATGCAATTATATATATTTTAAAGCACAAATTTACATTCTCCTCATAATTAATCCACCTTGGCCACATGGAATGCGTCTACACTACTCTAAACTACATGATGCATGATTTTGACTTTTAATAATGCAATGAACAAAATACAATTATCTCTATATCTTTTTTATTTTTCTTGAAATGGTTTTGATGGAAATAACTCATAAAGAATTCAATGGCTTAGATTAGGGCTTGGGTACCATGGATATTTATCACCCTCAAGTTTCACTTTCCCCGTACCAAGCTTAAAAATGGGATCATTGCGTTCACAAGTAAAAAGTGCATCAACTTATTCATGACAATTAAATGTGGAACCGGTTATTATTTGAGCAAATTGCTTGTGGGCAAATTTGTCATTTATTCAAGTGTGAAGTATAAGAAGTGTAAAATCCAAAAATAAGGAAGCACGGTTTTAATCCTAAATAATCCTCTCATCCATTACTTGAAAAACCGCTCACAATTAATACAAGTCCGTTTCAAGAGTAATAAGTCATTCGCCTTATGTGTAAAATCCTCATGTCATGCTTTCATAAGTAGCTCCACACTCGCTAAGGAAAGAAAAATAAAACTCACGCAATAATTTACATCTGCCATCTTTTTGAGACTTTGGATCTTCAACCCCGCAACCCGTCAAGGTAATATTGGATTGGAGCAATCTATTGAATCCCTGCAACCCGTCAAGGTAATATTGGAACTCAATAGTCACTATAATTAACACCACACTGCCCCTCTTGGGAGTCTTGTATATATATTTTTTTCTTTTCTTCTTCTTTTTCTTCTTTTTTTTCTAGCCACTCATTTTTTATAAGCCGCTCTTATTTTTCTTTATTCCTCACAAAGAAAGTTCAAAAGAATAAAAGGAAAAACGCCCGCTAAATATTGAGCATGACATAAGTCTTGTACACATAAAACGTTCTAACTTAGAATCTTAAGACGTACTTATATCAACCATGAATGATTAGCCAAAAATGCATAAGAGATTACAAACCGATTAAAACCGTTCTTGATTATTTATTAACAATTATATACATGCGAAGAAAATAGAGGTCAAGAAGATAAGGGTTAAGCCACAAGTAATTATGATGAAGTTTATCTAGCCCTTTTATACTTACTTCAACTCTATCATTTCCCATTCTCCACAAAGTTAAAATCTCAAAGAATGAGATTGGTGGATGCTTAGCCTAATAGACCAATGAAGGACTACATGGTTATGGATACTAGCTAGAGAATGCTAAAATAAGCAAACTCGGGTTGAGTCAAAATATCCATGGCGGGCCTAATATGTCAAAGAAGTCTAAACTTGTTAAAACCATGTTTTATTATATTTTTCTTTTTATATATTTTGATGAAAGATAAAAGAAAAGATATATACAATGCAAATGTGTTATGAAAAATAATTGATGCAAAAACTATGTATGCATATTTTTGTTGGCCAAAGTAGATCAAAAATTTGAAAAATGTTGAAAAATCAAATTTTCCATGTTATCATGAAAGACAATGACAAGTTCTAGGTAAGGTCACTTCGATAGAAGACCACCCTACACTTAAGCTAAACATTGTCCTCAATGTTTAAGAGCATGGAAGTATAAAAACTTCCCCTACACTGATGACAATTAATAGACTTTGCTTAACCCAAGTTAAGGAAAGGACAACTATTAGTGAAATCATGTTTAAGTACAAGGTGTCAATGAAAAATCACTATAGTAACAAAGTGAACCGGATACAAGGGCCTCCTCCATAAGCTCCAAAGCATGAAATGAGAGAGCAACCCTACAAACAATCATGAAGACAAAAGAAGGTCTCCCCTACACTTATCTCCAAGTCTATACCTTATTTCTAACCTACAACACTCTAAACCTAGTTATACGATGCTTAAGTTAATAAGTCTCTAGCTCGACTCGTCCCACACTTAAAAGTGTCTAAAACCTATCATGGAGAAGAAAAGTTTTTACCCCTTTATAAGAAAAGTCTCCATGATGAGGTAAAACAAGTGTTCATTTATCAAAACTCCATAAATATCCCCCAGGATCAAATACATAATTACCATCCCACTTATAACACAAGTCAACAACTAGCTTCCCAAGTAATGGTGAAAAGAATGAGGTGTAGTTCTCCAAAATGGTTTCCCATATGTTCTTCCCAAACTAATAGTGTAAAGCTCTCAAATCTTTCACAAGGTTTCCTTTTGTTGCATCAGGTGGATACTGAGATGGTTTAGCAAGCTCTATGCCAGGATCAAAAATCCGTTCCTTGATGGGAAAACAACAAGTGTTGGTTGCCTAAGAAGATTCTCCTTTGTAAATCACATTGTGAGATAAAGGTTGTGAAGGCATGGGTAATAACAAGCTCTTGGAAGGAACCACGATGACTTGTTTGCCTTTATCACTTTGAAAGGTTGAGGTGGGCAAGGAAAAAGGTAAAGGATCTTCATTCAATAGGGATTCTAAATAGAGTATGTCCCCCTCCTTATCAAGATAACCAAGAGTGTACTCAAAAGATATATCCTCCACTAAAAACTCATCAATCTCATCAATAATAGAATCTTCCTCATCACCATAAACATCATAGATAGGTCTATCAAAGATTGGTGATCCCTCAAAACCAAAGGAAGTATGATCATCAACAAATGGAGAGTCACAAGTAGAAAGCTCATCATCACTATAGTCATCATATGTTGGTGAATCACAAAAAAAAGATTCTCCATCACAAAAGTCCTCATGAACATGGTTATTATTATGGAAAAGTGGAGTGTCATATGGGATTTCACTAAGGTTTAGCTCTTGATGTTCATGACAATCCAAAAATGAAGTAATGGAAGCAATGGTCTCAATATGAGGTAATTCATAATCGCCACTTGAGCAAGCTTCATAAAAGTACTCATCACAAACTTCATCAAGAAGATCATTTTGTGTTTCCTCCTCATGCACAACATCAATATGTTTTACCGCTTCGGGCTCATTAGACTTTTTAGACAACTTCCCCATGTTAAACACAACTCTCTCATCTCCTACCCGCATTGTAAGTTCTCCTTCCGCCACATCAATTAAAGTACGACCCGTCCTCAAAAATGGCCTACCAACAATCAAAGGCACTCTAGGATCCATATCATAATCAACCACCACAAAATCCGCGGAAATGTACATCTATCAACCCCCACAAAAACATATTCCGCAATTCCCATCGGATAAGCTATAGTACGGTTGGCCAACTCAAGAGTCATCTTAGTAGGAGTGAGCTCGGGAAGTGAAAGTCTCTTCCAAACCGATAATGGCATGAGGTTTATACTTGCTCCTAAATCCGCTAAAGCCATACAATTTTCCACCCTCGGGAAATTGCAAGGAATCAAAAACCTCCCCGGATCTCCAAGCTTAGTAGGCAACTTCTTAAGCAAAACCGCGGAGCAATTTTCATTCAATGAAGCATTAGGCAAATCCACCAATATTTCCTTGTTAGAAAGCAAGTCCTTAATCATCTTAGCAAACTTAGGCATATTGGCTAAGGCTTCCGCAAAGGAGATATTGATGTTAAGTTGCTTGAACATCCTCAAAAAGTTTAAACTTGGATATCATCCTTGTTCTTAAGCTTTTCTTTTCTCAATCTTGAGGGGTAAGGAAGACTTGGTTTTGGTTATGGTTGAGTGGTTGATGAAGGATTTTCCTTATTGAGTTCTTCATGAGTAGGCTTTGAAATTGGAGAAATGGGAGCATTTTGAGGTGGTGAAGTAGAGGTAGAGGGCTTGTCACAAGTAGGAGCACAAGTGGATTGAACAATAGTAGGTTTAGGAGGTGAAGGATCCTTTGTTGACTTTCCACTTCTTGTTGTAATAGCATTGACATTTGCCCTTGGATTTGTTTGTGTGTTGGAAGGTAAAGCCCCTTGTGGTCTTTGATTATAGATAATTTGGTTTTGAAGAAGAGCAAATTTCTTGTTATTTTCCTCTTGACTATCTTTCAATTGTTTCTCAAAAGAAGTGAACTTTTGAAGCACCAAATCCATAGGGTTAAATTGCACATTCCTTGATAAAAACTTTGTTGTGGAAAAGATTGAGGTGGTGGATTAAACCCTTGGTTTGGTGGATAGAAGTTATTTCCTTGAGGTTGAAATTGATTGGGTGCCTTGTAGTTATTTCCTTGATAAGGAGGTCTTTGCCCTTGATTCCTTGGTAACATTGGAGGAGGATTTTGTTGAATTTGGGTGGGTGGTTAGGGTGGGAATCCCGGTGGAGTAAGATAGTTTTGGGACTTGTAAGAAAGGTTATTTGGATTGATATTTGGCTTGAAGTGTTCACGATGTTCCTCTTGGTAAGCATATCATTCCCCTTGATACACTTGCACCTTATCATATTGTTCATAAGAATGGGGACCTTCACAAGTTACACAAGAAAGGGTAATGGCATTCACATCATTTGAAGAATTGTTCAAGGAAATGTTCTTAAAAGCTTGAAGTATTTCTTGTTGTACTTTCAAATTCCTCTCACTATCTCTATCCATCCTTTGAATGATCTCTTGTTGAAACTTGAGGAGTTGGTTGTCACAAGGGGTTTAAGAATTGTTTTGGATAACATGAACCCTTTCTTCAAACTGATTGTTTGTTTGAACCATTGCTTTAGTCTCAATGAGGCCAAAGCCTCTTGCACGGATTTAAGAAGAATATTTCCTCCCGCGGAAGCATTGAGTGAATCTTGGTGGCGAGGTTTAAGGCCATTATATAAGGTATTGATTTGGTGAACATCATCCAATCCATGGTTAGGGCATCGCCTCAATAACTCACTATACTCTTCCCAAGCATCACTAAAGGATTGACTAGGTTTTTGTTGAAAGCCTATAATTAAGGTCCTCAAGGCCATGGTCTTATGTGGAGGAAAGAACTTGTTCAAAAACTTAGTGGTGAAACCATCCCATGTGGTAATACTATCGGGTGGTTGGGTGTCTAACCAATGCTTAGCGGGTCCCTCTAGTGAAAATGACACTAACATCAACTTAATAACCTCATGTGGAACTCCATTGTGCTTAATGGTATTGCAAAGAGAAAGGAATCTCTTAAGGTGATCATGAGGATCCTCATTCTTGTTACCATAGAAAGGTGATTGTGAAACCATAGTAATCATAGATGTGTGTAGCTCAAATGTATTGCGGGAAAGTCGGGAATCTTAATAGCACTAGCATATACATGAACATTGGTTTGCATACGTTCCATCAAAGAGCGATTATCAATAGACATGGCTTCTTGTGGTGGAGGAGTCAAAGCACGATTCTCGTGATCGGCTTGATGGACGGTGGTGGTCTTACTCTTTCTCTTTTTCTTCCTTTTCGGAGGAAGAGGTTGTACACCAATCGGTATTTGTGCACGCCCGCGAGTGAGCATGCAACTCAATACGAGGAATGAGAGAGAAGCTCTCGTGTGACTTTGAAGAGAAAAGGATTATCCTCTTCGAGTTTCAATATTAAATATCCACAAGAACCGGAACGCCCCTCAACACGGTGTATTGCCTTGGCAATACTTATGGAGAATATGTAGATTGGTTGTTCTTATACGTATACGTATTTACTTATAATAATATATGGAAAATATTTTTGTATTTATGAGTTTTTTTAAGGGAAAATACTATATGTACATAAAAACCGAGAGAATCCAATAATATATATTTTTGGGTGCAATCTCTTAGGAAAAAGATTGTTTTTTGGATTTTTTAATTTTTTTGGTCAATTCTTTAGGAAAAGAATTGTTTTGTTAATTTTTTAGTTTTTATATATTTTTATATTTTTGATTTTTTATTTGTTTTTTATTTATGATACGTAAAAATAACGTTCACAAGGTGAACGGATCCCAAAAGCCAATGAAAACCGTCAATCGATAGTCTCTCCTAAAGTCAAAGAACCGGCAGCGGCGCCATTTGATATTGTGTATAATGCAGTTCGTTTTTCTCAGTTCTTGCTAATTGAAAGTCCAATCAATTTCGGGTTTTTAACTGTTTTTGGTTGTAAATCTTTTTTGGATATTCTATTTGCTAATTCAACAAAGCCTTGCAAAACTGAAAAATATTACCTACTTATATGTAAAACATAGTGCAATTACCAAGTTTTTATTCAAGTAAGATTCAAAATGTAAATTTTAAAACTAACAGGACTGAAAATGTAAATTCTATGAAATATAAATGCTTAAAATGTAAATTCTAACAAGTAAAAGGACTGAAAATGCAAATCAGCAAACTATAAGGATCAAAAATGTAAAGTATGTAACAAACTAACCAAATAGTAACAAATTCCAAAACTGAAAACTAAATTCTAACAAACTTCAAATTGAAAGGACTTAATTGTGAAAACCCTAAAAAGATGCAAACTTAGCCAGGTTTAGAAACTGTTTGAAACAAGAAGGACTAGATTGCAAATTTTGAAACTTTTTAAGCCAAAACGTGTTTATAAGACAAATAAGCTCGTTTGAGCTTATTACTGGACCAAAATGATTCAAACCAATTGCAAAACACTTAGAATTCATAATAAGCTAGACTCATAAGAGGATTTTGGCTGAAAGCTATTAATAAGCAAATAAACACTTCCAAATAAGCACACAATAAGCTCTAAGTCAATCTGGACATGCACAACTGGATTTTTATGCTTAAACTGATTAAAGAGCTCAAATGATGAACGGGAAATCAAGTCATAACAAATTTCATCAAGTAATAAGCTGGGAAATTGAAATAAGCTGAAAATGGCTTATGTTGACCAAGCGTTGACCAGAATTTTTGACAAAAAGCTGAAACTCTCAAATATCAACCAATACCAACTACTAAGTGGATTTGTGAAAGAAAATTGCTTGGTTAATGAAAAGAATCAAAAGATCTGAAAATCCAGTTTCCATTTACAGAAACATTGCTTATCTTACATGCTCAGATTTTTGCTTATTTCTCCTAGCTGAATGGAAACTGTATCAAGTGCTTATAGACTATGAAACTTTATAATATGACCTACAATTGAGAACAGGTTTGGTGAAATTTCATCAAGAATTAATCAAATGCCAGCTAAATGAAAATGACAACTTTTTAAAGGCAAAACTGAATTAAAATGACCCAATCCTTATTCTTGCCAATTGCCTGTTTGAACTGTTATTTGACTTGAAAATTACTCAAAACACTTTGTAATCACCTAATGACTGAAATCAACATTAGCTTGCCAAAAACCAACACTTGAAAACTTTTCAAAAGCTAATTCCAAACACTCCTTTATCAGTTATTAATGAAAATTTTCAAAGACTTTTTGATTTTGAGATAGGACTGAATGAAAACCTATAGCAAATCAGAATTGATGATCAAAATGAAATGTTTGAAGGCTACTTGCAAGTAATGAACACTACTAGAACTTAATCAAAGTAGAAGGCTAAAAATGACTGAAAAAGGCTATAAGCTAGATCACAATCCAAAGTAATAAGCAGATAAGCAAAGCTAAGGCTACCAGCTAACTAGAATCAATCCACAATCAAGCTAACAAGTTTTATCATACATTCACAAAGGATTTACACTAGAAAAATAAGCATGCAATTGACAATTTTAGTGGAACCAAAAATCAGAACTTTAGAACCTAGTGAAGAAACCATTGGGAAGTAGAGGAGTGCTGAACTCTCTATCCTAGTGCTAACCACCACCTTAGCACTAGATCAACAATCTACAATCAACATAACTGCTTCAATCAACAAGAACATCTCCATGGCATGAATTCATCTCATAAGCTATGGATTTGAACTGAAATCAAAAAACAGCTACAATTCTTCCTCCAAAGTTAGTTATGATCAATGTATGATCATAACAAACTTCAAACAGCAACACAATTCTCAATGGAAAGCAGGTATGAACAGTAATGAAGAAGATAGAATTTGGCGGGTAATGAAGAATTTGAAATTTATTAATGGAATTCAGTTACAAAGTTGGTTAAAAGGATGCTAACTAACTAACTAACTTAAGAGTGTGTCAAACTCTTGAGTAGTTTAGCTAAGAAAGGAAAAGTTGAGAGAAAATGTAAATGTGTGTGTTTTTCACACTTACAACTACTCAGTACAAATGAAGACCTAAACTGCTATTTATAGACTTAAGAAGGAAGTTTGTTGGGGATGGTGACGTGTTGAGACCAATCCCATGTCTCCACGTGGCATAATTCTGCTAAGTCCATTTGCAGGTATGAACATGAAATTGGGGTTTTCTGCTTGAGTTGATTTGATGTTAATTGGTGATGACCAATGTGTTCGTCTCTCAAAAATAAGTGCTTTTGATGTTTACAACTCTTCATGAAATCCATTGTAGCTCAAGAATGATCCTGGGAATTTTTGGCCGTTTGAAACTGACACGTGTCATGCTTTGAATGGTTGAAAACAAGTCACACGGATTAAACTGTTCAGATCTTTTTCATTAATGAGTGGCGGCTAGTGGTAAATTAATGCTGATTATTTGGCAACCCGTGTGCCCCTTTTGCTTGCTTCTCATTGGTCTAAACATGTACACATGGATTGAACTTGTATTAATTTCCAATATTGGCAGATTTAGCCCCTAGACTTTGGCAGATTGCACTTTAAGGCTTGTAACTTCATTTCTTTGGCACTTTTAGTCCTTCAAACTTCATTCTTGAGCAGAATTGGTCCTTTGACTGAGTTGACTTGAAAGTTGACCTTGTTTGACTATGATCTTGACTTTTTACAATATTTACACTTTGGTCCTTCATCTTTGGCAGTTTGTCAAGATAGGTCCTTGCACTTCAAAGTCTTGTCACTTTTGATCCTTCTTTGTCTTTTTCATCAATTTAGGCTTGATTATTCCTTGTTTGCTTGAAAATGTATCCTTTTACCTACACAAGTGTACACAAACACAAACATACCACATAACACTGTTTTTGCAAGATAAATTGGTATTTTGCTTCATGTTTTAGGGTTATTTGTTGATAAATTGATATGAGTTTAAGCTCATATCAAATGCATTGTCTGCTTGATTTGTCTTCTCTAGAGCAATGACAGTAGTTGTTGATGTTGTAGGAGCGGTTGCTGATGTGATATTCTGAGGAGATAAATCTGCAGCAACCCGTGTTGAAGTAGATGAAGTTGTATCCTTTTGTTGACGATGATCAGTATCATCATTCTTATCATGAGTGACAGTGGAAGAATTTGATACAACATGTTTCTCCCCCATGAAATATTCATCATACATTGGTCCATATAAGATTTCCAACTCTTCAATTATCGTGTTGACTATCATATCTGCTCTTGGAACATTTCTTTGAACCAACTTTGAACTTGACGGTTCATTACTGTGGTCTTTAGTTCCGAGTTCCGTGCGGTTGTGAACGGAAGTCGTTTGTCGTTGTGGATCGTGACTTAAACTATTTTGTTCAAGTACCATTTCTTGTAATTCATCAAATCTGATATGAATAGTCTCGACTATCAATTTCGTTCTCTTGTTGTAAACTCTATATCCCTTAGACTGGGTTGCATATCCCACTAGAGTACATGCATCACCTTTCTCTTTCATCTAATCCAAATTTACACCATCTCGTATAATGTAACAAGTACATCCAAAAACGTGAAGGTGTTTGAGTGAAGGTTTTCGATCATGAATTATGTGATATGGTGTCTTTTCGTGTCTTGGGATAATTAAGGATCGATTTTGTGTGTAGCATGTAGTTGACACGGCTTCGGCCCAAAAGAATAGTGGAAGTTTTGAAGCGGATAATAATGTTCGAGCAGCCTCAACTAAAGTACCGTTTCGTCTTTCAACAACGACGTTTTGTTCGGGTGTTCGAGCAATAAATGTTTCATGTTAAATTCCTTCAGTTTCAAAATAGTTCCTCATAGTTGAATTCAAAAATTATGTTCCTCTGTCCGTACGAACCACTTTTACTTGAGCTTGAAGACCACATTGTATCAGTTTAAGGAAGTTGATGAGAACTTCAGGTGTTTCATCCTTGGACCTTAAGAAGTGAGTCCATGTGTACGTTGAGTAATCATCGATAATTACCATAATGTATTTCTTCCCATTGATACTTTGAACACGCATGGGACCACACAAATCTATATGAAGAAGATCTAACCGTCCTTTAGAGCTTGGTGTAGTCTTTGTCTTGAAGCTACTTCATTTAGCATTACAAAGCTCACAAGAAGAACAAAGATGATCTTTGATGAATTTCAAGCTTGGAAGGCCTCTCACAATATCTTTCTTGGAAAGCAAGTTGATGGTATCAAAATTTAGATGAGATAAACGTTGATGCCATAACCATGCCTGAGTCGTTGAAGCTTTAGCCATGAAGCAAATTGGAGTTAAAGAAGTTGTGTCTTGAAGTGAAATTGTGTAAAGATCGTTACCCCGTGAACCGGTGAGTAAATCATTCCCATCATAATCACGAACAAAACATGTCTTTTTTCTGGAAGCAACCTCCAAATCCGTATCACAGAATTTACCAACCGAGGAAAGATTATGATAGAGCCCTTCGACGTAGTATACCCTTTTGATTATGATATTCCCCTGAACCAAATCTCCATATCCTAGGATCGGTGAAAATTGATCATTTCCGAATCGGACCGTACCCAGGAACTTCTCCACAAAGTTAATTAGAAGCTTGAGATTCCCCGTCATGTGCTTCGTGCATCCGGAGTCCAGTATGAAGAGAATTATTTGTATCACCTGCAGAAGAATTAGAACACGATGGAGAATTTACTAAATTAGAGACCACATTAGTTGTGATTTCAGAATCATTCGTGTACTTTGAAACATTTAAAGGCATACTAACACTCGTTGTCACATTTTATGTCCTAACTTTAGGTATCCATTTATATCCTGGAGGACATTAATTAGCAAACCACCATTTCCACGACTTGCTAGCAGACTCATATAATTCCCTAATTCTGCTTCTAGGGTTCGTAGTGGTGGAGTCTGATGCAATACTTTTCTTAGTGGGGGTTGCACCAGAATGGTTTTCACTTTACGTTTGGGTTTACTAGCACTAATAGGCATCGCAACTTGCTTCTTAGTTATAGTATCTACGCCTTTCACATTATTCATAGCACACAGAGAATGATTAGCATTAGCACATTTTCCATATTTGACATAAACAAATTTAACATTCAGAGCATTTAAATCATGCAAATCATTATTACACGCGATTACAAACTTTTTATTCTTAAAAACATTCAAATTCCTAGGGTGTTCTTCTACTTCCTTCATCTTCCCTTGACTCTTGTGTTTCCAAACCTTATCATTCACTTGAGTGCTCTTAAGCTGAGGCCGGCTAACACTAGCAGTGGAGACTACTCCTTTAGTAGAAGACACGCGAGTATTAGTGTTTCTAGAAGTCTGAAGCGATTGACTAACTTTGTTTGTGGGTTTAATGGTCATTCTATACATCCCTAGTTTAATCACATTATTGTGCTTAACGCTTGGTGCTAGAGTATTTCTTATGGGTTGAGTATGTGGTAACCTTTCCTTTCCACCATCTTGGGGGCAAACATAGGTTTTGCAAACGAGGAATTTGAGAAAGCGGATGGTTTTCCCAAGATAGAGGATCTATGCACTTTATAGGCATTGGGTTGTCTAACAACAGGTTTCTTAATGCTAGGTTCCACAACTTTCCCACCCATCTTAGCAACGAGTTTCTTCAACTCTGCTATTGCAATGTCTTTTTCTTGTAACTGAGCTTTCAAATCTGAAATATCAAGACTTTTTTCGTTTAATAATCGACATGACTCAGATAATTTTACATCCAAAGGTGTATCCTTTGAAAAATTGCCAACTTTGTTTTGCAAAGCAAGTTCAAGTGAATGAAATGTTTTTGAAGGAAATCATATCTATGTTGAAGTAACGAAAACTCTTTTTGGTCAATTTTATTCGAAAGCTCAGTTTCAAGACGTACACACTCTTTGACTTGATCAAGATATTTGCATGAAACATCAGAATATTCATCGATATCAGCACAAGATGTAACATAGACACACATAATATCTTATGAGAGGCATTCTTGCAAGAGTAGATCACATGCTATAGAAAAATCGTCTCTTTCAGGTTGATGATCGTCAATTTCTTTTTCAAGAGATTCCACATATTTCAAATCGTCAAACATTTCTTGCTCTATTAACTTTACAAATTCCAAAGCATGTTTCTTTGTTCTTTCCGCAAGAGGAATCAAAATAGTTTTCACAAGAACAGTTATATCGTGAGGAATTTCTTTATCACCTTTCAAAAGTTCACGTTTTTCTAGTCATCATCAACAACCTTTTTGAAATTTTCAATGTTACTCTTGAGAATACTAAGTTCTTGCTTACTCTTGCTTATAGAAGCTTGATGCGGCAAGTACCCGATATATTTTGAAACATTAGTTTTCTTAGTGGCAAAAACTTGTCTCCATTTAATTCTTATTTGCGCACATTCATAAAATATTTGCTCACGATACTTTTGTTTTTGTGGTTTGAAAATTTCATAAAGACTATTTTCATAACCATAATTATATGGTTTCACAAAGTATTTATTCACTGGTGATCTACTCTCCTCTTCAAAACATAGTGACTCATCACTATCAGGCCTAAAAAGAAGACAATCAAGAACGGTCCATTGGGACTCCTCAAGAGAGAGTCGTGGGTTCTCAGATTGAGCTTGTTCGAGGTACTTAGGACCAGCAAAACTAGCTTTACCCTTGAAAATCGAACGAGGTGCCAACATTCGCATGGTTTGAATAGATTGATTTTTTTATAAACAATTTTCTTATAAAAATCAATTTGAACTTCAAGTTCCACGACTTTGTCGATGTCTTTTGCTTGTTTAATTTTGAAAGATTTTTGCAAGTTAGCAACCTCTTCCGTCTTCGCAGTGACTAGTTTAGTTTTATCTTCTTGAAGAAAACCAATCTTTTGAGTTAACTCATTCACTTTAGTGGTAGCAAGATACGTTTTGTGTCGTTCCGTACTTAAAGAAGTGTTATAATTACGTTTCTCTTTTTCTAAAAGCTTAAGAGTTTCGTTATATTTAGTTTCAAAGACATCCTTTACAGTAGTAACAACACCCCCTTTATACCTTGCAAGCTCTTTGTCTTTTTGAATAAGCTCAGCTCTGCAGCTTGCAAGAAGCTCACTAGATTTTATGACTACAGCTTTGCTTTCTTCAAAATTTTGATTGAGCGTAGCGTTTGCCTTCTTTAATTGCTTTCACTTTTTCTAGTTTCTTTGATATATTTTTGTAAAGAAGCAATTAACTTAGCTGATATGAGTAAAATCTCATATCAATTAATCAACAAATCACCCTAAAACACATAGAAAATACGTAACTTTTGTGCTATAAAGCAGTATTATGTGGTATGTTTTGTGTTTGTGCTTAAATAGGTAACAAGGATACAATTTCAAGCAAACAAGAAGAAATCAAGCTCATTTATGATGAAAAGACAAGAGAAGGATCAAAGATGACAATTCATTTGAAGATGAAGGACCTATCTTGACAATATTCAAAAGTTGAGGGACTTATATGCAAAATTTGGAAAAAGTCAAGATTAAAGTCAAACTTGGTTAAAATTCAAGTCAATCAAGTCAAGGGAGTGAAATGAACTAGAATGCAAGTCAAAGGACTAAAATTGCCATTTAAATGAAGAAAGGAGCTCATTTGGATTTTCTGATAAAGACAAGGGGCTGAAATTGTCAAAAATGCATCAACTTTATGCTCAATCCGTGTCACATGCTTCTTAGCCAATGAAAACACAAGAAAAATGAGTTGTGGATCGCCAGCTGGACTGCCACCTCACATTCTCATTATATATATAAAGCCAACAACAGTGCAGCGCACTAAACTCCTCTCCACCAATCACATTTCAACATGCAATATATATTGTATCCAATTAGGATAATGATCCGTGTGAAGGGCCAAGAATTAATGAAAACATTACACGTGTCATCTTCAACAACGAACTAGCCCAGGAACGTTTATGAGCTACAATGTATTTCACAAAAAGCTTTCTACATGAAAAATACTCGGATTGAGATGACGAATTCAACTGCACAAGTCAATTAAACTAAAGATCAAAGGAGAAGAAAATCCCTTTCTTGTTCTTGGAGTGAAATCTGCAATCCACCAGACTTTGACACCTGGCATCTTCCCATTGGTTGAGACACGTCAGACTTCCCCAAATCATCATCATCAACCTCTATAAATAGGACATTGTACATTCATTTTCAGTGTGTAGCTAAGTGTGAAAAAAACACACACTTATTTTTTCCCCTTATTTTTGTTACTCATTCAAGTTAGGAAACGTTTCTCAAGTGTTTGACACACACTTGAGAGTTAGTTATAGAATTAGTTAAGCAGTTGTAACAGATTTTCCTTCAATCATCAATAAAATCACAAAAATATCCATTGCCTCTTCTCTTATCTTCATTTCACTTACTCAATCCTGTAATTCTGTTACTGATTTGTGATTTCATTGATCTTAAGTGATCAATGAAGTGTTTTTGATACATTGTGGAAGCTTGTTATGATCAATTCAGCTTTAGTAGTCCTATCCAGTTCCTGATTAGCAGTTTGAAGCAGTTTGGTTTGATTTGAACAGAAATGGCTTTTGGAGGTGATAAATTGGTCAATGGTGGTGTTCTTATGGTGTTCTTGTAGATTCTAGTTGGCTCAGCGCCACACTACTCCATCAGTGGAGGCTTCTAGCTAAAAGGTTTCAAAATCCTCATTTTAGCTTCCACTCAGTTGAAGTTTGCATGCTCATTTCTTAGTGTAAATAATGTGTGCTTCTATGATCATGTGTTTGAATCTGTTTTAGTGTAATCTTGTTAATCTGATAGCTTGTGAGTAGTCTTGTAGCCTAAGTCTGTTTTACTTGATTTTAGCTTTATATTCATCAGTTTTAGCTTTTGACTGCATTTTGTGTTCAAGTCTTTTAATAAGTCTGTTATTAGTTCAATTACTTTTCATTTTACTTCCTGAACATGTCTTGATAGAATTCATAGCTTAGTTCATGCTCTTACTGAAATCTGGTTTATAAAAGTTCATACCAGACTTGATAATTGGTGTTTGGATTTGCCAAGTTTTTGTAATACAAGTTTGTTAAACCTGTTAAGCTTTGCTTATTCACATTCAGTAAACCAGTGGAAATAATTTTTTTTTGTTTAGTGGTCAAAATTCAGGTCAAAAAGGCAAATGGTGTAAAAAAGGTTTGGGTCAAGGTCTGTGAATAATCTCATTCAGAAAACTAGCTCAATTCAAATCCATGCCATTTCTTCATTTCTTAACCAAATTGTGTGAAACAAGTTCCTAGTTGGAGTTAAACATCTAAAGTTTAAGTCTGTTAAAGGAAATTACACAGTTCTCAGTATTAAGCTAGGAATCAGCTTTTTGATAAGCACTTGATCAAATGCAAGTTTCTGTAAAGAGAGGTTGACTGTTTTCTTATATAGCCTTTTCTACTTCATAAATCTGCCCATTTTTCTTCATAAACCTGTTTAGAAACATGTCTTGAGTAGATTTGGAACTTTTCACCTTCTTCATAATTTTGGTCAAACTTAGTCAAATAACCTCTTTTCAGCTTAATTCCATTTTCCAGCTTATTCAGTGAATCATTTTCAAAAAGAAAAGATATTCCATACTCTTCTTAAGCTGTTTAACAAGTTTGAGCATTAAAATCAAGTTGTGGATGTCTGGCTTTTCAGTTAGCTTTAAGTTGGCTTATTGGAATGAGCTTATTTGAGTTCTACTTTGTTTTAAGCAGTTTCCTCATACAAGCCTAGTTGATTTTCAATTTTAAGCATTTTAAAACCAGTTTGAGCTTATTTGGTCTAGTAATAAGCTCATACGAGCTTATTCTTTGTTGTATGCCCGTTTTTGTTATAAATCCCTTGTTAATTGCATTTTGATCCTTCAAGTTGTTAATAGTTTTCATATCTGGCTAAACTTCCTTGTTTTTAGGTTTTGTAAGTTTACACCCCTTAATCTTTTAGTTACTTGTCAAATTCAGTTAGGCAGTTCGTGAAGTTGTTAATAGTTTGTTACAAGTTGTTAGAATTTACAATTTAGGTCCTTTTACTTTCTTAACTTTACATTTCAAGCCTTGTACTTTCAATTACTTTTCATTTCAAGCACTTAACTTTCATGTTTTTACATTTTGGAATGTTGTGAATAATATTTGGTATTTGCTAAGTGTTTTACGGATAAATAGCTTAATATTTTTCACCCATTTTACTTGTTTGAAATAGACATAGAATATCCAAATACCCTATCAACCAAGAACTATAATAAACTTGAGATTTTTAGGACTTTCAATTGGTCAAGAATCGAGAGAAAACGAAAACTTCAATATACTCAATTTCAAATAGCGCCGCTGCCAGTTCTTTGACTTTACGAGAGACTATTGATTGACGATTTTCATTGGCTTTTGGGATCCGTTCACCTCGTGAACGGTATTTTTACGTATCATAAATCAAAAACATAAATAATAAAAAATATAAAAATATAAAAACTAAAAAATAACAAAAACAATTCTTTTCCTAAATAACTGACCAAAAAAATCAAAAATCAAAAAGCAATCTTTTTCCTAAGAGATTGCACCCAAAAATATATGTTATTGGATTTCCTCGGTTTTTATGTACATATAGTATTTTCTTTAGAAAACCCAATAAATACAAAAATATTTTCTCTATATTATTATATGTAGATACGTATACATATACGAACAACCAATACACATATCTCCATAAGTAATGCTTTTGCAATACACCGTGTTAGGGAGCGTTCCGGTCCTTGACATGGGTTTCGATCAAATTTAATTAAGCAAGAATAGATAAATACTTCCAATAGGTAATAATTCGAAGAATACAAACTACAAAGTGAATAGAAAGGCGATGTGCTATAAAATGCCATCTAAGGGCTAATAGGTACTTAAGTGCTTCGTGCCACCTAACCCCCCGTTCACTAGTGCGTATTCTAAAAAGGAAGGCTTGATTGGGGGTCTTGCACCCAAGTAGTACATACGTATATTATACTTTCTTGTGGATATTTCATATTAAATCTCAAAGAGGATAATCCCTTCTTCTTCAAAGTCGAACGAGAGCTTCTCGCTCACTCCTTGTATTGAGTTGCATGCTCACTCGCGGGCGTGCACAAATACCATTTGGTGTACAACCCCTTCCTCCCAAAAGGAAGAAAAAGAGAAAGAGTAAAAACACCACCGTCCATCAAGCCGATCCCGAGAATCGTGCTTTGATCCACACACAACAAGAAGCCATGACCGGCGTTGACACTCGACTTTTGATGGAGCACTTGCAATCATATGTGCAAGGATATGCCGATGCTATCAAGATACCCGATATTCCCGTAAACACCTTTGAGCTAAAGACATCTATGATTAACTTGGTTTCAAACACACTATTTTTTGAGAATAAGAATGATAATCCACATGATAACCTTAAGAAGTTTCTTGATCTTTGCAACACCATTAAGTACAATGGAGTTCCCTATGATGCCATTAAGTTGATATTGATACATTTTTCACTAGAGGGCAATGCCAAGTATTGGTTAGATACACAACCACCCGAGAGCATTACCACATGGGATGGTTTCACTAAGAAGTTTTTGAACAAGTTCTTTCCCCCATCTAAGACCACGGCTTTGAGGAACTTAATTATAGGCTTTCAACAAAAACCTAGTCAAACCTTTAGTGATGCTTGGGAGGAGTTCAAGGAGTTATTGAGAAAATGCCCAAATCATGGATTCGATGAAGTTCACCAAATCAATAATTTCTATATTGGACTAAGACCTCATCACCAAGATTCACTGAATGCTTCCGCGGGTGGAAATATTCATTCTAAATCCATTCAAGATGCATGGGACATTATTGAGACCAAATCAATGGTGCAAACTAACACACAATTTGATGAGAGAGTCCATGTCATTCAAGAAGGTGGTTCCAAAACATTTGATACTCAACTCCTTTCATCAATGCAAGAATTGACTCAAGCTCAAAAGGAAAGTCAAACAATTTTGCAAAACACCCAAAAGATGCAACAAACCATGATGAATGACTTTATGAAAATTGCTTTGGGCAACAATCCCACCAATGATGTACATGTTATTGCTCTTTCATGTGAGATTTGTGGAGGTCCCCATTCCTATCAACAATGTGACAAAGTTCAAGGTTATCAAGGGGAGTGTTATGCTTACCAAGAAGAACATCGAGAACATTTCAAACCCAACATCAATCCAAACAACCTTTCTTACAAGTCTCAAAACTACCTTGCTCCACCGGGTTTCCCACCCCATCTACCCACCCTTACTCAACCCAACCCCCCTCAAATATTACAAAGGAACCAAGGGCTAATGCCACAATACCAAGGGAACAACTATAAAGCACCAAACAACTTTCACAATCAAGGAAATAACTTTCATCCACCCAATCAAGGATTTAATCCACCACCCCCACCCTATCCAAACCAAGGTTTTTATCAAGGGAATGTGCAACCTTACCCCATGGATTTGATTCTTCAAAAGTTTACTTCTTATGAAAGACAAATGAAAGAGGCTCAACAGGAAAACAACAAGAAATTTACTCTTCTTCACAACCAAATTGTGCATAATCAAAGACCACAAGGGGCTTTACCTTCTAACACACAAACAAACCCGAGGGCCAATATGAATGCTATCACAACAAGAAGTGAAAAAACGACTAATGATCCTTCACCTCCTACACCTTCTATTATTAAGCCTACAATGATTCCTTCTTGTGATAAGCCTTCTACATCTTCTTCACCACCTCCAAGCTTTACTACCTCACCACCAACACCTTCTCAACCTATTCCCACTTCTCCTTTACCTTCCACAACTCCCAATGAAGAAGCTAACAAAGAAAAATCTTCCACTACAACACCTACTCCACCTACACCTAAACCAAACCTTCCTTACCCTTCAAGATTGAAAAAGGAGAAATTGAAAAACAAGGATGATATACAAGTCTCAAACTTTTTGAGGATGTTCAAGCAACTTAACATAAACATCTCCTTTGCGGAAGGTCTTGCTTAGATGCCAAAATTTGCTAAAATGTTCAAAGATATCCTCTTCAGCAAGGAAAAATTGGTGGATTTGCCCAACACATCCCTTAATGAGAATTGCTCCGCCGTGTTGCTCAAAACCTTACCTACCAAACTTGGAGATCCGGGGCGCTTTTTGATCCCTTGTAATTTTCCCAGGGTGGAAAAATGCATGGCATTGGCGGATCTAGGGGCAAGCATAAATCTCATGCCTTTATCGGTTTGGCAAAAACTCTCTCTTCCCGAGCTCACTCCAACTAGGATGACCCTTGAGTTAGCCAATTGTACCATAGCTTACCCGGTAGGTATTGCGGAGGATGTGTTTGTAGGTGTGGATAAGTTTACTTTTCCGGCTGACTTTTGCAGTGGTTGATTATGACATGGACCCGAGAGTTCCTCTAATTGTTGGTAGACCATTTTTGAGGACGGGTCGTACTCTTATAGACGTGGCGGAAGGAGAACTAATTATGCGCGTTGAGGATGAGAAAGTGTTGTTTAAGTTAGGAAAAGTGACTAAGAAGTCTCAAGCTTGTGAAACCATTAACATAGTTGATGTACTCTATGAGGTGTGTGATGAGCATTTCCATGATGCTTGTAAGAGTAATAGTGAAGACATGCCTCATGTAGAGACCGTTGCCTCAATTTCTCCCTCTTTAACACCTTTTGGAGAGAGTGATTTCCTCTTGGAGGAATTTGAGTCCAACTTCCTTGGTAATGATGATTCTCCCATTAATTGGGAAGAAGAAATTTTCACTATCCAAAAGTTGCTCAAGAGAATCCCATTCCTTCACCTATCTCACAAGAAGTTACCAATGATGATCCATCCATAGTGAAACCTTCCATAGAGAGTCCACCTACCCTTGAACTTAAGGACCTTCCATCCCACCTAGAGTATGCTTTCTTAGAGGGGAAAGACCAATTACCCGTGATCATTGCAAAAGATTTGAAAGAGGATGAGAGAGAAAAACTCATAGAAGTCCTTAAGAAACATAAGCAAGCCATAACATGGAAAATATCCGACATAAAGGGAATTGATCCAAATTTTTTGTACACACAAAATCCTTATGGAGGATGATCACAAACCCGCTATTCAAAGCCAACGAAGGGTTAACCCTAAAATCCATGAGGTCATAAAGAAGGAAGTTATCAAACTCCTTGATGCGGGCATGATTTACCCCATTTCTGACTCTCCATGGGTTAACCCAATACATTGTGTTCCTAAGAAGGGTGGAATCACTGTAGTGCCAAATGAGAACAATGAGCTTATTCCTACTAGACTTTTTACGGGTTGGAGAGTTTGTATTGATTATAGGAAGCTCAATGATGCTACTAGGAAAGATCATTTCCCATTGCCTTTAATGGACCAAATGCTTGAACGCTTAGCTGGAAATGAGTACTATTGCTTTCTAGATGGATTTTCAGGTTATTTTCGAATACCCATTGACCCTAAGGATCAAGAAAAGACCACATTCACTTGTCCCTATGGTACATTTGTTAACAAGAGAATGCCTTTTGGCTTGTGTAATGCACCGGGGACATTTCAAAGGTGTATGATGGTAATTTTCCATGACATGATTGAGCAAGCTATGGAAGTTTTCATGGATGATTTCTCGGTTTTTCTAGATTCATTCACTTCTTGTCTCTCCCATTTAGAACATATGCTAAAGAGGTGTGAAGAAACACGTCTTGTTCTTAATTGGGAGTAGTACCATTTCATGGTTAAAGAGGGGATAGTCTTGGGACATAAGTTATCCAACAAAGGTTTAGAAGTGGATCGTGCTAAGATAGATGTTATTGCTAAGCTTCCCCCACCTACAACGGTGAAAGGAGTTAGGAGTTTTTTGGGTCATGCGGGGTTCTATAGACGTTTCATACAAGATTTCTCTAAGATAGAAAGACCGATGACCCACCTCTTGGAAAAAGAGGATCCTTTCATTTTCAACCAAGAGTGTTTTGACTCTTTTGAGATACTTAAGGAAAAGTTGACTAAGGCTCCCGTTTTGGTTTCTCCAAATTGGGAATTTCCTTTTGAGCTTATGTGTGACGCTAGTGATTATGCCGTGGGGGCCGTGTTAGGACAAAGAGTGAATAAGCATTTTCAATCTATACACTATTCTAGTAAAGCCATGACGGGTGCACAACTTCATTATACCACCACGGAAAAAGAGTTGCTTGCTATAGTCTATGCCTTTGAGAAATTTAGACCCTATTTTGTGCTATCGAAAACCATAGTGTATACGGATCATTCCGCTCTCAAGTACCTCATGACAAAGCAAGATGCTAAGCCTAGACTTTTGAGATGGGTTTTATCGCTACAAGAGTTTAAGATAGAGATTCGTGATAAGTAAGGAGTCGAGAATTTAGCGGCGGATCACTATAGTAGACTTGAGCATCCTTTTCAAGGAGATTTGCCTCATAAGGAAATCAATGAATCCTTTCCATTGGAGGAGCTCATGTCTATCTCTTCTCAAGAGGATGACACCCCTTGGTTTGCGGATATTGCAAACTATCTTGTTGGGGATGTGCTAATAGAGGGTCTCACTTCCCAACAAAAGAATAAATTTCTTAAGGAAGTGAAGTATTACATTTGGGATGACCCACCTTTTTAGGCAGTGTGTTGACCAAATCATTAGACGGTGTGTAGATGGGCCCGAGGCATTTAAGATTTTAGAAGCTTGTCATAAGGGACCTACGAGTGGACATTTTGGGCCCAACTACACCGCCAAGAAAGTCTTTGTTCCGGGTTACTATTGGCCTTCTATATAAAAAGATGCCCATGAGATGGTGAAATTTTGTGATGTATGTCAAAGCCAAGGAAAAATTACTCAACGAGATGAGATGCCACAAAACTTCATACAAGAGTGTGAGATTTTTGATGTGTGGGGAATAGATTTCATGGGACCTTTTCCATCTTCTAAGGGAAATAAGTACATACTCGTAGCGGTGGATTATGTGTCAAAGTGGATTGAGTCCAAAGCCATACCTACTAATGATGCTCGAGTTGTAGTAAAGTTTTTGAAGCAATTATTTGCTAGATTTGGTGTACCTCGAGCCATCATAAGTGATTGTGGTACTCACTTTTGTAATGATCAATTCACAAGAGTTATAATAAATATGGTGTTAATCATAGACTTTCTACCGTGTATGACCCTCAAACCAATGGTCAAACCGAGGTCACAAATCGTGGTTTAAAGAGAATTTTGGAAAGAACATTGGGAGAGCATCGAGCTTCTTGATCGGATAAGCTTGATGATGCTTTGTGGGCTTTTAGGACGTCTTTTAAGACACCAATTGGTTGTACTCCATATAGGCTTGTCTATGGAAAAGCATGCCACCTCCCATTCGAGTTAGAGCATAAGGCTTCTTGGGCTCTCAAGTGGGCTAACTTTGATTTAAACCAAGCCGGCTCACATAGAAAGGACCAACTCAATGAAATGGATGAATTGAGAGCCAATGCTTATGAGAACTCATTGCTTTATAAGGAAAAGACTAAGCAATTACATGATGCTAAGATCAAGAACCGTGAGTTCAAAGTTAGAGAGCCGGTTCTCCTCTTTAACTCAAGGTTGAAACTCTTTGCGGGCAAGATTAAGTTGAGATGGTCCGGTCTATTCACTATTGCTCAAGTATTTCCATATGGAACTATTGAGTTGTCTTAACCCGATGGTCCAAATTTCAAAGTGAATGGTCACCGTTTTAAGCACTATTTTGGGGAGTACATTTCCGTGGAAATGGTCCAAGAGATCCCCATTTTCCCCATGAATTAATTCATTGTGGGAAGATTCGAGCTAGAGACTCCTTAAATCAAGCTTGAATAACTAGGTTTAGAGGTTTTAGACTTAGAGTGTTGTAGGTTAGAAATAAGGATGGAGAGTTGATGAGAAGTGTAAGGGGGACCTTCCTTTTGTCTTCATGTTGTTTTTAGGGTTGCTCACTCATCACGTGCTTTGGAGCTTATGGAGGAGGCCCTTGTATCCGGTTCACTTTGTTACTATTGTGATTTTTCATGGACACATTGTGCTTAAAAAATGAATTCAATATAGTTGATCTTTCCTTACCTTGGGTTAAGCAAAGTCTATTCATTTTCATAAGTGTAGGGGAAGTTTATACTTCCATGCTCTTAAACATTGAGGACAATGTTTAGCTTAAGTGTAGGGGGGTCTTCTATTGAAGTGACCATACCTAGACTTTGTCATTGACCTTCATGATAACATGGAAATTAATTTTTCAAACGTTTTTCAAATTTTTGATCTACTTTGGCCACCAAAAATATGCATTCATAATTTTTTTTGCATCAATCATTTTTCATTTGCATAATAGATTTGCATTGTATATATTTCTTCTTTTGTTCTTTATGAAAAAATGAAAAAGGAAAAAAAATATAATAAGAACATGGTTTAACAAGTTTAGAATACTTTGACATATTAGGCCTGCCATGGATAATTTGACTCAACCTGAGTTTGCTTATCCAAGCATTCTCTAGCTAGTATCCTTAACCATGTAGTCCTTCATTGGTCTATTAGGCTAAGCATCCACCACTCTCATTATTTGCGATTTTAATTTTTGTGGAGAATGGGAAATGATAGAGTTGAAGCAAGTATAAAAGGGCTAGATAAACTTCATTATAATTACTTGTGGTTAAACCCTTCTCTTCTTTACCTCTATTTTCTTTGCATGTATATATGTTAATAAATAATCAAGAACGGTTTTAATCGGTTTGTAATCTCTTATGCATTTTTGACTAATCATTCATGGTTTGTATAAGTACGTCTTAAGATTCTAAGTTAGAACATTTTATGTGTACTAGACTTATGTCATGCATAATATTTAGCGGCTGTTTTTCCTTTTATTCTTTTTAAATTTCTTTGTGAGGAATAAAGAAAAATAAGATCGGCTTACAAAAAAAATGAGTGGCTAGAAAAAAAAAATAAAAAAAATAATAATTATACAAGACTCCCAAGAGGGGCAGTGAAGTGTTAATTATAGTAACTATTAGATTCCAATATTACCTTGACGGGTTGCGGGGATTTAATAGTTGCTCCAATCCAGTATTACCTTGACGGGTTGCGAGATTGAAGATCCAAAGTCTCAAAAAGGCGGAGGATGTAAATTATTGCGTGAGTTCTATTTTTCTTTCCTTAGTGAGTGTGTATCTACTTATTAATGCATGACATAAGGATTTTACACATAAGGCGAATGACTTATTACTCTTTAAACGGAATTATACTAATTATGAGTGGTTTTTCAAGTAATGGATGAGAGGATTACTTAGGATTAAAACTGTGCTTCCTTATTTTTGGATTTTACATTTCTTATATTTCACGCTTTAAATAATGACAAATTTGCCTTCAAGCAATTTGCTCAAATAATAACCGGTTCCACATTTAATTGTCATGAATAAGTTGATGCACTTTTTACTTGTGAATACAATGATCCCATTTTTAAGCTTGGTATGGGGAAAGTGAAACTTGAGGATGACAAGTTTCCATGGTACCAAAGCCCTAATTTAAGTCATTGATTTCTTTATGAGTTTTTCCATCAAAACCATTTATGAGAAACCAAAAATATATAAATATAATTGCTTTCTTTGCATTGCATTGTACAAAATTTAAATCATGCATCATATAGTGTAGAGTAGTGTAAAAACATTCCATATTGGCCAAGGTGGGTTAATTATGAGGAAGATGTAAAATTGTGCTTTAAAATATAGCATTGCATGAGGTCATGACAATGTTCAAGTGTAGGGGATTTGATATGAGTAAAATCACATATCAATTAATCAACAAATCACCCTAAAACACATAGAAAATACCTAACTTTTGTGCTATAAAGAAGTATTATGTGGTATGTTTTGTGTTTGTGCTTAAATAGGTAACAAGGATACAATTTCAAGCAAACAAGAAGATATCAAGCTCATTTATGATGAAAAGACAAGAGAAGGATCAAAGATGACAAGTCATTTGAAGATGAAGGACCTATCTTGACAATATTTAAAAGTTGAGGGACTTAAATGCAAAATTTGAAAAAAGTCGAGATTAAAGTCAAACTTGGTCAAACTTCAAGTCAATCAAGTCAAGGGAGTCAAATGAACAAGAATGAAAGTCAAAGGACTAAAATTTCCATTTAAATGAAGAAAGGAGCTCGTTTGGATTTTCTGATAAAGACAAGGGGCTGAAATTATCAAAAATGCATCAACTTTATGCTCAATCCGTGTCACATGCTTCTTAGCCAATGAAAACACAAAAAAATGAGTTATGGATCGCCAGCTGGACTGCCACCTCACATTCTCATTAAATATATAAAGCCAACAACAGTGTAGCGCACTAAACTCCTCTCCACCAATCATATTTCAACATGCAATATATATTTTATCCAATTAGGATAATAAGGGCCAAGAACGAATGAAATGATTACACGTGTCATCTTCAACAACGAACTAGCCCAGGAATGTTTATGAGCTACAATGTATTTCACAAAAAGCTTTCTACATGAAAAATACTCGAATTGAGATGACGAATTCAACTTCACAAGTCAATTAAACTAAAGATCAAAAGAGAAGAAAACCCCTTTCTTGTTCTTGGAGTGAACTCTGCAATCCACCAGACATTGACACCTGGCATATTCCCATTGGTTGAGACACGTCAGACTTCCCCAAATCATCATCATCAATCTCTATAAATAGGACATTGTACATTCATTTTCAGTGTGTAGCTAAGTGTGAAAAAAACAAACATTTATATTTTCCCCTCAATTTTGTTTCTCATTCAAGTTAGGAAACTTCTCTCAAGTGTTTGACACACACTTGAGAGTTAGTTATAGAATTAGTTAAGCAGTTGTAACAGATTTTCCTTCAATCGTTAATAAAATCACAAAAATATCCATTGCCTCTTCTCTTATCTTCATTTCACTTACTTAATCCTGCAATTATGTTACTGATTTGTGATTTCATTGATCTTAAGTTATCAATGAAGTGTTTTTGATACATTGTGGAAGCTTGTTATGATCAATTCAGCTTTAGCAGTCCTATCTAGTTCCTGAGTAGCAGTTTCAAGCAGTTTGGTTTGATTTGAACAGAAATGGCTTTTGGAGGTGATAAATTGGTCAATGGTGGTGTTCTTATGGTGTTCTTGTAGATTCTAGCTGGCTCAGCGCCACACTACTCCGTCAGTGAAGGCTTCTAGCTGAAAGGTTTCAAAATCCTCATTTTAGGTTCCACTCAATTGATGTTTGCATGCTCAATTCTTAGTGTAAACACTTTATGCTGCTATGATCATGTGTTTGAATCTGTTTTAGTGTAATCTTATTAATCCGATAGCTTGTGAGTAGTCTAGTAGCCTAAGTCTGTTTTTACTTGATTTTAGCTTTATATTTATCAGTTTTAGCTTTTGAGTGCATTTTGTGTTCAAGTCTTTTAGTAAGTCTGTTATTAGTTCAATTACTTTTCATTTTACTTCCTGAACATGTCTTGATAGAATTCATAGCTTAATTCATACTCTTACTGAAATCTGCTTTGTAAAAGTTCATACCATACTTGATAATTGGTGTTTGGATTTGACAAGTTTTTGTAATACAAGTTTGTTAAACCTGTTAAGCTTTGCTTATTCACATTCAGTAAACCAGTGGAAACAATTTTGTTTTGTTTAGTGGTCAAAATTCAGGTCAAAAAGGCAAATGGTGTAAAAAAGGTTTGGGTCAAGGTATGTGCATAATCTCATTCAGAAAACTAGCTCAATTCAAATCCATGCCATTTCTTCATTTCTTAACCAAATTGTCTGAAACAAGTTCCTTGTTGGAGTTAAACATCTAAAGTTTAAGTTTGTTAAAGGAAATTACATAGTTCTCAGTATTAAGCTAGGAATCAGCTTTTTGATAAGCACTTGATCAAATGCAAGTTTCTGTAAAGAGAGGTTGACTGTTTTCTTATATAGCCTTTTCTACTTCATAAATCTGCCCATTTTTCTTCATAAACCTGTTTAGAAACATGTCTTGAGTAGATTTGGAACTTTTTAGCTTTTTCATAATTTTGGTCAAACTTGGTCAAATAAGCTCTTTTCAGCTTAATTCCATTTTCCAGCTTATTCAGTGAATCATTTTCAAAAAGAAAGATATTCCATACTCTCATTAAGCTGTTTAACAAGTTTGAGCATTAAAATCAAGATGTGGATGTCTGGCTTTTCAGTTAGCTTTAAGTTGGCTTATTGGAATGAGCTTATTTGAGTTCTACTTTGTTTTAAGCAGTTTCCTCATACAAGCCTAGTTGATTTTCAATTTTAAGCATTTTAAAACCAGTTTGAGCTTATTTGGTCCAGTAATAAGCTCATATGAGCTTATTCTTTGTTGTATGCCCATTTTTGTTATAAATCCCTTGTTAATTACATTTTGATCCTTCAAGTTGTTAATAGTTTTCATATCTGGCTAAACTTCCTTGTTTTTAGGTTTTGCATGTTTACACCCCTTAATCTTTTAGTTACTTGTCAAATTCAGTTAGGCAGTTTGTGAAGTTGTTAATAATTTGTTACAAGTTGTTAGAATTTACAATTTAGGTCCTTTTACTTTCTGAACTTTACATTTCAAGCCTTGTACTCTCAATTAATTAACATTTCAAGCACTTAACTTTCATGTTTTTACATTTTGGAATGTTGTGAATAATATTTGGTATTTGCTAAGTGTTTTACGGATAAATAGCTTAATACTTTTCACCCTTTTTACTTGTTGTTTGAAATAGACATAGAATATCCAAATACCCTATCAACCAAGAACAATAATAAACTTGATATTTTTAGGACTTTCAATTGGTCAAGAATCGAGAGAAAACGAACTTCAATACACTTAATTTCATTAGCAAGCGCAATACGCTCCTCATCATCATCATACTCATTTGCATGTTGATCATCCTTAAACTCATTATTGCACATGTCTGATGAATCAGGTGTGGTATTGCTATCAACCGTTTCCATCATACATGTGTCAGTAATGGCTTTGGGTAGCTCACAATGCTCATGAATATTATCAAACACATTATATTCCTCTTCAGTGTGTACCTTATCGATTGACTCAGTATCAAAGACAGGACCATTGTCATCTTTAGTGATGTTGAGAACTTCTTCAACTTTTGCCATGTACGATTAATGTGCTTCAAGTTCTTGGTCGGAGGCTTCATCATCAGTGTTATCAAGCATTGCTCCTTCCTCAGCTGATAGTTGAACCCCAACTTCTATTTTCTTGCATAGCAGCATCTTTTCCTTATGATAACCAGAGTCCCTAACCCGTTTCGGCTTCCTACATTCCTTTGCCATATGCCCATAACCTTGAAAAATAAAGCACTGAATCCCACTTTGCTGAACCACTTGAGTTCCAACAATTTCCCTGTTCCCAGCAACAGTAACAATCCTCTGAGTATCATACTTAGCCGTTTGTCGATCATACCATGCAAAACCATCAACATAAGTTGGAGCTCAGCTTGAAGTTCATTTTCCTCATTCTGAAATTGTTTCAAAATTTCAAATAGCGTGTGATAGTTGACCTCATCTAACTTACTCTGTTGTTTCACCAAAGTTACAAACCGTGTCCACTCTCGTTGAAGTTGGTGTAGAAATTGCATATTGACTTGCATGGTGGAGACTTGCAAATTGTTTCTTGTCATGTCATTCATCATCTTGTAGAACCTTGAGTAATATGAATCAATTGATTCCCCATCCAATGAAGTAAACTTGCCAAAGTTCTAGAACAAGTTAGTTTTGACATCTTGACTGTTAAGTGATTCTCCTTGTTGCAAGCATTCAATGGCAAACCGCATTTCTTTTGTAGTAGAGCACGTATCAACCGTTGAGTAAATATCATCCCCAATCTCACTTAGAATCAAATAGATTGCTTCTTTCTCTGCATCAATCCAAGCACGTTTCTCTTTCGAAGTGTTCTCATATGTTCCCTCAATTGTTTGCTCATCGGAATCGGGCGTCGAGTCGGTTGCTGGAATTGCAGGAATGGTTATTGTACTGAGAGTATAGGGTCCTTCTTTGATGCAACGTCGGAGAAGGTCACCATTTGGTTTAGTATCAAGATATCGAATAAAACGTGATTGCAATTGTGCATATCGACCAGTCACAAGCATTGGTGGTCTCTCTTTGTTACCCGCCATCATGATGTTGTTCTTTGTCACACAATACTCTTGAGTAGAATCCATTTCGAGAAACTTGAAATTGTTGAAGTGAAAACGGATCTTAAGTAGATGTGTTGTGATTGTTGTTGTCGATGAAAAACTGTTAAAATCCCCTAAAAATTGTCTTCTAAAAAAAACCAAAAATTCTAAGGCGAAAAATCACATGATAAAAATTTTCACTTTCGGAAAAAAAATCCAATTTTCGGATAAACTGAATTTTTCGGATTAACTGAATCTTTTAGGAATAAGTGAAGTTTTCGGATAAATGAGATAATTCGGAAAAATGCTAGATATCGGATAAATTTTATGATCTTCGGACATATTGGGATTTTCGGAAAAATGTACCTTTTTCGGATAAATGTATTATTTTCGGGAAAATTGATGATTTCGGATAAATGGAGTATTTTCGAGAAAGTTGCACTACTTCGGATAATTCAAGGTTTTCGGATAATTTGAAATGCTTTTGGATAATCTAGGGATTTTCGGATAAATGGATGTTTTTCGGAAAAATGAGAATTTTCGGGAAAAGTACACTTTTCGGAATAATACACTGTTTCGGATAAATGTATTTTTCGGAATAATGAGCTATTTTCGGATAAATTTTAATTTCGGATAAAGGTGTATTTTCGGAAAAAAAAAATTCGGATAATGCTCGAATTTCGGATAAATCAAAGAAAATACTTACCTTCGGATAAATCCCTTTTCGGATAAATCCCTTTTTTCGGATGAAGAAATTCGGATAAATGTTGATCTTCGGAATGTAAAAACCCTTATCCGAATGTTGATTTTCGGATAATTGACTTCTTCCACTTTCGGAATATTAAATCTTTTTCCGAAAACAACCAATTCAAGCCACTGTTCTACGAACCGTACCCCAAAAACAATCCAAACACCCCAAAAACTTGCGATTTTAACCACAAAAACTTAACCAAGTCCCTACCACAACTATGTAGGAGATTTATATCACAATTTAGAGCCCACAAAAAAATTGAAAATCGAGATGATTTGAAGATAAATCACACGAATTAATAACTAAAAGCAACAACCAATCACTAATCTACCCCGTGGCGATTGATACCAAATTTTGTTCCCATATTAATTCACTTCACCATGGTTGATTAATTGAAATAAAGAAGAAAGATAGATGATTTCTAGAGAGAGAAAGTAGAGAGAGAAAGTAGAGAGAAGATGGAGAAACTATGTGAGTATTAGATTAAGAAATGAAACCACCAACCTCTCCTAACATGCTAGGAGAGGTATATATTATCGGACTATACATGTAGCCTTAATGGACTATATTGTTTAATGGGTCGGGCTTAAATAAAATTCTTAGTACCTTAAAAGAGGCCTTTTAAGATAGCCATCAAGCCCGTAATGTCACAACTATCTTAACTAACTATTACAACGTTCTAATAAATATTACAATAAAAAATCTATGTCCGAACATTCTTGTTTGACTCAATATTTTGAGGCTAACAGAAACCCTAATCCGGCGAGGTTTTCTTCCCAATTTCACTTCAAACCAAGGACCTAAAACTTCTAATTACAATGCGTAAACCCTAAATACACCCTAATCCATCACTAATTACATTCCTAAGTCCTTAATTATCAGAATTACAAAGTTACAAGTTACAAGCCCTAGATTATTAATCCGCCTAGGTTTTTCCCTCCAAAAGTGTATTTAAACTTTTTCCTTCCCATTTTAAAAATTAAGATAAGATCATATAGATATTTTGAGATATTTTCTAGTAGGTGAATCACCTACTTGCAGGCTACACATGTTCATTCTCATCTAAATCATGTCGTGACTTAATATGAGCCACAAACCCTAGATATTTTGATTCTAGCTTTCATGAGTCACTCCTATAATTCCTTTGGCTTCCCTAGATTCCTTTAGTCATTTACCTACAGGCCTTACACGTTCATGACCATATATTGGAGTTTAAGTCTTAGAAATCGCTATAAAAGAGGCGAACTCCTTCCATTTGAAACTTACACCCTGAATTCCTATTCCTCCAAAACCATTCTAATTTTATACTTCTAAAAAGGTTCTAAGATACTTATAAGAACATAAACCAGGTCTAGGGAAGCCCTTGAAGCTCTTGAAGCTTTATGAAGAAGTTATGTTCATAACAAGCCCTAGAAATCATTTTGGAGCTACCTAGGTAATCACTATGTTAAATAAGCTTTGATCTTTTTATAATGTTATTTTATGTGTTGTTACCATGTTAATAAGCTAATCTAATAAGCCTTAGTTCATATAATTAGGTAAAATGGAATTATAGGCTAAAGATGTAATAAAACCCTAGTTTTATAATTTACATGAAATAATGAGTTAAAATCATTTCCAAAATCTATAGATATGAAAAACTAATGTTATTATGATTATAAATATGTTTATAAACTTTGTTTTAATTCCTAGATCATTTGGTACTAACTGGAGCTTGTTATGTAATTTTAAACACTCCAAGGACTAAAACTGTCGTTTTTGAAACTTTTATACTTGAGGGGTTAAACTGACATTTTATCAAAGTAAAAGCTATAAGGAGTAGTTTTTCATAGTTTGAAACCCTGAGGATAATATTTGAAGGTTGAAAATGTAAATATTAAAACTATATACTTTAAGGGTTAAAAGTGTAAAGATACCAAACTTATAACTTTATAGGCTGAAATTGTAAATATTCTAAAACTATAATCTCTAAGGATCATTTTGTCATTTATTAAACTATATGGATGAAAATTGTATAATAATATCTATTTTCTAAAGTTATATAACTAGAGGGACTATTTCTGCTAATTTTGAAACTAAAGGATATGAAATGTAATAATGGAATAATATACTAATCTTTGAAGAAATTCCAAAAGTATATAATTTATCATGCTAGTATGGAGCTTTGTACAAAAATGTTCTATCTCGATATTACGTCTTGACTGAGTGGTTGGGTTTATGATTTAAAGTACCCTCGCTCCTCGAACGTTTATAGAATAGATTCTGAGTATAATGGCCCGAACAATGATGCTATAAGTCCAAAACATATAAACCCAAGAATATATAATTATTACTTAAAGATATTTAACTCAAAGATTACGACTTGATATATATACATATTTGTGTGTCAACCCAGATATGTGAGACAAGTTGTGAATTTCAAATTTATAATATTAGAGTAATTCAAGACTCTATAGGCTAAGGTGAGTTCATAGCCTCACTTTTGAAATTTTATAAATGATTTGAAAAACCCGTGAGGGGGATATATGTTAAAACTAGAATACAAGTGTAAAACCCGCATGCTTTTACCATGAATAGTACCCTTTAGATCGTACGTACGTAATTAGAACTTTCCTTTTTATAGCACGTTACGTTTCACGTATAGGAATTTTAAGTATTATTTACATGTTAGAACACGATAAGTATTTATTACGTATGAACACACGATAATTATTCCAATTATAATTATTATCACGAACATGCGATCATGAAATCATGAACGTAAATTAATCACGAACTAATATTAAGTATGTATATATATTTATTACGAACACAAATAAATATATTAAGTCACGATCGATAACTAATTAAAACACGTAAGTTACGAACACGAGAACACACTAATATTTTAGACACGGAAAACATTCGGGTTACCCCATGTGGGCCCTATTACCCACGAAATTAGGAAGAGGAAAAGGGCCAAGCCCATGTTTATTTTTACCAAAACAAGACAAAGGGAAAATATCTTTTCATTATTCAAGATTTTCACAAAAAAGTAAAAACCCTAATTCTTTATTCCTCCTCCTTTTTGGCCGCCACTTTTACAACATCAAAAGAGGTGTTCGGGTTGATTTTGATCTTGGATATTGTGCAAGGATTCATGTGTGTTCATCCTTAATTGATTCACGTATTCGGTATAACCTTTTTAAACTTTTTCTTTTATGTTTTGATTTGTTGAATCACATAAAATCATGATGTTTTTAAAAACTAATTAAAAACAATTATTAAAACATGTCTATGATCATGGGGTAAATCAAAACAACGGTTTTTAGGGGTGTTTGTGATAGCCGACGCCTAACCGAACCCCTAAGGGGTCTCGGCTTGGTTTATTATCCACCACCGAGACCATATGGTCTCGGTATGGTGATGATGATGGTCACGGCAGCAGCAAGAACGGGTAACCCCGACCTTGGTTTGGGGTATGGTGTTGATTTCGGGTCCGGATCATGGTTTCTAGTTACGGGTCCGGTTCATATATTATTTTAAAGTTTATGATTTTAATAGTTATGTGTTAAAATTAAATTAATAAAACATGATATGATTAATTTAATTAACATGACTTAGGTTATAAATTTAATTATTAGATCATGAATTTTAACCTAAGTATTTATATTTTACTAGACTATATAATTAATTAATTATTAAAAACCATGACTATAATTAATTAATTAACATGACTTAGGTTATATTATTAATAATTAATAATACATGTTTTAACCTAATTATTTTACTTTATTTAATTAAAATCATGATATATTTAATTAAATACTTTTAACCTATAGTTTATTTAATTTACATGTAATAATTAATAAACTATACTTTATAACTACATGACTTAGAATAATAATCAGAAAACACTTAAGCTTATATAATTAGCTTATTTAACCAGCTTATATCTAATTATGGAAACTTTCTATTTTTAGAAACTTATTTAATTAAGGCAGCTAATCTATTTATGGAAACTTTCTATTTTTAGAAACTTATTTAATTAAGGCAGCTAATCTATTTATGGAAACTTTCTATTTTTAGAAACTTATCTATTATAAGCAGTAATTCTCTTTTTGGAAACTTTCTATTTTTGGAAACTTTCTATTTTTGGAAACTTTCTATTTTTGGAAACTTTCTATTTTTGGAAATTTTCTATTTTTGGTAAATTTCTATTTTTGGAAACTTTCTATTTTAGAAAACTTGCTATTTTTAGAAAGTTACTTATTATTACATAACAAGTATAATAATACATGAAATACAAGTAATACTTAATCAAAATAGAAAGAATATAATATAAATTCAGTATAAAGCTTAAAACAGTAAAACATGACACGAACGTATAAAATAAGCTAAGACATGAAATAAAACCAGTTACGTATTCAGTAATCAGATGCCTATACACGTATGTATTTATGCAGCATTAGTGATGTAACACCCCCAAATTTACACAATTCAATAAAGCGGAAGACTCGTTGGTGTTACGGGATAGCACATTACTCACATCATAGACAACGCTTAAAAATCGCGTCGTTTAATAAAGCATTTCCATTCATAATTATCATATTTACATAGGTCCCAAGTCATTGTATTTCATACAGGTTTTACAATCATTTGAATGGAAATTATTATTTAAGTGCGGGCCATGAATTCTTGTTGTCTTCCCGAGAATTACTTTCAAGTACCTGAGATAAAACATGTTAAAAGAAAAGGTCAGCGAAAACGCCGAGTGAATTCATAGAGTTTAATGAAATACATTAATATATCATCGGTATAAATTTATTACCGAAAATCATTTTGTACAAATCCTTGTAGTAGGCCATAAAATAGGCCAAAACATTTTATACAAATCCTTGTCAAATTCATAATATGGGATTTTTCCTTCAAAACCGTTATACGAACCAATGTCGTAAAAACATCATACAATACGTAAAGCCAAAACACAAACATAAAATCAATAATAAGACCCCGTATTGCTAGTCAGGCAATTCATTGTAATTCAGTCCGTATAGCAGTATTTTGTTATTTGGATTATTATAAGCCGCATGACATTGTTACCTTACTAAAACAAACAACGGGTAGCTAACCCGAAACTCAATTTGCCCATCTAAGTTAGCGTGTCGTCACAAAAATCACGCTATGGAAATCTTCTCATACATAAATTCTCTTACCAATCAATGTGGCACGACGGGGATCAACCGTCAAGGCGCAAACTGGGGTGATCGTCCCCAAATAGTACTATTATATGCACAAGCGTCTATCAAATCCCGGTAGTTCACAACTCATGCCAATGGGACTTCTAGTGACATAACCCAAATTTAATAATCCATTAAATTTAATTTATCGGGTCATATAATCATTCATCGGGTCATACAATCATTTGGGTCCAAATCAATAAGCAAACAATCGGGACAAATGGTGTCCTATTTTATTAAAACTAACATGTTATTTCACTCGCGGGTTTATAAAACATTTCATAAAGACATTTAAAAGAGTGCGAGGCTACGAACTCACGTTGATGTGGGAAAGCGGGTTATCGGCAATTCGGATGTACGGTACGTGCTTCAATCACGGAAACCTAGACAAATAATACTTTGTCTTAGACTCTTGTCCAATGACTTTATATAATAACAATTATGTATACATATGATGATGATCAAGTGGGTTTATACATTCTCATTTACTCATTTTAGTGTTATGTATTGGTAACTTTTATACTAGTTTACTAGTTTTACCTATTTACATGTTTTAGGCTCAATAAGCCTATTATAAGTCCATTACCTTAAATTAGACCATTTTATACTTTTATTATCAGTATTATACTTTACATGTTGGGCCCAAGTGGGTTAAGCCCAATAAGTAAGTTTATAAGTGTTTTACCAAACTAGTCGGGTTAATAGTCCAATAAGGCTACTTTGGCCCGTTAATGTCTATATGTTGTAAAGCTCGGGTTTTATCAGTTTTTACTTGTTATATAAGTTCATATATCAGTATGTGAGTTTATAAAAGTTTAAATTAGACGGGTCCGATCGTCTAAGTTTTATTTGACAAAAACGTCAATCTTTCGATTTTAGCCGAAAAGACGTAAAACTTAAGTATATAGTTTTATAACTTGGAAAAACATTTTTACTTGTTATTTATATAATGCATCCCATTTTAATATCAATATATATGTAACTCTTTATTTATAATTTTTATCAACTAGTGGGTTTTATATATATATATTTTATATAAATTTTTGAGTGCTTATATTATATACTATTTATTTTCAAAATCAGTCCTAAATTTTAAGTTCACTAAAATGTCCATATCTAGAGTTCTATAATGAGATAGGACATCAAATTTTTATGACAGAAACTACATGATATGTGCTTCATTTTATTCCTTATAGCTACTGATGAATCAACCTCTAAATTCGTCCAAAACAGTATAGGCAGATTTGCACTCTAAACTTGTTTTGATCATATCTCACTTATTTTGATGACTCCATTGCATGGCCAACTCTCACATGTGTATAACATCTAATAATTACTGTAAATTGATTCCACCATGCCATTTTATCAGTTTATCATTTGGTTACTTACTGTTTTTATACAGCCATAATATTAAGCAAGTTTTTAACCTTTTTACCTATGGTTTTCCATCTTTTAACCATATTTATCAACACCAAATCCCCACATAATCTCTTTATCATCATTCATAATCATATACATATACATAAATAAAGAAAATACAAGATGACATAATCAAGATAACAAGAGGATAGGAAGAATAATCTCTATACCACCATTAGTGATGAAAAGATGAGGTATTTGATGAACAAGACTTGGTTCTTGTTATCAAATCTTCAACTTTAGCAAGGAAACTTCGTGGGTCCTTTGGATAGATGAACACCTCCATGAATTCAGCCCTTTAACCTCATGAAAACCCTCTTTTCAAAGGTTAAGATCACCTCCAATCTTCATATCTTCAAAGGTTCTTCATCATATGTGTGAATAACATATGATTTCATGGTTAAATCAAGATCAAATGGGTTATTTAGGGTGCGAGTGGGACGAATTTTTGAGAGGGAGGAGAGGGAGAATAGATGGTTTTTCATGTAATGTGTGTGAGAAATGGTTTCAAAGTAGCTTGTTTAAGTGTTTAGTAGTTTTGGAAGACTTCTAGGACAAGCGTCCTTGGTCTTTGAGGAAAAGTTGACACCAAAATGGTGTTAGTAGCTAGTTTGGCCGGTTATGAGTGGGGGTGGGACAAGTGTCTCACTTGTCTCATCTCCACTAATTTACGGGTACTCCTCGATTCTAATTTCCTCGATTTGCGTACCCTCGGGTCGTTTTTCGAAAAACGTTTTTATAAAATATGAATCAAAGGCACAAAACGAATCTAATAAAAATTGTCTCATCAAAAACGGAGTTCAAAAATGTAAGTACGTAATCCTAAGGTTTCTGGTTTAGTCGTAAAGGACGTTAAATTATTCACGTAAGTCCTAATCTCTTCTCGTAAATTTGTGAGTTTATGAACCAACTCAAATTTGAAATCCCAAAATAATATTCATGGATAAATTTATTTCCTGAAATGTCGGACTGTCACCAAAGACGGTGTATGTAAACGTAAGCACGTAACATAGAATCCTCCGGTTTAGACGTAGTCGATGCTACTTCAAGACGTAAACCCAAATTTCTTCCCAAAAATAAGTGAGTTCATAATATAACATTAAAATAATGTTTTTAAATAATACTTGAGAATAAAATATCAACCATAAATTGACGGATTGTCACAGCATTTACCCCTAAACAGGATCTGTGTCCTCAAAGATCAATTTATCTTACTACTCGCTTCTTATAGAGTTAAAGCCATGTGGGTATTTCCTCCACATTCGGTCCTTTCTCTCAAGTGTAATCCATTACAATACGCGAGTTTCATCAAACATAACTACAGGAGTAAGATCAGGCTTAATGTTGACTTACTTTCTCTATCCATGATGTTCACGGGTTTTTGATGAATGCAACTTTTCGCCGATCTAAATTTCATCAAGAAGAAATCAGATTTTCACTTGATAGACATTTATCAAGTTCGATATACGAAAAATAATTCACGCAGTCCTTGAAGTCCTATGGTAGATCCAGCTTATATGCCTTTCAAACCAATTTTTACATCATCTCAATGGTCCCATTCAACGGGGACTTATTTCTCATGATCTTTCAGATCATCTATTCATCTTTCGAAGGTGATAATTTTTGGCATCACTTCGCTACCCATTCGGCACTTGAAGATCTACATTTAATATTCACATAACCTCATGCCCACTATCGGCAGTCATTAATCAAATCCTAATTTCAATAATCATTTCAGGTCTCGCGGGTCGGGTATTTTGTAAGGTTAGGTTCGTCATCATAGGCAACCTTAAACCTAAAACACATGTCCAACTCACAATGGGTGTATGTCGGGTATCTTCCTCCCAACTCCTGCTTACAAATGCTCTAGTATTTAGATCCTAACAAGATTCGATCTCAATCCTAATACGTTAGTTATCAATTATAATCTCTCCAAAGGAAAACGATTATACGGTGCATTACCAAAGGTCAATCATTTAAACATAAAACAAGACTTCTAGTGTTTTGTATCATTACGTTACCTTGTCCCTTCAATTGGGGTGGTAAACAGTACCCTCATCAAGGTTCGTTCCCAATGACTTCTAAGAAAATCTCTAGAAATTAGATACGAAGTGAGGATCTTGATAGAGATGATCGATACACGCACACTATGTTTACACAACTCCTTTAAATACAAAGAGTCAATTTCTTCATTGAGAATCTATCATTAACAGGAATGATATTAGCATATTTTGTCAGTCTGTCGACGATGACCCAAATCAAATTAAATTCAGATGATGACCTTTGCAATAGTTAGACGTTTACTAATGTATGAGGCGATGTTTGCCTTCATAATTTGCCATCAGTACAACTTCTTCAGACAAAGATACATTAAATCAAAAATAGCATGAATAGAATACTTAAACCTATGACATTCCAACATAACTAAATCTCGAAATCCTCCATATTTAGGCAACCACAAGTGTCCTTTAAAACATTTAACGCCATCGGCTTCTCAATTCTAATGGTTCACATTAGCCGCGAACCCCTTTTTATTATCTATATTATCCTTTTTATAGGCATCGGCTATATTTCAAATTGCTTGGCAATTTATTTTGCACAGTCATTATTAAGAAATACATCCTAATTGGTTCTTTATCCTTTCTATATAATGCGTCAGTATTTACATTCACCTTCCCTGATAAAATAAATATCATGACCGTATTCATTCAAAATTTCTTTCTTCATATTTTCTAAGTTTTAGTTTCATCTAAACTATCATTTTTATTAGTTTTGCTCAATCCGAAGTCTAAAGCGTCGATAATTATTACAAATAATTAAATAATAAATATTCAATTTTTATGAAACGTAAACGTAAAAATTTTAAATTTGTTAGTTCGACCAATTATGTAAAAATGTTAAAATAAATTTGAATTTAATTACACGATTTTTGTTGATTTATCGAAAATAATTAAAATAATTAATAAGATCCGTAAATGTTCGAAAAATCTTTGTTTATACTTTGGTCAAAAATTTTCTTAATTGAAAAGAAAACATTGTTGTTTTAAGTCTTGGTTTAAACAGTTTCCTCAATCCCTCTTAGGTTGTCTTGAGGTATACACAAACATTTACCCCTAAACAGGAGTTTAGTTAAATGTTCTGGATTTAAGGGAATGATCCCTTAAAAATCCTTTGATAAATTATTTTTCAAAACATATTTCCACTTTCTTTTTGGTCAAAGTCAAAGCCTCAAATGGCTCTAATTTTTAAAGAGTCAATATAGATTCCATTAACTATTAATCACACGATCAAATAATATAGAGGATTAAGTCTTTAATCACATGTTAAATACTAAAGGTGCAGGTTTTCACTACTCGGCCAATTCAGGGCAGTCTATAATTAATTTTTAACTCATTCTTATTCTTATAAACAAACAAATGGTCCTTAATGATCACAAGCATGAATTTATCAAATTACAGCCTACACATGTGATTCACCAAATTTATGGATGTTACATGTGTATTGGTCAATCCAAACAACATAACATGAAACTCATAATGTTCATTACAAGTTCTGGATGTAGTGATTGGAATAGATAATCTTTTTCACGGATGCGAAATTGATGATAACCATGCGGTGGATCAAATCTTTAAAACATACACTAGAACCTTGTAAATGATTGAACAAATCTATCATCTTGGGTAGTGGATATCGATTTCGATCGTCAGTTTACTTAGTTCAAAGTAATCAGTAAACCTAAGGAATGATAACACCATAGTTCTTCATGATGACGAGCTCGGTAGAATAAAATCTTTCTCCGACAACTCTCTCAGTTGTACGGTAATTCCTTTCATTCAGATGGTGCTGACGTACAGTGCACAAGCCACAAGTGCAGCACCGGGAATATAATCAATACCAATTTCAACTTGCCTTAATGGAAAAAGTCTAGGTAATTCACCAATAAATACCTCCTAAAGTTTTAGATAACGGAAACATCTTTTAATAAATTCATATTAGGTTCTTTCTAGATTATAATATTTATGACTAATTCACAACCATTCACAGTATAATTTCAAATCTAAATGTAGGATATGGTCATCCATCAAGAATTATTTAGATCACTTATAAATCTTACTTTGAATAATCCTTATAGTGATGAAAATTCATTTTTTCTCAAGGGATACTGTTTTATCTTATAAAAACAATGAGTGATCTGCAAAAGAGTGTTGAAAAGTTGTTCACCAAGAACTAACTATGATATAATAGGAAATGAGCTTAGCCAATTAATCATGAGGTTCATGACCTTGCTGGCGCTCGAAAATAATAATCCACAACGTAACTCAAATCGAGATGAGTATTTGTTTAATGGTTGCATCACTAATGCGAAAATTAGGATGAAGCAATAAAAGATAGATAGCATCGATACATGTAGGATTTAGCAATCAAAGGTAGTCTTTTTCATTAGTCACAAAAAAGTCAAAATTGTACCGTAACACATTACGTGTCACTATGTTATACAATTCCAAGAATTCATCCTACCAACTGATGTCTCAGTTAAGTTATGTATTTTTAAAAGATACCACAATGAATACTAATCTACAAGGGTGATTAGGTGTTCCACATGCCCTGAAAGATCCATCGGTCCCAATTCAGAAGAAGATTTCTTCGATTTATTTCTTGGACACTGGGCATCCTCTTCATTAGACAATGGCCTAGGAACAACCCTTAACACAAACAATCAATCATTTAAAACCTTATAATTCAATCACAGAACTTAACGACTTCCTCTTATCAATCTCATATTCCATAAAAGTTAAATTTTACTTTATTCAAGTTTCAATCAACTTATACTCAATGCAATATCCTACCTCATTCTCCAATACTTTCAACCTTATTTTTAGACCTTAATAGGGAAATAAAAGTTCAATATGAACAACACTTAGTTCCCAATCCTATAGCTCTTACAACAATAGTTATCAAATGAGTCACTAGTATGAAATGACTCACACATTCAACTAGACTTCTCGGAAGGTACTAGTGGCATGAGGCTTTTGGGTAATGGTTCCAATGACAGCCTCAAGTGCAACATTCACCCTTTTGATTTCAATTTAAGAATTGGGTGACAACGAATCAGATGACACCTTTCCAGGTGGTAACGTTTTGTCAAACTCCACTCTATAAGGAAAGATCGTAATGACATAAATATCAGTTTTAATCTCGCCAATTCTTCTTCAATATCACAATCAACTAATATCTACATTTCTACGAATATCAACCATTTTGTTGGGATCATAAATATCCACAACTTGGTTTAGATCTGGAATAGCTAGATTTCCTACATGAATAGCTTAGATTAATTTACTAGGTGAGTTAGGGTTTCTTGTGACAATCTACGTCGTATAAATACCTCGTATAGATATAAAAATAATCATCAAACAATCATGTAATCAAATTACATCATATATATATATATATATATATATATATATATATATATATATATATATATATATATATATATATATATATATATATATATATATATATATATATATATATATATATATATATATATATATATATATATATATATATATATATATATATATATATATATATATATATATATATATATATATATATATATATATATATATATATATATATATATATATATATATATATATAATCCAAGTTATATATATATATTAAAATAACACTTCTCAGTCTGGCCTTGTCGGTAACTCGGGAAATCTTCGGCACCGTTATAGTCAAAAGATTTTTAGACATTTTGAGAAAATGTTTATAGTTAAAAGATTTTGAAATGTTTTATTCAAAACCAAGGTTTTAAAAATCTTTCATTCTCTATAACGAGAGCTCTGATACCAAACAGTAACACCCCCAAATTTACACAATTCAATACAGCAGAAGACTCGTTGGTGTTACGGGATAGAACATTACTCACATCATAGACAACGCTTAAAAATCGCGTCGTTTAATAATAAAGCATTTCCATTCATAAATATCAGATTTACATAGGTCCCAAGGCATTGTATTTCATACAAGTTTTACAAGCATTTGAATGGAAATTATTATTTAAGTGCGGGCCATGAATTCTTCGTGTCTTCCCGAGAATTACCTTCAAGTACCTGAGATAAAACATGTTAAAAGAAAAGGTCAGCGAAAACGCCGAATGAATTCATAGAGTTTAATGAAATACATTAATATATCATCGGTATAAATTTATTACCGAAAATCATTTTGTACAAATCCTTGTAGTAGGCCATAAAATAGGCCAAAACATTTTATACAAATCCTTGTCAAATTCGTAATATGGGCTTTTGCCTTCAAAACCATTATACGAACCAATGTCGTAAAAACATCATACAATACGTTTTATAACGTTGTATAAATTTAAATAAAAACCGTTAAATGAATATGGTTATGTAAAACCAAAACACGAACATAAAATCAATAATAAGACCCCGTATTGCTAGTCAGGCAATTCATTGTAATTCAGTGCGTATAGCAGTATTTCATTATTTGGATTATTATAAGCCGCGTGACATTGTTACCTTACTAAAACAAACAACGGGTAGCTAACCCGAAACTCAATTTGCCCATCTAAGTTAGCGTGTCGTCACAAAAATCACGCTATGGAAATCTTCTCATACATAAATTTGCTTACCAATCAATGTGGCACGACTGGGATCAACCATCGAGGCGCGAACTAGGGTGATCGTCCCCAAATAGTACTATGCACAAGCGTCTACCAAATCCCGGTAGTTCACAATTCATGCTATTGGGAATTTTAGTGACATAACCTAACTTTAATAATCCATTACATTTCATTTATTGGGTCATATAATCATTCATCGGGTCATACAAGCATTCGGGTCCAAATCAATAAGCAAACAATCGGGACAAATGGTGTCCTATTTTATTAAAACTTACATGTTATCTCACTCGCGGGTTTATAAAACATTTTATAAAAACATTTAAAAGAGTGTGAGGCTATGAACTCACGTTGATGTGGGAAAGCGGGTTATCGGCAATTCGGATGTACGGTACGTGCTTCAATCACGGAAACCTAGACAAATAATACTTTGTCTTAGACTCTTGTCCAATGACTTTATAAAATAACAATTATGTATACATATGATGATTTTATATATATATATGATGATCAAGTGGGTTTATACATTCTCATTTACTCATTTTAGTGTTATGTATTGGTAACTTTTATACTAGTTTACTAGTTTTACCTATTTACATGTTTTAGGCCCAATACGCCTATTATAAGTACATTACCTTAAATTAGACCATTTTATACTTTTACTATCAGTATTATACTTTACATGTTGTGCCCAAGTGGGTTAAGCCCAATAAGTAAGTTTATAAGTGTTTTACCAAACTAGTCGGGTTAATAGTCCAATAAGGCTACTTTGGCCCGTTAATGTCTATATGTTGTAAAGCTCGGGTTTTATCGGTTTTTACTTGTTATTTAAGTTCATATATCAGTATGTGAGTGTATAAAAGTTTACATTAGACGGGTCCGACCGTCTATGTTTTATTTGACAAAAACGTTAATCTTTCGGTTTTAGCCGAAAAGACGTAAAACTTAAGTATATAGTTTTATAACTTGGAAAAAAAAAATTATTTGTAATTTATATAATGTATCCTGTTTTAATATCAATATATATGTAACTCTTTATTTATAGTTTTTATCAACTAGTGGGTTTTATATATGTATATTTTATATAAATTTTTGAGTGCTTATATTATATACTATTTATTTTCAAAATCAGTCCTAAATTTTAAGTTTACTAAAATGTCCATATCTAGAGTTCTATAATGAGATAGGACCTCAAGTGTTTATGACAGAAACTACATGATATGTGCTTCATTTTATTCCTGTATAGCAACTGATGAATCAACCTCTAAATATTTTAATAAATTCGTCCAAAACAGTATAGGCAGATTTGCACTCTAAACTTGTTTTGATCATATCTCACTCATTTTGATGATTCCATTGCATGGCCAACTCTCAGATGTGTATAACATCTAATACTTACTGTAAATTGATTCCACCATGCCATTTTATCAGTTTATCATTTGGTTACTTACTGTTTTTATATAGCCATCATATTAAGCAAGATTTTAACCTTTTTACCTATGGTTTTCCATCTTTTTAACCATATTTATCAACACCAAATCCCCACATAATCTCTTTATCATCATTCATCATCATATAAATATACATAAATAAAGAAAATACAAGATTACATAATCAAAATAACAAGAGGATAGGAAGAACAATCTCTATACCACCATTAGTGATGAAAAGAAGAGGTTTTTGATGAACAAGACTTGGTTCTTGTTATCAAATCTTCAACTTTAGCAAGGAAACTTCTTGGATCCTTTGGATAGATGAACACCTCCATGAATTCAGCCCTTTAACCTCATGAAAACCCCTTTTCAAAGGTTAAGATCACCTCCAATCTTCATATCTTCAAAGGTTCTTCATCATATGTGTGAATAACATATGATTTCATGGTTAAATCAAGATCAAATGGGTTATTTAGGGTGAGAGTGGGACGAATTTTGAGAGGGAGGAGAGGGAGAATAGATGGTTTTGCATGTAATGTGTGTGAGAAATGGTTTCAAAGTAGCTTGTTTAGGTGTTTAGTGGTTTTGGAAGACTTCTAGGATAAGTGTCCTTGGTTTTTAAGGAAAAGTTGACACCAAAACGGTGTTAGTAGCTAGTTTGGCCGGTTATGAGTGGGGGTGGGACAAGTGTCCCACTTTTCTCATCTCTACTAATTTACGGGTACTCCTCGATTCCAGTTTCCTTGATTTGCGTGCCCTCGGGTCGTTTTTCGAAAAACGTTTTTAAAAATTATGAATCAAAGGCACAAAACTAATCTAATAAAAATTGTCTCATCAAAAACGGAGTTCGAAAACGTAAATACGTAATCCTAAGGTTTCCGGTTTAGTCGTAAAGGACGTTAAATTATTCATGTAAGTTCTAATCTCTTCTCGTAAATTTGTGAGTTTATGAACCAACTCAAATTTGAAATCCCAAAATAATATTAACGGATAAATTTATTTCCTGAAATGCCGGACTGTCACCAAAGACGGTGTATGTAAACGTAAGCACTTAACGTAGAATCCTCCGGTTTAGACGTAGTCGATGCTACTTCAAGATGTAAACCCAAATTTCTTCCCAAAAATAAGTGAGTTCATAATATAACATTAAAATAATGTTTTTAAATATACGTAGTCGATGCTACTTCAAGATGTAAACCTAAATTTCTTCCCAAAAAATAGTGATACCGAAGTAGGACTCTCTTCCGTTCGTCTTCTTCGTTCACCGGACATAAGGTACGGATTCCCTTCCTTTCAGTATGGACCTTCTTTCCTTATTAGGATTCCCGTATGCAGCCAACTGTTTTCCTATAGTATAAGTTTGTATGTTTGATTGCTTATTGAAACTAAGATTTTGCTAGGGTTTTATATTTAACAATTAAGTTCGTTTTTCCTCGATTCGACTCGAATTTGATTTCCAATTAACGATTCGACTTAACTTTGTTTTTGGTAAATAAAACTTGGAATTATAAACTAAATCTATTTAAAATTTAAAACTAAGTTAATTAAAACTATTTTAAAACTAATTTAATTTAAAAACTAATTTAATTAAAAACTTTTTTAAAAATAAAAGTAAATTTGAAACTAAATTTAAAAACTCAATTTAAAAACTAAAGTAAAAGCTATTTTAAAAATAAAACTAAAAACTTTTAAATGACTTTTTTAAAAAAAAAACTTTTAAATGAAAACTTTTAATTAAACAAAAAAAATGAAAACAATTTTAAAAGTAAATAAAATATTTTTTTAACTTTTTTTATAAAACTGAGTTAAAAGAAATTTAAAAATAAAATAAAAACTAACAAAGTTTAATAAAAATCTAAATAAACTAATTAGTTAAAACTGCCAATATAAGAGTGACTATATTAATTTAATGATGCGAATAAGAACACAAATAAGGGTATAGAAGAGATGGTTGTGTTCGTTGGCTGGTGTACGAGAGGTCTGGGGATCGAATCCCAGGCCTGACAATTTATGCTATTATTATTTTACTATTTTTGGAACTTTTTTTTTACACAGATCAAAATTATCTGTGTTTACACAGCAATAGGATATATCAAAAGTATTTTAAAATAAGTAGTAATATCAAAACCAAAAAAAAACAAATTCACCAAAGCAGTATAAGCAAAAGGCAGTAAACACTACTGAAAATCCAAACAAAATTAAGCGGATAATAAGCAAGCAGATTAAGTTGAAAAACCAAATAAGCAAAAAGCTAAATCAAATAAGCTATCTATAAGCAGATAACTAATAAGCAAATCTAAACAACCTACTACTAAAACTACATATATCAAAAGCAGACTAAACAACCAAATACTCAAGCAGACTAAATAGAAAACATAAGCAAAACAAATAAGCAAAACCAATTAACCAAATAAGCAATCCTAAATAACCTGTTAAAACTCGAATCAAAACAAGTAGTTAATAATCAAAACAACTAGCAGATTCAAAAATACTTCCCAAAAACAAACAAATCAAACGCAGCTAAAACCCAAACAGATGACATAAGGAAACAAAAGAGATCTAACAACCTAGACTTATCAAATAAACTAAAAAAAATCAACACAGCAACATAAACTTAAACAATGAACATTCAGCAAAATCTAAACATAAGTATAAGCAATAAAAAAAAGAATAACACCTTTTGGAGATTTCCGTTGTGACGAAGTAGCGCGCTGAGCGTACTAATCGAAATCCGATTCGAACCCCACCGAATATCATCATCTCGGACATCATTCCAAATGAACCAAGAAAAATCTCCACGAACAGTAATACTTCAAAAAGTAACTTTTTCACTTTCTTCTTTTCTTTTTTTTTATTATATATATATATATATATATATATATATATATATATATACACTAGCCTTTAGACCCGTCCGGTGGACGGGCTAGCTTTAAGTATATATATTTTTAATGAAAATTGAATTATGTGTGTTTGTATTAGAAGTTTAGTATATATACTGTTATTTATGGCAATGATATTTTAATAATGTAGCATAGAATAGACAAAAATAACGTAGTATAAGATATTTTATTTATTTAAGAATATTATGAGTTAATTGAATTTACGTACGTTAACGGTATGAATAAGTTTGTTAAATAAATTTTTTTAGAATTTTAATAGTAGTGTATAAATATATTATGTATTTTTGAATTTTATGAGGTAATAAATTTTGTATATGTTAATGTTATGAATAAGGTTTTTACATTTATTTTTTTTGAAATTAATATTATTGTTGTGCATTTTAATAAAATTTTTTATTAAAGGCATTGTTTCACCATCCTTCCTTATATATTTTTATAAAATTTTGTATTTAAGGCATCATTTGTAATTCTTATATATATTTTATAGAATTTTGTATTTAAGGCATCATTTGTAATTCCTATTTTATTTTTGAAGCATTTTATGGAATCATTTTTATAAAATTTTGTATTTAAGGCATTGTTTCACCATCATTCCTTATATGTTTTTATATAATTTTGTATTTAAGGCATCATTTGTAATTCCTATATATATATTTTTTAGAATTTTGTATTTAAGGCATATTTGTAATTCCTATTTTATTTTTAAAGTATTCTATGGAATCATTTTAATAAAATTTTGTATTTAAGGCATTGTTTCACCATGCTTCCTTATATATTTTTATAGAATTTTGTATTTAAGGCATCATTTGTATTTCATATATATATATTTATAGAATTTTATATTTAAGGCATCATTTGTAATTCTTATTTTATTTTTGAAGCATTTTATGGAATCATTTTTATAGAATTTTATATTTAAGGCATTGTTTCACCATCATTCCTTATATATTTTTATAGAACTTTGTATTTAAGGCATCATTTGTAATTCCTATATATATTTTTATAGAATTTTGTATTTAAGGCATCATTTTTAATTCCTATTTTATTTTTGAAGCATTCTATTAAATCATTTTTATTGAATTTTGTATTTAAGGCATTGTTTCACCATCCTTCATTATATATTTTTATATAATTTTGTGTTTAATGCATCATTTGTAATTCCTATGTATATTTTTATAGATTTTGTATTTAAGGCATCATTTGTAATTTCTATTTTATTTTTGAAGTATTTTATGGATTCATTTTTATAAAATTTTGTATTTAAGGCATTGTTTCACCATCATTCCTTATATATTTTATAGAATTTTGTATTTAAGGCATCACTTGTAATTCCTATATATATATTTATAGAATTTTATATTTAAGGCATCATTTGTAATTCCTATTTTATTTTTGAAGCATTTTATGAAATTGTTTTTATAGAATTTTGTATTTAAGGCATTGTTTCACCATCCTTCCTTATATATTTTTATATAATTTTGTATTTAAGGCATCATTTGTAATCCTATATATATTTTTATTGAATTTTCTATTTAAGGCATCATTTGTAATTCCTGTTTTATTTTTTAAGCATTTTATGGAATCATTTTTATAGAATTTTGTATTTAAGGCATTGTTTCACCATCCTTCCTTATATATTTTTATAGAACTTTGTATTTAAGGCATCATTTGTAATTCATATATATTTTTATAGAATTTTCTATTTAAGACATCATTTGTAATTCCTATTTTATTTTTGAAGCATTTTATGGAATCATTTTTATAGTATTTTGTATTTAAGGTATTGTTTCACCATCCTTCCTTATATTTTTTTTATAGAATTTTGTATCTAAGGCATCATTTGTAATGCCTATATATATTTTGATGGAATTTTGTATTTAGGGCATAATTTGTAATTTTATGGAATCATTTTTATTGAATTTTGTATTTAAGGCATTGTTTCACCATCCTTTCTTATATATTTTTATAGAATTTTGTATTTAAGACATCATTTGTAATTCCAATATAAATTTTGTATTTAAGGCATCATGTGTAATTAGTATTTTATATTTGAAGCATTTTATGAAATCATTTTTATTGAATTTTGTATTTAAGGCACTGTTTTACCATCTTTCCTTATATATTTTTTTATAGAATTTTGTATTTAAGGCATCTTTTGTAATTCCTATTTTCTTTTTGAAGCATTTATGGAAACCATTTAATGAATTACATGTGTTATTTTAATAGAATTTTGTATTTAAGGAATTGTTTCACCATCCTTCCTATATAATTTTTGAAGCATTTTATGGAATCATTTTTATAGAATTTTATATTTAAGGCATCATTTGTAATTCCTATTTTATTTTTGAAGCATTTTATGGAATCATTTTTATATAATTTTGTATTTAAGGCATTGATGCACCATCTTTCCTTGTATATTTTTATAGAATTTTGTATTTAAGGCATCATTTGTAATTCATATATATCTTTATAGAATTTTGTATTTAAGGCAACATTTGTAATTCCTATTTTATTTTTGAAACATTTTATGGAATCATTTTTATAGAATTTTGTATTTAAGGCATTGTTTCACCATCCTTCCTTATATATTTTTATTGAATTTTGTATCTAAGACATCATTTGTAATTCCTATATATATTTTGATATAATTTTGTATTTAGGGCATCATTTGTAATTCCTATTTTGTTTTTAAAGCATTGTATGGAATTATTTTTATAGAATTCTGTATTTAAGGCATTGTTTCACCATCCTTCCTTAGATATTTTTATAAAATTTTGTATTTAAGGCATCATTTGTAATTCTTATATATATTTATATAGAATTTTGTATTTAAGGCATCATGTGTAATTCCTATTTTATTATTGAAGCTTTTTATAAAATTTTATATTTAAGGCATTGTTTCACCATCTTTCCTTGTATTTTTTATAGAATTTTGTATTTAAGGCATCTTTTGTAATTCCTATTTTCTTTTTGAAGCATTTATGGGAACCATTTAATGAATTACATGTGTCATTTTAATAGAATTTTGTATTTAAGGAATTGTTTCACCATCCTTCCTATATAAGTGTTTTTGATTTGATTTGATTTGATTTGATTTGATTTGATTTGATATATATATATATATATATATATATATATATATATATATATATATATATATATATTTAAATAATAAACCACGAACAATAACTTAAATAAATGAAGCAGATTGTGGCAAACAGTAATAATAATAGTGACAATAAAAAACAGATTAAACTTTTAATAGAAATTTATTGGATGAAAACTAAAGGAGACAAAATAACTAAAAATTACTTTTCATTAATTAAAATCAAAATTACAATAACTGGAATTTAAAGAAATACAAAATTAAACCCTAATCTAATTTTACTGAAAATTAAAAAATAAAGTAAAGGTGCTCTATTACATGTGAAAATGGGGGTTTTTATAGGAGAAACCCTCAAACCTTAGTTCCCAAGTTCTTCAATCCTAGCCCTTCTTTTCTTCTCTCTCTTTTTCTTCAATGATCAACGGCTGATATTTAGTCTTGAGCCACGGATTGCCCTCGTGGCTTAGATTGTGCTTCTTGTGTTTCTTGGTGGCTGAGGTGGCAGATTAGTATTGGTGGATTTGGTATTGGTGATTTGTTTCCACCAATCAAAATCAAAAGATTAGCCACGTAGGTGAGAGATTGAGGACCACTTTGAGTGTTCTTCCCCGAAAATTGGGGGGATTTAATTATATTTGTATGAATTAACCTTTGAGGGGAAAACCCCCAATTTTTGTGGTTAATTTTTGTGAGGTAAAAAATTAGGGTTTGGGATGTTGAAGCTGTGTAAATGGGGAGAAGAAGGGATGGGTGTGCTGTTTGTAACGAATGAATGAATGAAAGTGGGGAAGGGTAAAAAAAATTCGTTTATATTAAAAAGTGTGAGTGGTGGGGATATTTAATTGAATCGTGTATTGGGGAGAGTAAATATGGTTGATACGTGTGAAGTTATGGTGGGTTGACCAAAGAAACTTTGACTAGCAAATATTATCCTCGTCCATGTTTATTTCATACGTGTGTGAATTGGTGTTGACCGAATTTTGTGGGTTTTTTTGTTGACCCAAGTTCTGACCAGCAAAACTTATTAAAACGTCCCATTTACAATTTGCAATGGGCTTGGCCCATTTTTAAAACATATTCAGCCGTATGTATGAATTTGGTTAATGAAATGGGCTTTTGGTTGAATATGAAATTTATATCCCCTAAATGGGCCTTCAAAACCCATTTAGCTAATGTGGAATCCACAAAGCTCGAATATCTTCGTAAATAATTAAATCCACTAATTCGAACTCGATTTCGGCTTACTTTGATCATTTCTTCAATACCGTGTTGGTTTTGTCGGTTTTCATGAACTTGGCACACTTTTGGTCTTTTGACTTTGTCTTCGTCTCTTTCTTGGACTTTTCTTCATATTTGACCGTGAAATCCCGTGTTTTCTCTTCATTTGATCATTTGTACCTATTTAACACACAAAACACAAAACCACGTGTAATTCCGAATTTTACGACATTAAACACATGATTAGGTCTTGTTTTTCCTTGATTTTAGTGGCAAAATGATAAGTGTTTACACAGTTATTACTTATGTTTAATTAGTATACCTAAAGCCATATACATGCATGACCAGTTTTACCTAGTTATGGAGGTACCATAACCATAACACTAGAGGCATTGGTGTTATGACTTCCCCACGACGGAGTGATTGCTCGTGGCGTCCCTTCAGCTTTTGGTCATATTATTATATTTATCATGTGGGGCGTATGGGTGCATCCTAGTTACATGTTTTCAGCAGATTACTCAGTGTGAATGAGGTGTGTGCCTCGCATCCTTCACAAGGAGCTGATCCCTCCTAACCCAAACCAGTATATTACATTAGAGGCAGCCCCTCTAATTTGCATGATGAGGTCAACCCTCCAAGTATTCATGCACGGTGGATTTTCATGACCTATATTGGCTAATGGTAAAATATGTTAAACAGTTTTCATAAGATAAACATAAGGCTTTTCAAACTATAAAACCAGTCTTACTAATAAATAACCAGGTTTTCCAGGACATATACATTTCCGTTGCTATATGTTATTCATACTTATATTATTCATTTCATGCTTGTATATCCGTGTACTGAGCGTTATGCTCAGCCGTTACTTTCCTTTCCATGTCCCAAAACGGCAGGTACTCTAGGACAGACTCGAGCATTTGGAGGACGTGCATAGGATGGAAGCTGCCATAGACTTCTTTTCCTTTTTTCCTTCATATACTTACGCTTGTATAAGTCTTTCATTCATTTCATTTACTTTATTATGCTTTGGGCTTATGTCAGGGGGGCCGATGTTTGATTCCGGTTTTCCCTATGGTCATGTATGTTTTAATACATTTACCTTGCATGCTTTGATGACACGCCATAATTACGTGTGACATTCTATTTATCAAAATGGGGTGTTACTATTATGGTATCAGAGCGAAGGCTTCGACCTTTAGACTCTAAAACTCGACTTGTGACTAGTGGGTAGTCACCAGGAGCTTCCTAAGCCAACGTTTGTTATTCTACGTATTGATGTTTTCAGCGCATTGTTGTTTTAACCATGATGTTTTCAGTAACTTGAGGTTTTAACCTTGTTGTTTTCATCGATATTGTTTTACTAATATGGATGGACAACCGTCATTCATATTTAGTTATGTGTCATTGTTTCATGCATGATGTTCCTCGTGAACTGTGGCTATGTGGACTGAACCCCAGTAGTTCATAATTAATCACATAAAAAAAATTTTGATAAGTTTTGACAGATGAGTTTCATTTATTTATGTTTCATGTATCATTGTTGCAGGAATTATGACTAACTAATGGTTTCTACAGGACTGGCCCTATTTAGTCGCATGTGCTTTTACCGAAACTTTTAACTTTGGGACCGACCCATAGGCATCCCCTCGCCATGTCTTTTGTTTTGGGACCGACCCATAGGCGTCCCCTCGCACATATAAAGGTTTTTATAAACTACATTATACATTCATGCACTGTTTTTCATGCATAAAATTTTTCTCATGATTTATTGGCATAAATTTTTTTCATGTCCCCTCATAAGTTACTATGTTTTTATGTCAAGTATGTTTTCATACTGTCATGGTTAACTTCAGTTTCATGTTGATTATGTTTTACACTCCTTCATGATAGATTGTTTCATGTTTCTTCATGATAATTCCGTCTTCATGTTAATTACGTCTTACGCCTCTTTTGTTATTTATGCTTTCATGCAAGACATTGTTGGATTTCATTGAATCCTGCTTTCATGATAGTCATGGTTGGTTTTCATTGATCATGCTGTCAGGCAAATCATCGTTGAATTTTGTGTAACCACACTTTAACGTTTCTCGATACAACCAGAATGATGTCTATGCTAATACTGCCAGGTTATCATGATGGTTTTCCTAACCGTTTAACCGATATACTTCCTTAAATCATGACAAATGATCGAACTCATACCGATCATTTCATGTGCATTCCACGTGTACTCCATGTACCGTATTCCATGTGTATTACACGTACCTAAATCCATGTGTATTTCACTTGCAATACTTCACGAGTATTCGCTAGTCGATTTTGAATCATCTCAGGCATATGTCCACTTGCTGATATTCTACAAGATTGCTGATGCCGCTCATAGCTTGGAGATGTTACTAGGGTTGATGCTGCTGATGTTTGGAGACGCTACGAGATGCTGATGTTGTTCACAACCTGGAGATCTTACAAGACGAAGACAAAAGCGTTATCTCAAAGCGATCGGACGAGAAGATGCTTCACCATCAGCCGATTTTCATCAATCCTTGTCCCTAATTCTTATTTACATGTCACACGTCATTCAGTTTTCGTTTCAGTCATATGAGTGTAAACCGGTACCAGCCGGCCACTCAGCTGAATAGTTACATGAATCACAGTCATGAGAATGACCGTCATGGAACTGACAGACAGGATGATAGTAACCACTACCATGACAACAACTATCCTAGAAATCACAACCGAGGCTCCGGCCGCGGACGTGATCAGGCATACGAATGATCAGTAGTCCAAGCGATTCGCCAATTCTGGCATAATAACCTAATATTGTAGTTATATTGTTTCACGTCTCGAGACACATGTCAAGACACCAGTCAAGACATATGTCATGTTTATATTTCCAAGACACGAGTCAAGACGCATGACTCACGTCCAACTATGGAACATTTCTAAGAAATTCAGGGTACCCTCAAAGGGTATATCCATTTTGTTGTGCCATGTATTAATAAGGCCACAAGAATTTCAATACCATTACTGGCGCATCAGTGAGAACTGTCACGTTGCCGATGTCACTTTCATTTCTTTCACCATATTTCATATAATCATGACCATGAAGGACGCCTTTCGTATTCCCACGTATACGAAGGTTTTCCTTCAGCTTAATGATGAGATCCAAGCTACTAACGCATTTCCTCGGACAGACACGAGATGAATTTTATCCTAATTATAGACTATGAACAACACACCATGCTACGATTCATAATTATGTACAGTAATGTTCAGGCTCCGGAATACATTCAGCTTGATTTTCCATCAGGAAAATCTGTACAAATTATCTATGCTTACAAGCATGTGCGTTGTTAGCCATGGTCGCTAAAATTTTCTAGCTGTCAGTAAGACACGACTACTTAAGTCCTTTTACGCATAGCTAGTTGATTATTCCAAAATCTTCCCATACATTCCAGAAGAACCTTCAAGGAGAAGGACGATACCATGAGATTATGTGTCGACTACCGTCGATTTAAAAAAATCACCATTCATAACCGTTATTCTCCTCCACGTATTGACGACATGTCCAATCAACCGTATGGTGTTAAGCACTTTTCCAAGATCAAACTCATGATCATGTTGCCAACAGTGATGAGTGAAAGAGCAGGACATGTCCATGACTGCTATTCGTACACAACTCGGTCATGCTAGATTTATGATTTTGAATTAGTCCCATCAATGCTCCAACAGGATTATAAGAATGAGTTTCCATGAACTCATAAGCAAATTCATCAGTGTTTTCATTGAGGATAACCTGATTTCCCTCTAAGCCTAGAGAAGAACAGGAAGGCCATATCTGCACTATGTTGCAAATTCTATGACAAGCGAAATTTCACCCTGGAAATTTCTAGTATCAATTCTGGTTGATTACAGTGACACGCTGAATCATATGGGTTCGCACGGTTAATCTTACCATGTCTCAAGCTATGCGTAAAGGTGAGAACCCTACACTACGTTAGGTGTTATGAGAAAATCCTACGCTAAGAAAATTCTAGTCTCGGAGACTCAGAGTTTCGCAAACTTCTATGTATCAAGTTTCTATGAAGCAGGATACAGTTACGTTCATATCTAGGTACCTGACATACCAACAGGTTAAGGTAGGACACCAACAGACTGAGATGTTTTCATCATCTGAAAATTGTGAATTGAAATGGGACAAGATCTCCATGGATTTTGGTTACCAGATTAACGCAAACTCAGAAGAAGCATGATGCTATCTGGGTTATTGCAAACAGTTTGATCAAGTCTGTAGAATCCTTACATCCGTAAGGATTTCATAACTAATAGATGGATCAGACATGTTCCGGCCAAAGCTCATCCGATCACTTGGCAATCCCTCAGTTCTCGGGTCAAACAAAGATTCGCAATTGTGCTCCTTATTTACTTTGCGTCTTTATTTTAATTCTACGACTTCCTTTCATGCTCGCGTTCATGACACCATTCACATTCATGATGGTATCTTGGCTTACGATTTTACGTTCATTTTTTTCTCATTCTTGGATGTTTTGTAAGAACTTGAGAGACCAGACCCAAGTTTAGTATAACTCTCTACCCCGCCAGATAGACGTTTCACGTCATATTCCACGCCTCACCTTGTAGCGTTTGGCGTTACCGCCATTATATTCTATGTTCACGATATGTTTCACATGTCATGTTCATTCCACGTTCCACATATCATGATCAAGATATGTTACACGTATCATGGATCACGATATGTTTACTCATACTACACTCACCATATCTCCACGTCTCATGTTCAATATTTTTCACGTATCATGTTTAAAATTTTTCACGTACTACGTTTCTTTATGTCTCACGCATCGTTGCTAATTATCAGTTAAGTTAGAGTGTTTTGCACGATAACGTTTTAGTTGCCCATACACGTTAATTCTTATTCCCTCGATCAAATTTAGGGGATCTACCTTACGTTGATAACCAAGAACTTCTTCGTATTTCAAGTCAAGGTCATGAGGACCAAGATTTATCATTCGTGTCAAGATCTTGTGAAGGAACCGTTCCAAGAGGGAGGCCACTTGGAAACGGACAAGTTCATCCGGACTTCTTATCCGTTTTTTTCTTATCAATTAGATATGTCCTTTCAGTCACGTCACGTTCCATGTCCTTTCAAGACATGTCACGTTCCACGTTCCTTCTACCATGTCATCTGCACGTTCATTTATCTTATATACCCTCTCAGTTTAAGTCGGGTATGTTTCTCTTTTAAGTTTACGTTATCTATAATTCGGGGACGAATTATTCTTTTTAGGGGGAAGAGTTGTAAAACCCGCATGTTTTTACCATGAATAGTACCCTTTAGATCGTACGTACGTAATTAGAACTTTCCTTTTTATAGCACGTTACGTTTCACGTATAGGAATTTTAAGTATTATGTACGTGTTAGAACACGATAAGTATTTATTACGTATGAACACACGATAATTATTCCAATAATAATTATTATCACGAACATGCGATCATGAAATCATGAACGTAAATTAATCACAAACTAATATTAAGTATGTATATATATTTATTACGAACACAAATAAATATATTAAGTCACGATCGATAACTAATTAAAACACGTAAGTTACGAACACGAGAACACATTAATATTTGAGACACGCAAAACATTCGGGTTACCCCTTGTGGGCCCCATTACCCACGAAATTAGGAAGAGGAAAAGGGCCAAGCCCATGTTTATTTTTACCAAAACAAGAAAAAGGGAAAATATCTTTTCATTATTCAAGATTTTCACAAAAAAGTAAAAACCCTAATTCTTTCTTCCTCCTCCTTTTTGGCCGCCACTTTTACAACACCAAAAGAGGTGTTCGGGTTGATTTTGATCTTGGATATTGTGCAAGGATTCGTGTGTGTTCATCCTTAATTGATTCACGTATTCGGTATAACCTTTTTAACCTTTTTCTTTTATGTTTTGATTTGTTGAATCATATAAAATCATGATATTTTTAAAAACTAATTAAAAACAATTATTAAAACATGTCTATGATCATGGGGTAAATCAAAACAAGGGGGTTTTAGGGGTGTTTGTGATAGCTCACGCCTAACCGAACCTCTAAGGGGTCTCGGCTTGGTTTATTATCCACCACCGAGACCATATGGTCTCGGTATGGTGATGAAGATGGTCACGGCAGCAGCAACAAGGGATAACCCCGACCTTGGTTCGGGGTATGGTGTTGATTTCGGGTCCGGTTCATGGTTTCTAGTTACGGGTCCGGTTCATATATTATTTTAAAGTTTATGATTTTAATAGTTATGTGTTAAAATTAAATTAATAAAACATGATATGATTAATTTAATTAACATGAATTGGGTTATAAATTTAATTATTAGATCATGAATTTTAACCTAAGTATTTATATTTTACTAGACTATATAATTAATTAGTTATTAAAAACCATGACTATAATTAATTAATTAACATGACTTATGTTATATTATTAATAATTAATAATACATGTTTTAACCTAAGTATTTTACTTTATTTAATTAAAATAATGATATATTTAATTAAATACTTTTAACCTTGATGAGACTGTATTTATACATAGTCTCATCGTCCAAATCGGGCTTAAAACGCTTAAAATATCATCAAATTACCCAAAATTGTGCTTGTATTTGTTTATTGTGTATTTTAGGTACGGATATCGTGAATTCACCAAAAGATCAAAGGAATCAAGCAAAAACGAACACGGGAAACGAAGCCGCACAAAGAACCGGGCCCAAGTTTTGAATTTCCTAAAATAGTCCTTGAAGAATTGAAGATTGGCAAGTTTGGTCCCTCAACTATTGAAGACTTGTCACAAATGACCCTCCACTATTCATTTGTGCAAGATACATCCTTGAAGTTTGAAGACTTTACATGATAAGTCCTTGGAAATCACAAGAATTGCTATTTTAGTCCCTATTCATGGTTTAACTAAAACACAAGGACTGAATTTGACAATTGCCAAAAGTTATTAACAAAGGATTTAAGTTTTAAGCTGTTTATTATAAAGTGACAAGACAAATGAACATGGGGGGGCCAAATTGGGTAGACAGCTAAACTTGTCCCAACCAACCACCAGACGCCACATCACCATCCCCACCACTTAAATCACTACACATCATCACCTCCTCCCACCTCAGCATTCCACCAACGTTTTTTATTATTATTAAACTTTTTTTTAAACCGGTTTAATATATAATAAAATGCGTGGGAAACACACACTATTCACTCTCCTTCCCCTAATTACCCCCAAATCCGTCCCATAAACCCTAAATTCCCTCTTCTTTGTTGATGACAATTAAGAGGCCACCTCATCCAGTTTAGTAATTCACCCACCTACAAACCAAACCCACCTCACAAAACTATTCCCCACTCACCCAAATGGCCCCCACGTTTGTCCCCTGCTACACTAGAAATGGCAAAGAACGAATCTTTCAGAAATCAAACGTTCCAAAACGTTTTTCTTTGTCCCCAAGGACCATATAAACGGCTGTGATCATCAAAACACCTCTGGCAATCACATGGGCTGATTTTTGACCAAGTTGGAATTCAAAGATGCCAAAAAGATCCGAATTTCTCCAAGGGATTTTCTGGAATTCTAGGATTAGGGTTTTTAGTCTAGAATATTCATAGATGTAGTATAAAAAAAGCTCCAACATGTGGAAGCCTTTTGGTTCCAGTTTTTGTAATTTTTAAAATTATTAATGATAATGAAATTTTTAATCTTTGCAAAACACTGAGTTCCCTTTATTGTTTCTGTAGCTTAATCAATATTTACATTATTCATGCAAATTAGTTTAAAGGTTGTTAAAGATTTCAGTTAGCAAAACATTTTCAGAAAAGTCCACGTTTTTGAAGTTTAACAAAGGTTATTTTTTTTTAGCTTGAATCCAAGTATTAACTGAAGTGAAAGTGGATATTAGTAGTTGGATTAGAGCTAATGATAAGTTTATGTTAAGTCTCTTTTATAATTCAAAGTCTCAGTTTTTTAAGATTTTAGCAAAAATCTGTTCTCATTTCCTTCTTATTTAGCATAAGCCATAAGCTATAGCAGCTTAATCTATAAGCTTGTCTATAGCTTATTGGTTTGTATCACGGGTCATTCTTTGTGTTTTCTTCTTTTTTTTTGGCAGGTTCAAGAAAGGGTTCATCATTTTTCAAGTAAAAGACATATTGGATGGTGAGTGAGTTTGTGTTAAACCACCACCATCATCACTTCTCTACATCAGCAACTCTCTACACTCCCTCATAAGCTCACAAAAAAAAAGATTGACAAGGAAGGCATCAGCTCTAAACAAGGCTTGAACCCCTTTTCCCTTTTTTTGAGTTTTATGAGAATTTGGTGTGATTTTTAGGGTTGCCTGCTCATTTGTTGTTTTCTCTGTTTGTTTATGCTCATTCAGTATTTGTATGCATGCTTTGATTGCTTAGAATAGGATTGGTAATGATTTGAGAGCATTTAGTTTGTAAAAGTTGGATTTTTAGCATTTAAGGTAGTGTTTGGTTCTGTGTTTTAGCTAGGAGATTGTGATATCCCTTGATTTAAAAACGAATTAGACTCACTCATTTGGTAGTATTAGGACTATATCAAGTGTTAGTAGTTAGTTTGATAGGATATTATTCAGTTTGCATGTTCTTATATTGGTCACATAGGTAAAAATCAGCAAGTGCCTTCTATCTGCTTGTTTTTGGCTTAAAATTGTTCTCCATTTTTGTTGCCTGCTAGCTTAGGGCGTCATCTAGGGTTTAGTCAAGGGTATTCGTGATTTATGAGTAGATAGGGCAAGTTTTGGCTTGATAAAACTCACCAAATTGCAAGTTATACCAGCAAACTGCCCCCCACAGCCCCCATAGCCTTCACAGTAACTGTTTAGCCCCATTTGTGTGAGATATTTGTATTGTGTCTGTTCTTTTTCTTGTTTATTGTGACTCCCCACACTTCCAAGAGTGTGGGGGTGCCTTTGTTGCCATCAAAATCCAAGTAATAAGCATTCTACAAGCTCAAATACCACCAGATCCGTTTTTTAACACAAGCAGTGGGAACTCCTTTCCCACTGCCTTTGCATTTGTAGCCACTGCTACACAAAAAGACAGAAACAAGTTCAAGTGTCACTTTCACAGTTTACATTTTTTGTCTTTTGTGACCTTTTTTAAGAATTAGGGTTTTATTCTTTTTGCATTATTTTTCTTATTTTATTTCTGATTTTTTAGTATAAATTAATTTTCTGTTACTGTTCATTTTATATTTTTTTGATTTAATTGCATTTTTAATTACTTTTTAATTATTTTGTTTTTGTATTTTAGTGTAAAAAGTTTATATTTTTTAGTTTTAAGATTTTTGGTTTTAAAATTAGTCACTGTTCACTTTCTAATTATTTTTTATAATTAATTTAAGTTAATTAGGGTTTAATTATTAAATAGTTTTGTCTTTTAGTGCAAATTTTTACATTTTTTAAACTTTTTCAATTTTCTACTGTTCATTAGGGTAATTTAGGATTTTTAAAATTGTTAAATTAATTTTGTCATTATTTTATTATTTTTTATGATTATTTTAATTTAAAAATAGTTTTTAGTGATTAAAAAATAGAAAAATAGTTTTTAAAATTTAAGAAAAATACTTTTTAGTCTTTAAATAATATAAGTTAGTTATTAGTTCAATAAATTAATATTTTGGGCATTTTGTTAATTATATTTAATTTTTGGGCTTTAATTAGCATTAAAAATTGAATATTTAATTAATAAAAGGTTTTAAAATATATTTGTTGAATTTTTATTCTTATTTATTTTATTTAAGACTTCGTTTAATATTTTAATTAATTTTTAGGTTTAATTTTTAATTTTGTCGCGTTTTACGTATTTACGTTCGCGTTTTACGTCAACGTCGTAGTTTAATCGTAGTCGTAGCTCGTCTTTAATTTTTCTCTTCTAAACCAAAAACGTCACTAATCCAAACATTGTTATTTTATATATTGGCACATTAATACACACACCTCCTTCGAGAACGAACTTGGAATTTATTCGTCTTCACGGTTTTCCTAAATCGTGTCGATTAATACTTACCGCATTTATACTCGTCTTTCCTAAGACTTGTATATCACTAAAAACTACTACATCATTTTGGCGCCGCTGCCGGGGAGGTGTTTGTGTGAGTAGTGCGTTTTAGCTTTTCATTTTTGGAAAGCGTGAATATCGTACATACTCATTTTTGTTATTTTTCTCTATTATAGTATAATATCCAAATAAATCGTGTTTAATTTTCCTAAATTAAACGCATAACAATCTTTACTATATTGTAGATATATTGGTTTTCGTTTTTCTTGTGAATATATTATTACTATATTGTACTACGTAAGAACAAATAAATATACAAGTACTCCAAATACGTGAGAAATCACAACCTTGATTCGGGATTTCATCACTCGATCATTGTATTCGAATCTAAAGCAAAAGTTTAAAGGCAAAATAGATAAATACTTTCGTGTGGCTTAATTTCAATTAACACAAACTATAAGGTGGGTATAAGGCGGTTGTATTTCACGACCTAAAGGAAAAAGGCTCTTAAGTGCTTCGCGCCGCCTCGTTTCCCCCGCTTGCTTGTGCGTGTTTTGAGAAAGAGGGCCAATCGAGGGTTTGCCGCCCAAGTATTATCTACGTATATTATATTTGCTTGTGTTTTCAAGATTAAACCCTCTTGAACGTTTTGGTGTTCCACCAACGTTCTAAAGTCATCGAGAACGTTCACTCCACGTGTTCGTTTTCATTCTTTGAGGCTCCTTTAATCGAGAAAGTCGATTCGAGGGGAGATTTGTAGATTTGTGTCTACGTAATACATTTAAAAATCCAAAAAAAATTAAAAAACCAATCAAAAACCAAAAAAAAATTGAAAAATCGAAAAACCACAAAAAGAATCTTCTTTGCTACCACCCATTCTACGCTTAGTGCATGCGCACTCGATCGAAGGACTATTCCAATTCTAGTGAAGCTTCGAATCGACGCAATCGTAATCGAAGGAATCGACGACGTAGACGAGAATTAGAAACCGACGTTCCTAATATCGTTGTTGAAGAAACCGTAGAGGAGATGGCCTACAATCGTTCTATGATGGAATTGCTCCAAGCGCCCACCGAGGGTTATGGAGACGCGATCGTAATTCCCGCTATCGAGGCAGAGAATTTTGAGATCAAGAGCGGAATGCTTTCGTTGATCCAAGCTACGAAGTTTCGAGGTCGTGAAGCCGATAATCCTCACGACCATATTCGGAATTTTGATCGTCTTTTAGCCACGAGCAAGTTTAAGAACGTCGACACCGATGTCGTCAAGCTTATGCTTTTTCCGTACTCGCTCGATGGTGTCGCCAAGGATTGGTACGAGAAAGAGCCACCTAATTCCATAACTACGTGGAAGGATCTCGTTTCCAAGTTCGTTAATTATTTTTTCCCACCGTCTAAGACAACGTTTTTCAAAAACGAGATTACGAAATTTGAGCAAAAATCGAATGAATCTTTTAGAGACGCGTGGGATCGTTTTAAGGAATTGCTTAGGCAATGTCCTCACCATGGTTTTTCCGAGTTGCACCAAATCGATACGTTTTACAACGGTCTTAATTTTCACGAACAAGACTCGTTGAATTCCGCCGCCGGTGGCAACTTTTTGTGTAAGACTCCGAGAGAAGCTTTGATAATTATCGAAAACCGATCCAAGGTTTACCAACTCCGCAACGCACCGAGTGTTGCCAGTGTCGCCAATGTTAGAAATTCTAATCGCGACATTGAGAGAGTTGATGCAAAAGTCGATAAGTTGACGAATGTGTTTACGTCTTATCTCATTGAGATGCAAAAGAAAGACGCTCCTGCTACGGTGAAAGCGGTTGAGGTTTCGTGTACGTTTTGTGGTGGACCTCATAATTATTACGAGTGTGCGGCTACGGATGGCCAAACGTCGAATGTGAGTGCGTTAAACAACAATTTTTCTAATCAAAATCAAAATAACGCCGGTCCATCACAACAAGGCAATTATAACCAAGGCAACAATTTTCAAAATCGAAACAATTTTCAAGGAAACAATCAACAAGGAAATTTTTCGAATCAAAATCAAGGAGGTTATAATCAAGGTCGTAATATAACTTGGCAAAATCGAGATAACAATCAAGGCAACAATTTTTCAAGTGGAAATCAAAACAATTTTCAAAGAAGTAATCAAAACCAAGGGAACTTTAATTCTAATCAAAATAGTTCGTCAAACGATTTTCAAAACTACATGAAAACGAATGAGGCTAATATGAGACGATTAGAGGGAGAAATTGGTACTTTGAAAAACGACTTTACAAATACTTTGAAATTGCAAAACACGAAGATTGAGCAAGGGCAAATTGATATAAAAAAGATGTTTTCGGCTATAATGAACAAAGCCTCGGGTTCGTCATCGAGTTCGTTACCTAGTGACACCGTTGCTAATCCGAAAGAACAATGTAAAGCCGCCTCGTCTCGTGAGAAAGGTCGTGTGATTACACCTAACCTTGAAGGATTCCGTGTTGTTTATCCCTCTCAACCCTCGACTTCTAAGACGTCTTCTTGTTCTAAAGTCGATGGGGTGAACGTGGCGACCAGGGAAAAGAGTGCACACCCTCGTATACCTCAATTTCCATCCACGGTTCAAAAAGAGAGTTTTGTCGACCTTACCAAAGTAACCCTTGAAGAAACTTGTGCTTCGATTCTTCTTAAAAAACCCAAAAGGCGTATGCCGAGAAAGGAAAAGGATCCGGGCCAATTTCTACTACCTTGTGATTTTTCCGAGATTGAGGGATGTTTAGCCCTTGCCGATTTAGGTGCTAGCATCAATCTCATGCCTCATTCTCTTTGGAAATTGATGAGATTGCCTTCGCTTACCCCCACAAACATGACAATCGAGCTTGCAAATTGTACACCACTTATACCAATTGGAATAGCCGAGGATGTCTATGTTAGGATTGGAAAGTTTGTTTTTCCCGAGGATTTCGTTATATCCGATTACGAGTGTGACCCTAAATGTTCAATTATTTTAGGTCGACCATTCTTATCGACGGCTAGAACCGTAATAGACGTTCACGAGGGGATACTTACTATGAGATATGGGGATGAGAAAATAGACTTTTTCGCTAGAAAATCCCAAGGATTTTATGAGAATGAAAAAACCGAGGTTTCAAAACCTAATGATTCAAATTCTAATGATTTCAAAATGTTTACTTTAGCGGAAAGAATGAAGCTTGATGCATGTTTTGAAAGAATTAAGAAAAACGGTTTTAAAGATGATGATTTTAATGATAAAGAATACGTGTACCTAATTCAAAAGGGTATGTGTAAATACATGGATGAAAACTCACTTTGGGATGTTTTTAGCGAAACAAGTGAAACACCAATTCCGAAGGGTGACGTTAATGCCATCACGACAATGACCAAAATGGATTCGTCTTCACCACCTTCGAAGGACCACGTCTTTGAGGCTTCAACTTCTAACTCCATCGAAGTGCCTCCTTTGCCTAGCCCAACACCCGTTGAGGCTAAAGGGTTTATCGACATCGATCCTCTCGTCCTAGGAAAGTCACCTAAGCATAGTCATTTGACTTGTAAGTCCATGGTTGTGAGTGCTCACATCGACTCTTTCTTTGACGATGACGATGGCGATTTTGCCGAGCTTGATCACGTACTTCGAAATCCACATGCTATTTTTGATTCTCCTAAGAAGAAACATGTGAAGTACGATGATTATGAGTTTGATCCCGAGATTGAGGAAATCATTGAACGAGAGCTAGCTCTTATGCCTTCACTTCCACCTACGAGTGAGGTCGACCTTTCCAAAATCGAGGATGAACTTGATGAGTTGGAACGTCTTATTTTTTTTGATGACGAACCAACTCATGTGACCACTAAGAATCCAATTCTCGAGGAGTTACCTTATCAACACTCCTCATTTGAGAATGACGTTTACCACATTCGTGAGGATCTAACTTATCAACGATCCCCACAAAAGAATGATGGTTTCGTGCTTGATCGTGATCTTTTCGAGAGAGTTTCTAAGATACTCAAGGAGGGGAATGACAAACCTTGGTTTGACAAGCCTATCTTTGATGAAGAAATCGATGAGATCGACGTTCATGAGGATGACGAGTATGCTGACCCCGAGGGGGCGGTGTTCTTTATCGACAAACGTTTTGAGAACTTATATAATCCGCCACCCCCTCCCGCCAAAAACTTAAATGTGAGAATTTTTAGCGCGACTAATTTTGAACTAGAAACGCCAAATATTTTCGACATCATTAAATCGGGTTTTCATAAAGAGTTTAAAAATGATGAAAAAGGAAAAGATTTTAAAAATGTTTTAAAAGATTTTTCTACATGTTTAACTCCGTCATCACATCGTTTTGTGAGTGCTACCACCTCGTCTACTCCTTTTGACGACGGTTGGTGTGGTCTTAGTGTGGGGGAAGCCCCAAATGTTCCCTCCCATTTCTCCACCGAGGACGAGATTTACGATCCCGAAATTGCTTGTAAAGGGAAATCTCGGTCTTCCACCGATGCAATAAATGGAAAATCTTTTCGTTTGCTTGGTGTGAGTCTACCTCGAGTAGCTCATATGTTTGACTTACCCATTGCCCCACCTTTCTACTTCTTATCTATTTTCTTCTACCCCATTGGGGTTTGTGTTGGAGTAGCGTTGTTTCGTCTTTCATCCGAAAACGAAGACGCTATCTTTGACCCCGGTATACGTTTATCGGGTTTTTAAAGTACTCCATGTACTTTTGGGCCTTGTTTATCATGTAAGTCCCACTAAAAATGACCAAACCTTGATTATCCCTAAATGATCACATTTATGGGGATTCGAGTCGAGCTTTTGACTCGGTTAACAAAAACAAGGTTCCTCGTGGGGAATTCTCATGCTTATCCTTGTACATATTATCGCTTTCTTAGTTAATGTAACGAGGAGACTTGTGCTCTTCCAACCTTTGTTCCGTGGTTGTTTGTGATTGTGGTAGGTTCATCGACACCATTGAAGCCTCTTGTGTTCGTTTTATGGATCACTCGAGCTTCGATCGTTGCCTTTGGAGATTCCGATACCCGATGATATCCTTTTATGTTCTAACGTTTATCTTAATAGCATAATTCATAAACGGCTTTTAGGTTATTCGTTTTACCCTTTCCATGCTCGAGATTAAGCATTTGACTTCGTCTCTAGTATGGGGGTGTTTACACCCCTAGACTCGAAACATTGAGGACAATGTTTAGTTTTAGTATGGGGGGTGAGTAGATACTTCATCTTGCTTACGTCAACACGCATTCCACTATTCATCTTTTTGCTATCGTTTTGTTGCAAAATAAGGCCAAAAATGGCCAAATTTTAAAATTTTTCTTGTTTTTCATAAGTGTTTAAGACACGAATGTAGGTTTTCCGATGGTGAGAACGAGAGTAATTTTTGACTCGACCGTGCGTGTTGAGCACTTAGCTTCAATTCCTTAACTTTTTAGGCTAAGTCTCTTAAATGAGGACGAGAAATGATAGAGTTATTTATAAGTCTCGTAATCGTCACGATCTTATGTGTAGTAATTATTAGCTTATTCTCCCAACGCTTTTGCATAATAAATTGTTAATAAATATTGATTTGGCGGTTTAGTCACTATTGTTGGGTTTCTAATTTGTTTTGGTAGCTTCCATGTAATTAAATTGGGAAAACATTAAGGTATCGCCAGCGTCACGGTTTTGAAGTATTGGCACCCGAATAATCGAAAGCTTCACCTAATAATAAGATTTCAAGTGCTCACCTAAATTAAGCAAAAATTTGAAGCTCACAAGGCCGAAAAATCTATGCCCAAATTGAAAGTGAATCAAGCCTTAATCTTCGAAGCTTTAAAGATCCAAAATTCGCTTTAGTGTGAGGATATACGTCTTTGGCTAATAAAACCACCGATGAGGCGGATAATAAAAGGCAAGGCAAGACCGAAGTCATAATAAAAGCTTCATGGCGAAGTTGAATAAAAGATGGAGGTAAACCAAAGATAATAAGGCCCTTCCGTTAGGGGGCGTATAAAAGTCTTGGTAATAAGTCTCATGTTCAAAACCGTTATAAAACCGTGTTTATCGATCCTTCTTGTTGACTTAATTTTTGACATCGTTGTCTATTGGGGTGAATTATTGATTTGATGATTTTGGCTACACCGTTAAGTTTCTATTTTTAGACTTAATCTCTATTCACGCATAAGTCGATGATGTATCCTCGTGATCATTAAGACAAAATAAAATATAAGAGATACCAATTAGGAATAAGGGAGTTTAGGTTCGTAATTAACACCCATGAGATGTGATCGTGTTGCTAACTTATAATAACAATGATCTCGTTACACGCTTAGCATGGAATTGGGTGAAAATCGAGGACGACAAAATTATTTCTAACGAAGCATTCACGTGTTCTTGTTCTATGATCCCAAAAGTCACTTAATAGTGATGAAAACAATACATTATGTCTAAAACACATGTAGTAGTTTATTTAATGTCTTCAATAAAAGTCATCATAAAATGAATTTTGGAAGTGCTATGATACTTAATTCTAGCATTGCGTGGGGACACGGCAATGGTTTAGTATGGGGGAGTGATGAGACTGTATTTATACATAGTCTCATCGTCCAAATCAGGCTTAAAACGCTTAAAATATCATCAAATTACCCAAAATTGTGCTTGTATTTGTTTATTGTGTATTTCAGGTACGGATATCGTGAATTCACCAAAAGATCAAAGGAATCAAGCAAAAACGAACACGGGAAACGAAGCCGCACAAAGAACCGGGCCCAAGTTTTGAATTTCCTAAAATAGTCCTTGAAGAATTGAAGATTGGCAAGTTTGGTCCCTCAACTATTGAAGACTTGTCACAAATGACCCTCCACTATTCATTTGTGCAAGATACATCCTTGAAGTTTGAAGACTTTACATGATAAGTCCTTGGAAATCACAAGAATTGCTATTTTAGTCCCTATTCATGGTTTAACTAAAACACAAGGACTGAATTTGACAATTGCCAAAAGTTATTAACAAAGGATTTAAGTTTTAAGCTGTTTATTATAAAGTGACAAGACAAATGAACATGGGGGGGCCAAATTGGGCAGACAGCTAAACTTGTCCCAACCAACCACCAGACGCCACATCACCATCCCCACCACTTAAATCACTACACATCATCACCTCCTCCCACCTCAGCATTCCACCAACGTTTTTTATTATTATTAAACTTTTTTTTAAACCGGTTTAATATATAATAAAATGCGTGGGAAACACACACTATTCACTCTCCTTCCCCTAATTACCCCCAAATCCGTCCCATAAACCCTAAATTCCCTCTTCTTTGTTGATGACAATTAAGAGGCCACCTCATCCAGTTTAGTAATTCACCCACCTACAAACCAAACCCACCTCACAAAACTATTCCCCACTCACCCAAATGGCCCCCACGTTTGTCCCCTGCTACACTAGAAATGGCAAAGAACGAATCTTTCAGAAATCAAACGTTCCAAAACGTTTTTCTTTGTCCCCAAGGACCATATAAACGGTTGTGATCATCAAAACACCTCTGGCAATCACATGGGCTGATTTTTGACCAAGTTGGAATTCAAAGATGCCAAAAAGATCCGAATTTCTCCAAGGGCTTTTCTAGAATTCTAGGATTAGGGTTTTTAGTCTAGAATATTCATAGATGTAGTATAAAAAGAGCTCCAACATGTGGAAGCCTTTTGGTTCCAGTTTTTGTAATTTTTAAAATTATTAATGATAATGAAATTTTTAATCTTTGCAAAACACTGAGTTCCCTTTATTGTTTCTGTAGCTTAATCAATATTTACATTATTCATGCAAATTAGTTTAAAGGTTGTTAAAGATTTCAGTTAGCAAAACATTTTCAGAAAAGTCCACGTTTTTGAAGTTTAACAAAGGTTATTTTTTTTAGCTTGAATCCAAGTATTAACTGAAGTGAAAGTGGATATTAGTAGTTGGATTAGAGCTAATGATAAGTTTTTGTTAAGTCTCTTTTATAATTCAAAGTCTCATTTTTTTAAGATTTTAGCAAAAATTTGTTCTCATTTCCTTCTTATTTAGCATAAGCCATAAGCTATAGCAGCTTAATCTATAAGCTTGTCTATAGCTTATTGGTTTGTATCACAGGTCATTCTTTGTGTTTTCTTCTTTTTTTGGCAGGTTCAAGAAAGGGTTCATCATTTTTCAAGTTAAAGACATATTGGATGGTGAGTGAGTTTGTGTTAAACCACCACCATCATCACTTCTCTACATCAGCAACTCTCTACACTCCCTCATAAGCTCACAAAAAAAAGAGATTGACAAGGAAGGCATCAGCTCTAAACAAGGCTTGAACCCCTTTTCCCTTTTTTTGAGTTTTATGAGAATTTGGTGTGATTTTTAGGGTTGCCTGCTCATTTGTTGTTTTCTCTGTTTGTTTATGCTCATTCAGTATTTGTATGCATGCTTTGATTGCTTAGAATAGGATTGGTAATGATTTGAGAGCATTTAGTTTGTAAAAGTTGGATTTTTAGCATTTAAGGTAGTGTTTGGTTCTGTGTTTTAGCTAGGAGATTGTGATATCCCTTGATTTAAAAACGAATTAGACTCACTCATTTGGTAGTATTAGGACTATATCAAGTGTTAGTAGTTAGTTTGATAGGATATTATTCAGTTTACATGTTCTTATATTGGTCACATAGGTAAAAATCAGCAAGTGCCTTCTATCTGCTTGTTTTTGGCTTAAAATTGTTCTCCATTTTTGTTGCCTGCTAGCTTAGGGCGTCATCTAGGGTTTAGTCAAGGGTATTCGTGATTTATGAGTAGATAGGGCAAGTTTTGGCTTGATAAAACTCACCAAATTGTAAGTTATACCAGCAAACTGCCCCCCACAGCCCCCATAGCCTTCAAAGTAACTGTTTAGCCCCATTTGTGTGAGATATTTGTATTGTGCCTGTTCTTTTTCTTGTTTATTGTGACTCCCCACACTTCCAAGAGTGTGGGGGTGCCTTTGTTGCCATCAAAATCCAAGTAACAAGCATTCTACAAGCTCAAATACCACCAGATCCGTTTTTTAACACAAGCAGTGGGAACTCCTTTCCCACTGTCTTTGCATTTGTAGCCACTGCTACACAAAAAGACATAAACAAGTTCAAGTGTCACTTTCACAGTTTACATTTTTTGTCTTTTGTGACCTTTTTTAAGAATTAGGGTTTCATTCTTTTTGCATTATTTTTCTTATTTTATTTCTGATTTTTTAGTATAAATTAATTTTCTGTTACTGTTCATTTTATATTTTTTAGATTTAATTGCATTTTTAATTACTTTTTAATTATTATGTTTTTGTCTTTTAGTGTAAAAAGTTTATATTTTTTAGTTTTAAAATTTTTTATAGATTAAGAATATTAATTTAAGATTTTTTGTTTTAAAATTAGTCACTGTTCACTTTTTAATTATTTTTTATAATTAATTTAAGTTAATTAGGGTTTAATTATTAAATAGTTTTGTCTTTTAGTGCAAATTTTTACATTTTTTAAACTTTTTCAATTTTCTACTGTTCATTAGGGTAATTTAGGATTTTTAAAATTGTTAAATTAATTTTGTCATTATTTTATTATTTTTTATGATTATTTTAATTTAAAAATAGTTTTTAGTGATTAAAAAATAGAAAAATAGTTTTTAAAATTTAAGAAAAATACTTTTTAGTCTTTAAATAATATAAGTTAGTTATTAGTTCAATAAATTAATATTTTGGGCATTTTGTTAATTATATTTAATTTTTGGGCTTTAATTAGCATTAAAAATTGAATATTTAATTAATAAAAGGTTTTAAAATATATTTGTTGAATTTTTATTCTTATTTATATTATTTAAGACTTAGTTTAATATTTTAATTAATTTTTAGGTTTAAGTTTTAATTTTGTCGCGTTTTACGTATTTACGTTCGCGTTTTACGTCAACGTCGTAGTTTAATCGTAGTCGTAGCTCGTCTTTAATTTTTCTCTTCTAAACCAAAAACGTCACTAATCCAAACATTGTTATTTTATATATTGGCACATTAATACACACACCTCCTTCGAGAACGAACTTGGAATTTATTCGTCTTCACGGTTTTCCTAAATCGTGTCGATTAATACTTACCGCACTTATACGTTGTTTTCCTAAACGCGTATTTCTACATCTATATCAAACCTATAGTTTATTTAATTTACATGTAATAATTAATAAACTATACTTTATAACTACATGACTTAGAATAATAATCAGAAAACACTTAAGCTTATATAGTTAGCTTATTTAACCAGCTTATATCTAATTATGGAAACTTTCTATTTTTAGAAACTTATTTAATTAAGGCAGCTAATCTATTTATGGAAACTTTCTATTTTTAGAAACTTATTTAATTCAGACAGCCAATCTATTTATAGAAACTTTCTATTTTTAGAAACTTGTCTATTTTAAGCAGTAATTCTATTCTTTGTAACTTTCTATTTTTAGAAACTTTCTATTTTTGGAAACCTGCTATTTTTAGAAAGTTACTTATTATTACACAGCAAGTATAATAATACATGAAATACAAGTAATACTTAATCAAAATAGACAGAATATAATATAAATTCAGTATAAAGCTTAAAACAGTAAAACATGACATGAACGTATAAAATAAGCTAAGACATGACATAAAACCAGTTATGTATTTAGTAATCAGATACTTATACACGTATGTATTTATGTAGCATTAGTGATACCGAAGTAGGACTCTCTTCTGTTCGTCTTCTTCGTTCACTGGACATAAGGTACGGATTCTCGTCCTTTTAGTATGGACCTTCTTTCCTTATTAGGATTCCCGTATGCAGCCAACTGTTTTCCCATAGTATAAGTTTGTATGTTTGATTGCTTATGTTTAATTAGTATACCGAAAGCCATATACATGCATGACTAGTTTTACCTAGTTATGGAGGTAACATAACCATAACACTAGAGGCACTAGTGTTATGACTTCCCCACGGTGGAGTGATTGCTCGTGGCGTCCCTTCAGCTTTTGGCCATATTATTATATTTATCATGTGGGGCGTATGGGTGCATCCTAGTTACATGTTTTCAGCAGATTACTCAATGTGAATGAGGTGTGTACCTTGCATCCTTCACAAGGAGCTGATCCCTCCTAACCCAAACCAGTATATTAAATTAGAGGCAGCCCCTCTAATTTGCATGATGAGGTCACCCCTCCAAGTATTCATGCACGGTAGATTTTCATGACCTATATTGGTTAATGGTAAAATATGTTAAACAGTTTTCATAAGATAAACATAAGGCTTTTCAAACTATAAAACCAGTCTTACTAAAAATAACCAGGTTTTCCAGGACATATACATTTCAGCTGCTATATGTTATTCATACTTATATTATTCATTTTATGCTTGTATATCCGTGTATTGAGCGTTATACTCAGCCGTTACTTTCATTTCCAGGTCCCAAAACGGCAGGTACTCTAGGACAGACTCGAGCATTTGGAGGACGTGCATAGGATGCAAGCTGACATAGACTTCTTTTTCTTTTTGCCTTCATATACTTATGCTTGTATAAATCTTTCATTCATTTCATTTACTTTATTATGTTTTGGGCTTGTGTTTGGGGGACCAATGGTCATGTATGTTTTAGTACATTTACCTTGCATGCTTTGATGACACGCCATAATTACGTGTGATATTCCATTTATCAAAATGGGGTATTACAACAAGTGTTTTTGTATGTTGCGTGATATGATTATTGACACTACACTTACTTGTTGCCATTAAGACCCTTTTAATCGTGGACCACTAATCATTTCTAGAAAATGAGCACTAATATTAAGAATAGTACTATTTGAGGACTGAAATCCTCTATTTGGGCGAGTCGCACTTGCTGGAATGCTAATGGTTCCTACCTAGGCTAAACGAATACACTTTATTTTCTAAACTCACGATAATCTGACAAAATTATAAGGGTAATTGTTGGTTTTCTGATAATGTCTAGTCGCGGGGTCACGAGCTAATACAATAAGAATCGATGAATTTAAAATAATGGGTATATATCAATGTAGCCCTAGAGTCATACTTGTATTCAAATATTGTTTAAACCTATGAATTCACTCAACCATTGTGTTAATTTTTAAGCATATGTCTTAGGTGAATGAAGATTGGCGGGCTGAGGATGGTGTTATCTTAAAAAGTTATCATTCTAATAAATAAGACTTATTTTGGGAACATGTGATGTATAGTGTTTGTACAATTGTTTTGTTTTAAAACGATGATGAATAAATAAATGTGTTAGTGCAAACATTATGATGTTTAGTCGATATAATCTCTTCGTGTTTTGTTGATGACAAACGTATAACTCGTAATACATTATGTAAAATGTTAAGGTACTCGTAATCGCTCAAGTTGTATACTTCTCTCGACACCTCCAAGATCGCATTCGGCATGAATCACTCAAGGTATGTACAAACAAGTCATTAACCTTACTAAGTGGCATATTCCAAATAATATTACCTAGGAATATTCCAAAGAATATTCTTTAATTTGAGTTTAGGATATTTCAAATGGTCTAAGAATATACCCTTGAGGTATAAACTTCATCAGATGGCATTTCCTCCCTAAAGGATAAAAATGCGCGGACTCCAAACCGGAGGTTCCTTAAAGGAACTCGTGGTTCGTTATTGATAAGGAACCGCAGGGACAATTAAGGAACCATGGGTATTTATAGCCGTTGCACTCTTGCCCTATAAATAGTGGATCATTTCCAGCTTTTCTTTCAACCATATTTGCACAAATCTTTCTGTTTTCTCACACACCTTAATCCTTGATTAGTTGATTGGTTAATCTTGTTTTAAGATGTGATTATCTCCTTCAATCCTCTCATACTCTCAAGTGTAAAGAGAAGAACACTTCCATCACTATGAAGTGTTGGGTTCACAACATGATGAAGATCTCTCCTTCCAGATCAAGTCATTGTTTTCCTACTATGTATATGTAGAAGATCCAAGTTGTGGGTATACTTGGATGTGGGTAGTAGATCCAAGAGATGGGTATCCTTGGATTAGGAGTTAGTAGTCTAGACCCAAGTTTTGTTAATACTTGGATATAGTGTTAGAGTCATAGATCTAAGTGGTGTGTACTTAGATCTATATGGTTAATGTGTTTGGGCCATAAAACATAAGGTTTGTTATGTTGAGCCATAAAACATAACTAGTGTGAAGATTGGTGTAGATGGGTGTAGATAGGTTCTACCTAAGATTAGAACTCGACATCTAGCCTTGTGTCAGAATATAGGAAGTAGGCGACATGTGTAGATTTGTCCTACCTAAGATTAGGACTCCACATCTAGCTTAGTGTCGGAAATTGTGTAAGCAACGTGTATGATTTTATCCGCCTTGAAAGGAGCTTGTTGATTAATGAAGTGACTCTCGAGTTGGGTACTCGAGGAGTGGAGTTGGGCGAAGAGGAGCTTTGTGACCGAACCACTATAAATCATCGTGTCGGTATTCTCCTTTACATTTACGTCTTTTAATGTTTGATCTTATTCAAGTTCGTTTTTCCAATCTTATGACAAATTGAGAGTCCAATTAAAATCAAGTTCTTAATTGTTTTTGGTGTTAACAAAGTTATTTGGTATCTATGTCTATTTCAAAGAAGCACGTAAAAAGATGTAAAACTGTATAGCTATGTATCCGTAAAACAAGTTGCAAATACCACACTAATAGCACAAAGTACAAGTATTAGATGCAAAAATGTAAAAATGCTCAAAATGTAAAGAAAATGAAAGCACAAGGACTAAATGTGTAAATTCGAAAAGTAGACCAAAAGTGAAAATAGTAACAAACTATGCCAACAAACTAACAATTTCCAAAACTGATTAACCAAAAGTGTAACAAACTAAAATTAAGGGACTGATTATTGCAAACCCTAGAAAACTTATTATTTAAAAGCTTATTAACAAAGTATGAAACTGGAGGACTGATTTGCAATTAAACAAGTCTAAAAACCAAAAACGGGTTACTAGGAAACAATAAGCTCGTGTGAGATTATTATCAAACCAAAATGACTCTTGTTTTTTTCAAAAGGCTTAAAATTTAAAATAAATTAGGCTATTAAAAGGAAATGAGTTGGATTAAGCTAAAACCCAAAGTAGCTTATTGGAATAAGCCAAGTTTAAGCTAAAAGCTTCTCCAAACAGTCACACTTGGATTTTTCTACTGGAAATGATTAAGCTAGTGACAAGAAGCTTGGAATAACAAAAAGATCTGAAAATGATCAAGGAAATAAGCTGGAAACTGGACATAAGCAAAATCAGCTTATCGTTGACCAAGAGTTGACCAAAATTTTCCAAAAAGCTTATTTTCTCAAAAACCACTCAAGACATGTTTGTAAACATATTTGTGAAAGAAAAAGGGAAGTTTATGAAGTTGAATTGTGGGAATGAGAAAAGCAGTTGATTATTATCACAGAAACTTCAATTTGCTCAACAGCTTATTAATAAGCTAGTATCTACATCAAATCAGCAAACTGTATTGTCTACCCTATCAATTCTAAAAGCTTATAAGTTGGATTACAAGTGAGAACAAAATTCAGCAAAATTCATCCACTAATAAATAAATGTGAAAGGATTAAAAGTAGCTAGTTTGGACTGATGAAAACATGTAAGACTGATCCAAATATTTTGAAGCCTATTTGCCTGTTTGACTTAAGTTTTGAAGGATATGTAAATCTTGCTTATGTTTTAGAGAGATAAAGATAGATGATTTCACACTTCTTGAGAGAGCAAGTTTAATAACTATGTGTTATTTTAAATGAAATCACCACCCTCTCCATCAAAGGAGAGGGTTTATATACCCAAGCCCATGTCATAGGTTTGGGCTTACATTTGGACGCCGGTCCATACAACTTATGGGCTCGGTTTGGGCTTTATTTAATAAGTGTAAATAACTAAACAACGAGCTATTACATGGACTATTGTTGGAGTGACCGATCCTTTCTAATACGTACAACATATTTCCAACAATCTCCCCCTAAGGAAGGTCACTCCAAACAAGGGCGTTACCCAAGTTACAATAATAAAATAAACCTAGTGTACTATGCTTGTCTTGAGCTTGTAGTCTTCGTTTTTCTTTTCTTTTTCTTTTCTGGTGAACATGCTGATGTGATCATTGATATCAATCTTGAGCATTAATCTCTTGCCTTGATCTTGCGCATCCATCACTTTTGATCTTCGCCTCCTCGTTACTTCATGTCCCACATACTTATACCTTCGTAATTCTTGAAAGCTTCAGAGTTCGATACAACGGAAGACTTAACTTTTAGGCTTTCTTGAATTAGATGAGGTATTAAGTGCATAAATTATAAGCATGCGGGGACGACTTCATCTCGGATTCCGCAACACTACCGTCTTCAAATGCCGCAACATAAGTAGACACGAACGAAATGGCTTTGAACATTTCATTCTAATTCGGTAGCATTTTACCTCCGGTCGGTGAAGACCGTTGGATGATATAAAATATCGTACTTGTGGCAGGTAGATTTAATTAAAAATCTCCTTGACAAGATTTCGCGGGTAAACCCGTTCTCTTTACTCGACCGTCCAAAGCTGACTGCGAACGTAAATAGTGAATCATTTGGATAAAATTATCCGCATGATTGAAGCCGTCAATTCTGATTCCTGGAACAAGTTTGATTCATTAAAGAATCGCACCATCGTTGCTTTCCAGTTGTCACGAGCTTGATTCATATTGAATCTTGCAAGTTACCTACCAAGTGCTGTTTAAGGTTAACACTAGAAAGATTTCCACTCATCACTGTGAACACTAAGGTATCACTCTGAGTGTTCTGGCAAGATCACTGAGATATTGCGTAGAGGCCTGGAACGTGTTTAAATTCAGTTAAGAATTAAACCACTGTTGTTTTCCAGTTATCACAAGCTTGATTCATAAATAATCTCACAAGTCACCTACCATGAGCTTTTTTATATTCGCTCAAGAAGGATTTCCATCCTCATTGTAAATACTTTCGTATTACTCGGATGTTCAGGCAAGATCATGAATATTTTGCGTAGGACTCTTAAAATCTTTCTTACTTTTCAAAGTGTGTGAAGAAGCAAGGAATTATGAAAGTGTGTCCTAATGAGATATTTGATGATCTCAAATGGCTCTAGACTCGATCGTGCATTTTGGATTTTAGTGATCGGAGGCTGGAGAGGAGTGCCACCATTTCAATACCAATTTATTCGAAGTGAATAAATCGATAGATAACGTGTTGTCTCCGTGTGATTAAAATAAATACCTTTTGAGAGATATCTGAGTTATCTGGAATAGGTTGTGCATTGCGTCACTGGGTCCATGATGTCTATCTTCAATATCGAGCATCATTAAAATGATCTCAATAGCATATGCGTTGACCCGGTTTCTGCCTAAAGTTGTAAGGAGGGCTTCTTTATTTACACCCTTTATCTTTACAATTCTTTTTCATTCTCCAACCCCTTCAATGCTTACCAATACGTCATAACTAGCACCTTGTTATGATTGTTCCAGTGCTAACTTAAGTACTTGGTCGGCATTCAGCTACGTTCACAATCTTTCTCCATCTTTCCTAAGGACTACTATTTCTAGCTATGGAATGTCCTTGGGAAGATTCCTCCGGTTCTGGAAGAATCATAGGACATAACCTATCCTAACATCCTTATGTCACACAATCTTCATCTTCGTGAAATAAATGGGTTGTGGGTAAGTATAAATCACCATGAAATCCATTTTTGATGTGCAAATCCGTTTTGCTCCCCCTTAACATATGCCACGATATTCGAAAAGATTTCGTGTAACACCCCCAAATTTATACAACTCAGTACAGCGGAAGACTAGTTGGTGTTACGGAATAGCACATTACTCACATCATAGACAACGCTTAAAAGTCGCGTCGTTTTAATAATAAAGCATTTCCATTCCTAAATATCAAAGTTACATCGGTCCCAAGTCATTATATTTCATACAGGTTTTACAAAACATTTGAATGGAAATTATAATTTGTGTGCGGGCCATGAATTCTTGTTGTCTTCCCGAGAATTACCTTCAAGTACCTGAGATAAAACATGTTAAAAGAAAAGATCAGCGATAACGCCGAGTGAATTCATAGAGTTTAATAAAGTCCATCAATATAATATCAGTATAAAATTATTACTGAAAATCATTTTGTACAAATCATTGTAATAGGCCATAAAATAGCCAAAATCATTTTATACAAATCTTCATCAAAATCATAATATAGGCGTTTGCCTTAAAAATCATTATACGAGCCATTGTCGTAAAAACATCATACAATACATCTTATGACGTTGTATGAAAATAAAAACCGTTATATGAATATGGTTATGAAAACCAAAACACGAACATAATATCAATAGTATGACCCTGTATTGCTAGTCAGGCAATACATTGTAATTCGGAGCATATAGTAGTATTTCCTTAACTGGATTATTATAAACCGCATGACATTGTTACCTTACTATCACAACAACGGGTAGCTAACCCGATACCAAATTTGCCCATCTAAGTTAGCGTGTCGTCACAAAGGTCACGCTATGGAAATCTTCTCATACATAAATTCGCTTACCAATCAATGTGGCACGACGGGGATCAACCGTCAAGGCGCGAACTGGGGTGATCGTCCCCAAATAGTACTATTATATGCACAAGCGTCTACCAAATACCGGTAGTTCACAATTCATGCTAATGGGACTTTTAGTGACATAACCTAACTTTAATAATCCATTTTATTTCATCTATCCGGTCCATTAATCATTTATCGGGTCATACAATCGGGTCATACAATCATTCGGGTCCAAATCAGTAAACAAAAAATCGGGACAAATGGTGTCCTATTTTATAAAAACTAACATGTTATCTCCCTCGCGGGTTTATAAAACATTTCATAAAAACATTTAAAAGAGTGCGAGGCTATGAACTCACATTGATGTGGGAAGGCGGGGTATCGGCGATTCGGACGTACGATACGTGCTTCAATCACGGAAACCTAGACAAATAATACTCGTCTTAGACTCATGTCCAATGACTTTATAAAAATAACAATTATGTATACATATGATGATTTCATATATATGATGATCAAGTGGGTTTACATATACTCGTTTACTCTTTTTAGTGTTTACGTATGGGTAACTTCTTACTAGTTTACTAGTTTTACCTATTTACGTGTCTTAGGTCCAATAAACTTATTATAAGTTCTTTAACTTGTTTTAATCCATTTTATACTTATATTATCAGTATTTAAACTTTAAAAGTTGGGCCCAAATGGGTTAAGCCCAATAAGTTCTTTTTATAAGAGTTTAACTTATTTAGTCCAATTATTAGTCCAATATGTTTACTTAGCTCGTTAACGTCCGTATGTCCTATAGTTCGGGTTTTATCGGTTTTTACTTGTATTAGATACTTATATATCAGTATATGTCTTTTAAAAACTTTACATTAGACGGGTTTGATCGTCTAAGTTTTAATTGGCGAAAAACGTTAATTTTACGGTAATAACCGAAAAAGTCGTAAAAATCAAGTTTATAGTTTTTATTACTTATAAGTATTATTCCACTACCATTTTTATAATTTATACACTTATTTAGCCTTTTACATATTTATATAAATAAAATCCATAAGTTAGTGGGTTTTTATTTTACATTTTATACAATATAATTTTGAGTGCTTATATAATAATAATAAACATTAATTCTCAAAATCTGATTTTTATTTTCATCTTCACCAAAACTACCATATCTAGAGTTCTATATGGAGATAGAAGCTCAAGTTTTTATCACATAAACTACATGATATTTTCTCTATTTAACTCTTCTATAGCTACTGTTGAATCATCCTCTAAGTATTTTCTAAAAATCGTCCAAAACAGTAAACTCATATTTGTACTCTAAACTTGTTTTGATCATATCTCACTCATTACAATGATTCCATTGCATAGCCAACTCTCACATGTGTACAAGACATATTACTTACTGTTTATTTATTAATCTATGCCATTTTTATCAGTTCACTATTTGATTCTTTACTGTTTTATACAGCCAACAAATTTAAACAAGATTTTAGACTTGTTTCTTATAGTCTTTCATCTTTTTAAGCATGTTTATCAACACCAAATCCCCACACAATATTTTTAATCATCATTCATCATCATATACATATACATAAGTGAAAGAAATACAAAATTACATAATCAAAAATAACAAGAGGATGAGGAGGACAATCTTTATACCACCAAGTTGATGTAGGTTGTGATTTGGACATGGATTTTGATGGAGAAACTTATGAATAAGCAAGACCATCTTCAAGATCACCTATCTTCATGAACACCTTGTGGAAAATCAGCCCTTGAATCCCTTGAAAACTTCTCCTTGGATGTTAAAACTTGCACCAATCTTCATCTCTTTGAATGGAGTTAACATATCTTAAGTATAACAAATGTTTGTGGTTAAATTTTGTATGAATGGGGTGTTGTGGTGATGATATGGGACGAAATTATAGAGAGAGGAAGAGAGAGTTTTGGTTGATTTGCATGTATGTAATGAAGGTAGTAGTTTTTGGTAGCTAGTTTTGATGGAAGAATGGCTTACTTTGTAAGCTAGAATGACAAGTGTAAGCTTAGCTTACAACTTGACACCAAATGTGGTGTGGTGGTGTTGTGTGGGATGGTTATAGTGGGGGTGGGGCAAGTGTCCCACTTGTCTCATCCCCATTTATTTACGGGTACTCCTCGATTCTAGTTTCCTCGATTTGCGTGCCCTCAGGTCGTTTTATGAAAAACGCTTTTATAAATTGTGAATCAACGGCACAAAACGAATCTAATAAAAATTGTCTCATCAAAAACGGAGTTCGAAAACGTAAATACGTAATCCTAAGGTTTCCGGTTTAGTCGTAAAGGACGTTAAATTTAAATCGTAAGTCCTAATCTCTTCTCGTAAATTTGTGAGTTTATGAACCAACTCAAATTTAAAACTCCAAAATAATATACATGGATAAATTTATTTTCTGAAATGTCGGACTGTCACCAAAGACGGTGTATGTAAACGTAAGCACGTAACGTAGAATCCTCCGGTTTAGACGTAGTCGACGCTACTGCAAGACGTAAATCCAAATTTCTTCCCAAAAATAAGTGAGTTCATAATATAACATTAAAATAATGTTTTTAAATAATATTTGAGAATAAAATATCAACCATAAATTGACGGATTGTCACAGCATTTACCCCTAAACAGGATCTTTGTCCTCAAAGATCATCTTATCTTACTACTCGCTTCTTATAGAGTTAAAGCCATGTGGGTATTTCCTCCACATTCGGTCTTTTCTCACAAGTGTAAATCATTACAATACGCGAGTTTCATCAAACATAACTACGGGAATAAGATCAGGCTTATTGTTGACTTACTTTCTCTATCCATGATGTTCACAGGTTTTTGATGAATGCAACTTTTCGCCGATCTAAACTTTATCAAGAAGTGATCAGATTCTCACTTGATAGACATTTTATCAAGTTCGATATACGAAACATAATTCACGCATCTCTTGAAGTCCTTGGGTAGATCCAGCTTATATGCCTTTCAAGCCAAATCTTTACATCGTCCCAATGGTCCCATACTACGGGGACTTATATCCCATGATTTGTCAGATCATTAATTCATTTCTCTAAGGTTTAAAAATTTTTGGCATAACTTCGCTACCCATTTGGCACTTCAAGATCTACATTTCATATTCACATAACCTCCTGCCCACTACCGGCAGTCAATAATCAGATCCTAATTTCAACAATCATTTCAGGTCTCGCGGGTCGAGTATTTTGTAAGGTTAGGTTCGCCATCATAGGAAACCTTAAACCTAAAAGACATGTCCAACTCACAACGGGTGTATGTCGGGTGTCTTCATCTCAACTTCTGCTTACAAATGCTCTAATATTTAGATCCTAACAAGATTAGATCTCAATCCTAATACGATGATTATCAATGATAATCCTTCCAAAGGAAAACGATTATACGGTTCATTACCAAAGGTTAATCATTCAAAAACAGCACTTATATTAACTTTGTATCGTTACTTTACCTCGTCCCTTCGATTGGGGTGGTACATAGTACTCTCATCAAGGTTCGTTCTCAATGATTTCTGAGCAAATCTCTAGAAATTCGATGCGAAGCGAGGATCTTGATAAAGATGTTCGATACAGGCACATTATGTTTACATAACTCTTTTGCATTTATCATTAACGGGAATGATATTAGCAGATTTGGTCAGTCTGTCGATGAGGACCCAAATCGAATCAAATTCAGATGATGACCTTTGCAATAGCTAGACGTTTACTAATGTATGAGGCGATGTCTGCCTTCATAATTGCCATCAGTACAACTTCTTCAGACAAAGATACTTTTAGTCATAAATGACATAAATAGAATACTTATACTTACAAATTCCAACATAACTATATCTCACAATCCTCCATATTTAGACAATCACAAGTGGCCTTTTATACATCTAACGCCATCGGCTTCTCAATTCTAATGGTTCACATTAGCCGCGAACCCCTTTTTATTATCTATATTATCCTTTTTACAAACATCGTTCATATTTTAAATTGTTCGGCAATTTATTTTGCACATTCATTATTACGAAATACATCGTAATTAATTCTTCATATTTTCTACATAATATGTCAGTACTTACGTTCACCTTTCTTCATATTTTCTAAGTTTTAATTTTGTCTCAACTATCATTTTTTTTAGTTTTGCTCAATCCGACGTGTTTAAAGCGTCGATAATTATTACAAATAAATTAATAATAATTATTAGCTTTTTATGAAATGTAAACGTGAAAGTTTTAATTTTCTCAGTTCGTCTAATTATAGAAAAATGTTCAAAATAATTTGAATTTAGTTAACACAGTTTTTGTTGATTTATTGTAAATAATTAATAAGATTCGTAAATGTTTGAAAAGTTCTTTGTTTACACTTTGGTCAAAATTTTCTTAGTTGAAAAGCAAAAATTGTCGTTTCAAATTTTCAGGTTATGGTATAAATGGTTTTCTCATTCCTTCTTAGGTTGTCGTAAGGTATGCAAAAACATTTACCCCTAAACAAGAGTTTAGTTAAATGTTTTGGTTATAAGGGAATGATCCCTTAAAATTCTGTGTTAAAACATTTGTCAAAACATATTTTCATTTCTTTTTGGTAAAATCCAAAGTTTCAGATGGCTCTAATTTTTGAAGAGTCAATATATATATATATATATATATATATATATATATATAGGGAGACGTTAACGTGGTGAACACTCTTAAAATAGGTTACGGTAGGTACACTTATCAACCGTTGGATCAAAATAAATGTACCAAGATCATATTTAATTTAGAAAATGGCAAAAGTGTAAATACATTTAAAAAGTTAGGAGAAATGTATCAATTATTTTAAAAACAAAAAAGAAATTATATACTCCATCGGGAGTATCTCCTTTGACTTGATTCTTTCATAACTGACACACAAGCACAAATAAGAACAATATTAACTTCATCATCATGCGCCGAATTTTTAGTTTCCCTCAAATCAAAACCTAAGTGATACTAGCTTTTTTGTCATTATTTTTTTGTGGTTCAATTCCTGCCCTGAACCATTTTTTAATCTTTTTTAATTTACTATTTCGTAATTAATATGTTTTTAGTGACACAAATCATAGATGGTGATACATAACCTGTTAGTAACTTTCGATGTAATATTGATCCTAGTAAATACTCCACATAATCATAAATTTAGATACTTTCCGGATACAAACTTTACAATAATGATAAGAAGCCTAGTATATAATGATACATTAAATTATAGGTTTGATATGCACATAAAAATTGTAACACAAAAGCTTTAGCTTTAATACATGAAGACTTAGAGTCATACAAGAAATATTGATACATAGATTTAAAAATAAAGATTGTAGCACACAAGCTCATAGCTTTAAATCTAAAATACATGAAATTATAGTGATACATTAACTTATAGTAGTATAAACCGGGAAATAAAAAATTGCAACACATTAGGCTCATAGCTTAATACGTGAACACTAAACTGTTACGAGAACTATTGAATTATTGATGCATAAATTTAAAAATAACACAATACAAAAAATCACATCCTGGTGTAAGTTGACCCAACCCTTGAAAACATAAATAACAAGAAATCTATTAAAACTTTATAATATTCCTAGAAGGCTGATCAGTATACCAACATAATGAAACAATAAGTTGATTGACACTTGCACCAATATTCTGTTATTTATACAATTGCAACCAAGATATTTCTAGGGCTTACACATATTCAACAGCTCATGCACGCTTAGTCTTCGATGAAAGTCTGAAATATTTTCAACCATAAGTGAAATTAAGTTAATGTACAAGAACGCAAAATGAACCATAACAAAATGTTTGCGAAGCACATAAACAATTGCGATACATCTACGACATTGCTAGTTAATGCATCCCACAAATCCAACAAATAAAATGGCAATTTGAACAATAAAGTACTCAACAAGATACAAAAAAGAAAACCTCTTAATGAAGCACGATAAAAAAAGGCAAAGAAATTCCATGATAAGAATGAATACAAAAAAAACTTCACCAGATATGTTGAAACCATTAGATGTTGATGCAGCTCGCATAGCATTAGTATCTAAGTTGCAACTCCATGCTGCACCTTTATGCCCAGTCTACGTAAGTCACCGTTGCTAGGCTAAACGGCACTTCTCCCCGACTAGTACCGAATTACCCAGACCCGGTACCGCTATACCTTTCGGTTCTGTTTGGTTCTGGCATACAAAGTTAAAAAATCATATTCAATGACACAATACACAAGTATACACACGGTTACCAATCCTTTTTCATAAAACTATCTTTTATTTTACTCCCTTCCTAAAACTATTTTTTATTATTTTCTTTTAAACATCAATGCTTAACGAGAGTAAAAATCCTATTTTTGATTTTGTTTTTCAACTGTTAATGAGACGTATTAATCACTGATTTAAACCAGTTGGCACAAAAACAATGAAATTCAAGAAGAACAAACAAACTCGCACAGAATAATAATCAAATACCAAAGTAAATTAGAAACATTCATCTATTTCACAGATCATCTGATACATGTACTCGAACTGATACAAAACAAGCAAAATAAGTTATACATATAGATACGGGAACTTACGCACGCTCGAAAATAACTGACGACGCCGAACTTGTCAGATACAAGCAATGGCGGAGCTACAGGGTTTATTTTGGGAGGGCCGCCACTAGAAATGATATACGACTAGCACTTATTCGAGATGTGGCGCCGTAACGGTTTCTAACTTCTTAATGCTTCTGTCATTCGGTCTCTAAAAATAACGGCGAAATGTCACCAGAAAAATAAAAGACCTTGCTGAAAGATATTTGAAACCGGTGATACACCATTTATTTGTTGAAAATACCACCACTACTATGTGATACATCTTCTTTAACGGAGAATCACCACTTTCTAAAAGTGGCGACAAAGACACCTGCTCACCAAAGAAAGCTTTTATGTAGATCGGAAGGATTTCTTACTCGTATTCCAGAGGCAAGGGTTTCTTATAGGTGGCGACGGTAGTTAGAAATTTATCTCTAGATCTAGAATTAGAAAGAGATGTATTGAGAAGGTGACAGTTTATATTTGTTTGATCAGAATAAGAATTGAAAGCAGAAAAAGAAAATATACATGGTCTAAAATGCCCTTTTAATTTAAAAGCAAAATCATATCTACTTTAATGCTTAACGTACACATGTCATTATGTCATTGGTGCTCATTATAACGCATTAACATGTGATTTAAGACTTAATCCTTTATATTAAATGACCGTTTGATTAATGATGGTAAGATATATATATATATATATATATATATATATATATATATATATATATATATATATATATATATATATATATATATATATATATATATATATATTAACATGTGATTTAAGACTTAATCCTTTATATTAAATGACCGTTTGATTAATGATGGTAAGATATATATATATATATATATATATATATATATATATATATATATATATATATATATATATATATATATATATATATATATATATATATATATATATATATATATATATATATATATATATATATATATATATATATATATATATATATATATATATATATATATATATATATATATATATATATATATTATATATATATATATATATATATATATATATATATATATATATATATATATATATATATATATATATATATATATATATATATATATATATATATATATATATATATATATATATATATATATATATATATATATATATATATATATATATATATATATATATATATATATATATATATATATATATATATATATATATATATATATATATATATATATATATATATATATATATATATATATATATATATATATATATATATATATATATATATATATATATATATATATATATATATATATATATATATATATATATATATATATATATATATATATATATATATATATATATATATATATATATATATATATATATATATAATTTAATATAAAGGATTAAGTCTTAAATCACATGTTAATTATTCAAGGTACAGGTTTTTATTCTTCGGTCAATTCAGGGCAATCTACAAATAATTACTAACTCCTTCTTATACTTATAAAAAAACAAATGGTCCTTAATGATCACAAGCATGAATTTATCAAATTACAGCCTACACACGAGATTCACCAAATTTATGAATACTACATGTGCATTAGTCAATCCAAACGACATCACGTGAAACTCATAATGTTCATTACAAGTACCGGATGTAGTGATTGGAATAGATAATCTTCTTCGCGGACGCGAAGTTGATAATAACCATGCCGTGGATCAAATCTTTAAAACATACGCTAGAACCTTGTAAATGATCGAACAAATCTTCCATTTCGAGTTATGGATATCGTTTTCGATTGTCAATTTACTCAGTTCACAGTAATCTATAAATATAAGGAATGATAACACCATAACTCTTCATGATGACGAGCTCGGTAGAATAAAATCTTTCGTTTGTCAACCTTTGATATAAAGTCTTGGTAATTGATTAAGTAGCACACTCTTGCACCGCATGTACCACATTATATCTATCCTTATTACTTTGGACCATGAATTTTGTCTCAATGATGTCCCATGCCTCTTGGATAGACTTAGCAAGAATGTTTCCACCCACGGCCGAGTTAAGGGAATCTTGATGTTGTGGTCTCAAACTATTGTAGAAAGTATTGATTTGGTGGACTTGGTCCAAACCGTGGTTAGGGCACTTTCTTAATAACTCCTTGAATTCATCCCAAGCCTCACTAAAGGTTTGATCTTTCTTTTTTTGTAAGCCTATGATTTGATTCCTCAATGCGGTGGTTCGTGAAGGTGGAAAGAACCTGTTCACAAATTTCTTCTTTAATTCCTCCCATGTAAGAATGCTCCTAGAGGGTTGCTTATCAAGCCAAATCCTAGTATTCCCTTCCAAAGAGATAGGGAATAGCATCAATTTAACCACCTCTTGGGGCACCCCATTATACTTGATAGTGTTACTAATGGATAAGAATCTCTTGATATAGTCGTGGCGGTCATCCATGGGTCGGCCTAAGAAAGGTATAGTGGAAACCATTTGAATGACACATGTTTTAAGTTCAAAGTTATTAGCGGCTATCTCGGGAATTACAATAACATCCACATTTCCATCCATGTTGGATTGAAGAATCTCGATAATGGGGCGTTGATCCATGGCTTCGTTTACGTTGTCGAAAGCGCGATGCTCGTGATTGGCTTGATGGACGGCTTTCTTGTTCTTCCTTTTGGGAGAAAGATGTACACCACTAGGTATGTGTGTATGCGCTCGAGTTCGCATACAACTAAACACGAGGAATGAGATAGGAGCTCTCGGTCGACTTTGAAGGAGAAAAGATTATCCCCCTCGAGGTTCAATATTGAAAATCACAAGAAAATATAATATTTACGTAGTACTACATGGGCGGAAAAACCCTCAGTAAGCCTTCCTTCTCAAAATACTCACAAGTGAACGGGGGGAATGAGGTGGCGTTAAGCACTTAAGTACCTATATCCCTTAGATGGCATTTTATAGCACGTCGCCTTTCTATTCACGTATAGTTCGTATTTATCGAATTATCGCTTATCGAAAGTATTTATCTATTTTTGCCTTTATTTTCTTTGATCGATACACATGTTTGGAACCGGAACGCCTCCAAATACGGTGTATTGCCAAGGCAATACTTATGGAAGTAGGTGTGTTAAGATTCGTATCTACGTATACTTATTTACATATAATAATATAGAGAAAATAATTTTGTATTTTTATTATTTTTTAAGAAAATATAATATATACGTAAAAACGATTGAAAATAATATATACAATATATTTTTGGTGTAATCTTTTAGAAAAATACTACTTTTGTATTTTTTTTTAAAAAATTTGGTTCAATTCTTAGGAAAGAATTGATTTTTCTGATTTTTGACTTTTATTTTTTATTTTTATGTTTTTGACTTTTTATTTTTTATTTTTTTTTATTCCAACAAAAAAATAACGTTCACAAAGTGAACGGATACCAAAATCCAATATGTATCACTAGAAACCGTCAAACTTCACGAAAAGAACCGGCAGCTGCGCCATTTAATAAGTGGTTTTTAGTATCGTTTTTCTCTCGATCTTATCTAATTTATCAGCAATCACAAGCAAGTACGTTTATTGTTTTTGGTATTAGTAAGATATATGGAATCTATTTCTAATTGTAACAAATCAAGTAAAAAGGTAAAAGTAATATCTAGATGATACGTATACGTACTACACTTCAAACATATTGCATGTACCAAAATTAAAGCAAAAAAATACAAGTAAACACAATTGTAACAAACTATCTAACAAATATAAAAACAAGAAAATAACAAACTTTGTAAAACAACTAACTAACTAATTTAGATAACAAACCAACAAATTTAAGAAAACGTAACATTTTTTTTTATAAAATTCTAACTCATTTTTATCAAACTAGTTTTTATAAGCGAAAATACAAAATTTGTAAAATCTAATTTTTATGAAAGAAAAAATTCTATTTCTTATAGGACGAAACCCCATTTTAAAACTAATAAAATTGTTTATAAAATCCAAAAATTATACTTTTTGTAAAATCTACGTAATCAAAATCGTCTTCTAATTTTTTTTATTTTTTTAAAAACTTGTGTAACACCTAGTTAACTTGAACAGATGGTTGGCCCAAGATCAACTACTGACCCAAAAGGTTTACACAGACTGATCCAGTATGGCTAATATGGGCATGGCCGTAAATGAAAGTCCAACTTCTAACAGCTTAAACAGATAATACATCAAAACCAATTTCAGCTACAATTGAACTTCAGTTTATATAGAAACTCTAAAATGTCATGTAAAAACTATGAAATGCTATAATACTACGAATTTACAGCTATAGCAAGTTTAATTTCTATACTACTTATGTAATATTCAACTAGGGAAATTCATCATCTAATAATTTTGCATATAGAAACTCAATTGACTATTCTAAACAGAATATCAACTAGCAAGACTTAGTCAATCAAACACATTTATTCTACATCTACAGCTACAAGTATCAGCTAGTGATTTCATAACTAACATATGCAGAAATTCGTAAATTCGAGCTTAACCTTCTCATCCGTAGTCTCACGGAACGAAATGAACTGACAAAGATGCTGCGAACTCGAAACCGAAATCTAATATCGATACTACACCAAATCTGTCGAAACGAGACGAGCTATACTATGGTTAACGAACTCGAACCAAAATCGATAATGAAGCTCCAACTTGAACCGTAATCATTGCTTTTACAAACTACTGTTCATCTGCAAAATTAAATCCTTCTATGACAGCAGCTTGATCCACTTGCAGAAACATAAGCATTAACTGAAGTTCATCCATAACAACTCAATATCATAACAGAATTAACCGAATCACTACTACTATAATTGAACTAACTGTGAACAGATTAGAGAACAGCAACACAACTTCAAACTAAACCTTCATAACTCAAAGACTCGATCAAAAAACAACTGCGAATCAATCTGCTGAACGAATCACCAACATAAACTCAAATCTTCAACGGAATCAAGAACACAGCAACGAAATAACGAAGTTCATGAACAGATTTGTAGAATAAATGAATAGAAACAGAATTGAATAGATAAGAATCGAATTTTTCATTAATCTGAAATCGGTTACACTATTTGGAACTGCCTAACAACTAAGTATGTGTGTGTGAACACACACTTAAGATAAGAGAAGTGAAAGTGGAAGCTAACTAACTGCTAACTATATCTAATGTGTGTAGATACACCTACAGATTGCAAATTACAAATGAGGGTGAGATAGGTTTATATAGACAAGAGAAGCGTGTGGAAGTGAAGTGAGGTGTTTACACGAATTAAAATTCGCCACTTGTACAATTCGTTCATCAAAAACCCATAAAATTAGGGTTTTTGTGAAAGTTTATGGACTTATATTTAATAGTCGTGTGATATGATCGAACTCGAGATTACGTGATTGCACTGAATACGTAAAGAGTTAATTTATTTAATAAATATATTTATTATATTTATTTAATAGATATATATATATATATTTATGTATTTATTAAATTAAACCGAGATATAACTTTAACGATCGTTAAATAATTAAGATTTAAGTATTAACGAGCGTGAAATAAATATATAGTAAGTAAGATAAATAGAAAGAAAGATGGAAGATTCCGAAACACCCCATAGGGGGTGTTGGGCCGTCGGTTATGGAGGAAGGGGAAGGGGAAAGAAAAACTTTCCTTATATTTCTTTTGACTATAAGAATTAGGTTTATATAAACAACCCCTCACCTCATAATTCAACACACACAAATGTCTCCCTCTCCTCTCTTCTTTGCGATCGCAAGACAAACCCACAAAGGGTTTTTGGTTGGTTTTATGTTTGATCAATTTTACTTATAATCTAGTCCTAGCCCCTCTCTAGGGTTTTTGGGTAGATTTTCTACAAGTGTAACACTCTCAAATTTCATATCGGTATAGCGGAAGAGTCAATAAAGTGTTACGGGATAACATAATAACTCCAATCATAGACAACGCATAAAAATGGTTGTACAAGGTTTAACATACATTCATTCAAATAAAAGTTTTAAGTGTACAACAGGTCCCCAAATTACACAGTCATAAAGTTTACAAAACATAGATCCAATGAATAATTTTTATTATCTGGGCCATCAGAGTCGATCTCCATCCAAATTACATTCAAGCACCTGAGATAAAACATGCAAAAATTATATCAGCGAATGCCGAGTGAATTCATAGTGTTTATTAAAACCGTTACATAAAACAGTCATAGAAATCAGAACACAAGTATAATATCAGAAGTAAGTCCTCGTATTGCTAGTCAGGCAATTTATAAATCAAATCATTCATCTCAAACCGTCCATGAAACCGCAATCTCAATATTATCGTTATTCATATCGTTAGTGAATTGTGTTGTTATACATTTTGTTGCATTTCGGATTATTATTAGCCGCATGACATTGTTACCTTACTATCACAAACAACGGGCCGCGAACCCGACAAACAATTTGCCCATCTAAGTTAGCGTGTCGTCACAAAAATCACACTATGTAAATCTTCTGATACATAAATTCGCATACCAATCAATGTGGTACGACGGGGATCGACCGTCAAGGCGCGAACTGGGGTGATCTTCCCCAAATAGTACTATCATATTCATAAGCGTCTACCAAATCCTGATAGTTCACAGTTCATGCTAATGGGACTTTAAGTGACATAACCTAACTATAATAATCCTTTACATCTCATTTATTGGGTCATAGCATCATTCAGGTCCATATCATTAAGCATACCATCGGGACTACTTGTGTTCTATTTTTATCAAAAACTAGCATGTTATCTCCCTCGCGGGTTTATAAAACATTTAAAAGAGTGCGAGGCTATGAACTCACGTTGATTATGAAAGGCGGGTTATCGGTGACGGGCGTGCTTCGATCACGGAAACCTATATAAATAATACTCTGTCTTAGACTTTTGTCCAATGACTTTATAAAAACAATAGCTATGTATATATATGATGATTTTATAAGTATAATGATAATCAAGTGGGATTTTACATCTTTATTTACTCATTTTAGTTTTATGTGTTGGTAAATTTTTAGACTAGTTATACTAGTTTAAATTGTTTATACATTGACGCCCAATAAGCCCATCATAAGCCCAATACATTATATTAGTACAATTTTACATTTAATATCAGCCTTATACTCACATGTTGGGCTCAAGTGGGTTAAGCCCAATGATTAAGTCCATTAGTGTTTAGCCAATTTAGTTGGGTTAATAGTCCAATAAGGCTACTTTGGCCCGTTAATGTCCATATGTTATAAAGCTCGGGTTTTATCGGTTTTTACTTGTCATATGTACTTATACATCAGTAGATAAGTTATAAAAATTTTACATTAGACGGGTCCGACCGTCTAAGTTTTAATTGACGAAAACGTTAATCTTTCGGTTTTAGCCGAAAAGACGTAAAACATATGTATATAGTTTTATAACTTATAAAACATATCAAATTTCCATTTTTATAAAATGTTACATTTACTTATCAAATTATATACTTATTTATAAGTATTATATAAGTTAGTGGGTTTTAGGTATACACTTTATATTAGTTTTACTTGAGTGCTAATTTTATAATATATACTTTTATTTTATAAATCTGATTATGAAATTCACTTTCACCATTTTTACCATATCTTGAGTTCTACAAGGAGATAGAAGCTCATTTTTGGGAAGCACAAACTACATAATATGTGATACAATTAACTCCCTTTTAGCTACTGCTCAATCAACCTCTAAATGTCTTTAACATTTCATCCAAAACAGACTATACATATTTGAACTTCAATATTGTTTTGATCATATCTCACTCATTTTATGGATTCCATTGAGTGGCCAACTCTCATATATGTACAAGTCACATACCTTACTGTATATTAAATTATCCAAGTCATTTTAGCAAGTTATCATATGGTTCTTTACTGTTTTATACATAATAGTATTTTAGTCATGATTTTAACACCTTTACATGTAGCTTTTAATTTTTTTAACCAAATTTATCAACACAAGATCCCCACATAATACTTTGATCATCATATATCATCATATACATATAAATTAAGAAATAAAATACAAAGTTACATTTACAAAATAAACAAGGTAATGAAAATAATGATCTTGTTACCAAGCAAGATAGTGAAAGTTAAGATCAAGGCTTGACTTTTGATGACAAAACTTGTGGTACACCAAAACCAACTTCAAGATCACCCAAATTCAAGAACACCTTGTGGAAAATCAGCCCCAAGACACCAAGGAAACTTCTTTTTGGATGTTATAATCACCTCCAATCAATGAAGCTTCAAAAGGACATCATCTTATGTATGAATAACATAGGATTTGTGGTTAAATTTATATCAAAATGGGGTGTTTATGGTGTATAGTGGACGGCAAGGGAGAGTGAGGGAGAGAGTTATGTGTGAGATTTGCATGTATGAAATGAAGTGGATGGTTTAGTTGCTAGTGGTTTTAAGGAAAACATGGTTTTGTAACAAGGCTAAGACAAGTGTCTTAGCTTGTTATAACAAGTTGACACCTCATAAAGGGGTGTTAGCTTAAGCTTGCCGTCCCATTGTGGGGGTGGGGCAAGTTTAATCTTGTCTCAACCCCATTTATTTACGGGTACTCCTCGATTCTAGTTTCCTCGATTTGCGTGCCCTCGGGTCGTATAACGAAGAACGTTTTTATAAATTATGAATCAACGGCACAAAACGAATCTAATAAAAATTGTTTCATCAAAACGGAGTTCAAAAACGTAAATACGTAATCCTAGGGTTTCCGGTTTAGTCGTAAAGGACGTTAAATTATGCACGTAAGCCCAAATTTAAATCTGTAAATTGTGAGTTCATCAACCAACACAAAAGTAAGTTTCAAAATAACATACGAGAAAATAATTTACTACCTGAAGTTTTAGATTGTAACAGCTTTTCCTCCTAAAAGGGATCAACGTCCTCGTGATCCATTTAATTTTGATGTCCGTTTCTTATTGAAATCAAAGAGGTGTGGGTATTTCTTCCACATTTCATCCTCTCGTTCCCAAGTAAATTCTGGTCCATGCTTTGAATTCCATCGGATCTTAACGATAGGTATCCGACTTTGTTTAAGTTGCTTTACCTCACGATCCATAACCTCTACGGGTTCTTCGATAAAATGCAACTTCTCATCTATTCGAACCTTATCCAACGAGATTTTCTCATCAATCACTGCTAAACATTTCTTCAGATTAGATACATGGAATGTGTTGTGAACACCATGAAGTTCTTGGGGTAACTCTAGTTTGTAAGCCATCGGACCTACTCTAGATAAAATCTTAAAGGGTCCAATATAGCGGGGATTCAATGTCCCTCGCTTTCCAAGTCTTATGACGCCTTTCCATGGCGATACTTTCAACATTACTCGGTCACCCACTTCAAACTCCATCGGTTTCTGCCGCACATCCGCGTAACTTTTCTGTCTACTTCGGGCAGTCAACAGTCGATTCTTAATCCAAACTATCATATCCGTTGTCTCCTGGATCAATTCCGGTCCTGTGAGCTGGGTATCCCCAACTTCACTCCAACATACAGAAGATGTACACTTCCTACCATACAAAGCTTCAAACGGTGCAGTCTTAATACTAGCATGGTAACTATTGTTATATGAAAACTCTACTAAAGGCATATATTTATCCCAATTCTTACCAAAATCTATCACACAAGCTCTCAACATATCTTCTAGTGTTTGTATCGTTCTTTCACTCTGCCCATCAGTTTGGGGGTAATAAGCAGTGCTCATGTCGAGATTCGTTCACAAAGATCTTTGGAGAGATTTCCAATAGTTCGATGCGAATCTAGGATCTCGATCTGAAATGATCGATACAGGCACTCCATGCTTGCATACAACATTCTCAAGATAAATACGACTCAGCTTCTCCAGTGAGAACTGCTCTTTAACCGTAATGAAATGTGCTGATTTGGTCAGTCTGTCGACAATGACCCAAATCGAGTTATTTCCATATGATGTTCTAGGAAGCTTGGTGATAAAGTCCATCGTAATTCCCTCCCACTTCCATTCAGGAATCTTTGGTTGTTGAAGTAGTCCTGATGGCTTTTGATGTTCAGCTTTGACTCTTGCACAAGTCAAACATTGAAGAACATACATAGCAATATCAGCCTTCATATTCGGCCACCAGTACAACTTCTTCAAATCATGATACATTTTATCAGATCCAGGATGAATGGAATATTTAAATTTATGGGATTCCAACCTAATTAAATCTCATAAGCCTCCAAACTTAGGTATCCACATATGACCTCTTAAGCATTTCACTCCATCAGCTCTAATTTCTAAAGGATATCCTTCTCCTCGAAACCCTTCATTAACAAAAATTTCTTTCTTACAGGCTTCTATTTGCGCATTTCTAATTTGCTCAGGCAAATTATTGTGCACAGTCAAGACTAGAGAACGTACCCTGATAGGCTCTCTATCTTTTCTACTTAATGCATCGGCAACAACATTCGCTTTTCCCGGGTGATATTTTATATCACAATCACAATCACTTAACAGTTCTATCCATCTTCGTTGCCACATATTCAATTCCTTTTGATCGAGAAAATATTATAGGCTTTTATGATCGGTGAATACCATACACTTGGTGCCATACAGATAATGTATCCACAACCTAAGAGCAAAGACTACAGCTCCTAACTCAAGATCACGAGTAGTATAATTCTTCTCATTCTTCCTTAATTGCCTTGAAGCATAAGCTATCACCTTTTCTCGCTGCATCAAAACAACTCCATAACCTCTAAGAGATGCATCACAAAATACTACAAAATCTTCACTTTCGTCGGGTAATGATAGAATTGGCGCACTACATAATTTTTGCTTCAATATCTGAAATGCTCCATCTTCTTCACTTCCCCAAACGAAAGGTTCATTTTTTTGAGTTAGCTTAGTCAGGGGTTTAGCTACTAAAGAAAATTCTTTAATGGATCGCCTATAATAGCCAGCCAATCCTAAAAATTTTCGCACCTCCGTTGGCGTTGTCGGTACAGACCAATTCTTAATGGCTTCAACCTTTGCAGGATCAACATGAATTCCATCTTTGTTAATCACATGACCAAGAAATTGCACAGAGTCTAACCAAAAATCACATTTTGAAAACTTAGCATACAACTTTTCATCCTTTAACAAGCTCAAGATAATCCTTAAATGTTCTCCATGTTCCTCTTTATTCTTAGAATATATTAGAATATCGTCAATAAACACGATCACAAATTTATCCAAGTAGGGTTTGCACACTCGGTTCATTAGATCCATGAAGACCGCAGGTGCGTTTGTTAACCCAAATGGCATTACTTGAAATTCATAGTGTCCATAACGAGTTCTAAATGCAGTTATACGAATATCTTCTTCATGGACACGAAGTTGGTGATATCCAGACCGCAAATCTATCTTAGAATACACACTAGATCCTTGTAGTTGATCGAACAAATCATCAATCCTTGGTAAAGGATATCGATTTTTAGTCGTCAACTTATTCAGTTCCCGATAATCAATGCACATACGGAAAGATCCATCCTTCTTCTTAACGAACAAGGATGGAGCTCCCTAAGGCGACGAGCTCGGTCAAATAAAACCTTTATCAAACAACTCCTTAAGTTGTTCGGATAATTCCTATAATTCAGAAGGTGCTAATCGGTAAGGCGCACGTGCCACCGGTGTAGCACCAAGAGTTAGATCCATGCGAAACTCAACTTGCCTTATCAGCGGAAGTCCGGGTAGATCCTTAGGAAATACCTCTGGAAATTCACAGATAATAGGTACATCTTCTAATTGTTTCTCCTTAGACTCATTCCCGGTCACTTGAGCATAGAATAGCTCGCAACCGTTCCTGATGTACTTTTGGACTTTAATACATGAAACTATTTTCAAACGGGATTCACCTCGATTACCATTAATTACTAACGTCCTATTCCTAAGAGGAATCCTAACCTTCTTTTCTCCACATAAAATAGTAGCATTATTCAACGATAACCAATCTATACCAATAATAATATCAAAACTACCTAGTTCTATCAACATCAAATCAATCGGAAAGGAATAGTTTATGATATTTAGAGAGCATCCTTTTAACAGGTTATTAGTTTTCACTAATTTACCATCAGCCAATTCCACTTCGTAACTGGTATTTATCTCAACAGGTTCAATGTCAATAAGGGCACTCAATTTAGTGGATACAAAGCTCCTATCAGCACCCGAATCAAATAAAGCAACAGCATAATGATTGTTGAGTAAAAACGTACCAGTAACGACATTTGGATCTTCTTTCTTAACCTCAACCGTTCCAAGTTGATAAGCACCACCCTGGGGTTTCTTCCAGGTCCAATCGCTTTCAACTTAGGGCAATCCGATTTCTTATGACCTTCTTCATTACAGTTGAAGCAAATAACTCCCCTCTTACACTTTTCCACCTTGTGTCCAAGCTTTCCGCAATTTCGGCACTTCCAGCAGTCGCCAGCATGCCTCTTATTGCCACACTTAGGACATTTTTCATCATTGCACGGTGTGTTGTTGGTAAGAGCATTTGCATTACCCTTTCTCTAGTTTTGACGGTGATTGAAATTCTGCTTATTATCACCTCGACCTCCGCGATCGCCATTACCCTTTCTTTTCTCACCAACATGTGCTTCATCCTCCATATCCTGAATTATTTGCCCAATGAGTTGGTAAGCCATTCGAACATCATCATCAATGGTCATTGGTTTTGATGATGTCACATCCCCTCGGATATTCTTGGTCAACCCTTTAATGTATTGTTCAATTCGGATCTCTTCGGGTTCCACCAATCGAGGACACAGCAGGGCCAACTCATGGAATCGGTTTGTGTAGCTATCAATTTCCACAACTTTCATTCTCAAGTGAATCAACTCTTGTTCCAACCTAATGATCACACTACAGGGACAGAACTCCAGAGTCATCCACTTTTTAATTTCAGCCCAAGGAGTAGCATTATCAACATCAATACCCGTGAAAGCAATTCTCCCATTCCACCAAGTCAACGCACGACCTTTAAGAGTAGCCATAGAAAAAGTCACCTTATCTTCCTCCTTACACTTACTAATCCGAAACACCAAATCAATCTTCTCAATCCACTGGCTTAATCCTATAGCACCTTTAGCTCCATTAAAAGGGAGTGGTTCACACTTCATGAACGTCACATAAGTACAACCACCGACTTTAGGCGCATTAGTTCCAAGTCCTCCTATATTTCCTCCAGCATTAGCATTCAAATTATTAGCATTCAAATTCACATTAGTACCACCAATTCCACTACCGCCAGGTCCACTACCACCAACTCCACTACCGCCAGCTCCACTACCGCCAGCTCCACTACTGCCAGCTCCATTTCTAGCATTTGCCATAAATTCAGTCATGGATGCGGCGACTTGCTCCGCAATGATCCTACATACACATCCTCAGTCACAGCTTTCTTGGGTGGCATGGTTCTATAATTTCACAATTTCAAAGTATATTAAGCACTCACCCAACAAGGAATTCATATAAGATGGATTGAATTCATAATCAAGATACAAATAAGGCACAATATGAAATTCAAGACAAAGATACATATTTCATTGGATTAGAAACAACCACATTGTCTTTACATTCCACATCAAGGTTTCTAGCACTATATAGGCCCAAAATTCGTTCCAGATCCACTAACTAATAAGTCGGTTCAGTCAAAGTTACAATAGATACAAAAGATACAAAGATAACTACTAAGGATAGACTGGTCTACTGAGAACTGCTAGATGGTCCATCATCCATCGTCTTCGGTATCTTCGTCAGACGATCACAAGACACATCTTCAGCTGGGCGCTTACGAATCACTCCTTTCTCAACCATCTCAGTATAAAACCTACTTTTCCAACCAACAAATATATTCAACTCTTTCTCAGCCTTCTCACGCATCGCACGAGCTACACTCAACTGAATCTCCATAGTATTCACCTTTTTCTTCATCTTGGCGTACTCACCACTTTCCAACACAGATAACCTCCTAAACGCCTCATTCAAACCACGCTCCACATCAGTCAAATCCAAATTAAGCAACTCCTGCTCTTTCTCACCAAACTTAGTCTTCGACTCCAAATAAGCAACCTGAGTCTGAACAACACCTAATCCAACCTCTGTCATACTACCACGAACACGGGAAGCATCTAAATCACGTCTCAAGGCCCAAGGTGCAAGTCCATCAATATGAGTATCCTCTCGAACCCTAGACGACTCTTCTATCACATACCTATGAGTAGCAATCCCATCAGTACCATCAGGTGCATCATCATCCTCATCATCCTCTGATTCAGAATCAGATTCAGACAATTCATCTCTAAGTAGCTCAAACTCAGAGTCAGACCAATCAACTGGAGGGGGTAAGGGCTCACCCTCCGTTACATCATAAGGGAAAATAAGCTCAGCCTCATCATCATCATCAACCTTATCATCTATACCTATCTCCTCCTCGACATCCTCGTCGTCATCCTCATTATCTACATTATCTATCCCAATCTCATCATCATTCTCAATACCAACATTATCATTATCATTCTCTACAACATCAACCTGAGGGGCAATCTGATCTCCTAGTCCTATCTCGGGCTCGGGATCCTCAAATGGTTCCTCCTCTTCATTATCCATATCCTCATCTACATCATAATCTACTAAGTCTAAATAAGGGTTATCATCTACATTAGGTTCGGGAATATCATGGTTCTCTACAGTAATATTAGGGTCAGCCATGACAATCTGCATTTATAATATATCTCGTATTAGCATTAAATAATTGTTAAACAATTACATACTGAAACTACGATATATACATATATATAAATTAAATTATATATATCAAAATATATATCTCCTCAATAAGGCTTGTTGGTAATGTCAGAGATCTTTGGCACCGTTATAGTCAAAAGATTTTTCAAACATTTTAAGAAAATGTTTATAGTTAAAAGATTTTCAAAACCTTGGGTTTAAAAATCTTTCGTTCTATATAACGAGAGCTCTAGTACCAAACTGTAACACTCTCGAATTTCATATCGATAGAGCGGAAGAGTCAATAGAGTGTTACGGGATAGCACAATAACCCCAATCATATACAACGCATAAAAATGGTTGTACAAGGTTTAACATACGTTCATTCGAAATAAAAGTTTTAAGTGTACAACAGGTACCCAAATTACACAGTCATAAAGTTTACAGAACATAGATCGAATGAATAATTTTTATTATGTGGGCCATTAGAGTCGATCTCCATTCAAATTACCTTCAAGCACCTGAGATAAAACATGCAAAAAATATCAGCGAATGTCGAGTGAATTCATAGAGTTTAATAAAACCGTTACATAATAGTCATAGAAATCAGAACACAAGTATAATATCAGAAGTAAGTCCTCGTATTGCTAGTCAAGCAATATATAAATCAAATCATTCATCTCAAACCGTCCATGAAACCGCAGTCTCAATATTATCGTTGTTCGTATCGTTATTGAATTGTGTTGTTATACATTTTGTTGCATTTCGGATTATTATTAGCCGCATGACATTGTTACCTTACTATCACAAACAACGGGCCGTGAACCTGACAAACAATTTGCCCATCTAAGTTAGCGTGTCGTCACAAAAATCACGTGATGTAAATCTTCTCATACATAAATTCGCTTACCAATCAATGTGGTACGACGGGGATCAACCGTCAAGGAGCGAACTGGGGTTATCTTCCCCAAATAGTACTATCATATGCATAAGCTTCTACCAAATCCCGGTAGTTCACAATTCATGCTAATGGGACTTTAAGTGACATAATCTAACTATAATAATCCTTTACATCTCATTTATTGGGTCATAGCATCATTCGGGTCCATATCATTAAGCATACCATCGGGACTACTTGTGTTCTATTTTTATCAAAAACTAGCATGTTATCTCCCTCGCGGGTTTACAAAACATTTTATAAAATATTTAAAAGAGTGCGAGGCTATGAACTCACGTTGATTATGAAAGGCAGGTTATCGGTGACGGGCGTGCTTCGATCACGGAAACCTATATAAATAATACTCGGTCTTAGAATTTTGTCCAATGACTTTATAAAAATAATAGCTATGTATATATATGATAATTTTATAAGTATAATGATGATCAAGTGGGATTTTACATCTTTATTTACTCATTTTAGTGTTATGTGTTGGTAGATATTTAGACTAGTTACAATAGTTTAACTTGTTTATACATTGAGGCCCAATAAGCCCATCATAACCCCAATACATTATATTAGTCCAATTATACTTTTAACATCAGCCCTATACTCACATGTTGGGCCCAATTGGTTTAAGCCCAATGAGTAAGTCCATTAGTGTTTAGCCAATTTAGTAGGGTTAATAGTCCAATAAGGCTACTTTGGCCCGTTAATGTCCATATGTTATAAAGCTCAGATTTTATCGGTTTTTACTTGCCATATGTACTTATACATCAGTAGATAAGTTATAAAAAGTTTAAATTATACGGGTCCGACCGTCTAAGTTTTAATTGACGAAAACGTTAATCTTTCGGTTTTAGCCGAAAAGACGTAAAACTTATGTATATAGTTTTATAACTTATAAAACATATCAAATTTCCATTTTTATAAAATGTTACATTTAATTATCAAAGTACATACTTATTTATAAGTATTATATAAGTTAGTGGGTTTTAGGTATACATTTTATATTAATTTTACTTGAGTGCTAATTTTATAATATATACTTTTATTATACAAATCTGATTATGAAATTCACTTTCACAATTTTTTCCATATCTTCAGTTCTACAAGGAGATAGAAGCTCATTTTTTGTCAGCACAAACTACATAATATGCGATACAATTAACTCTGCTTTAGCTACTGCTCAATCAACCTCTAAATGTCTCTAACAGTTCATCCAAAACATACTATACAGATTTGAACTTCAATATTGTTTTGATCATATCTTACTCATTTTATGGATTCCATTGAGTGGCGAACTCTCACATATGTACAAGTCATATACCTTACTGTATATTAAATTATTCAAGTCATTTTAACAAGTTATCATATGGTTCTTTACTGTTTTATACAGCCTACTATTTTAGTCATGATTTTAACACCTTTACATGTAGCTTTTAATCTTTTTAACCAAATTTATCAACACAAGATCCCCACATAATACTTTGATCATCATATATCATCATATACATATACATTAAGAAAGAAAATACAAAGTTACATTTACAAAATAACAAGGTAATGAAAAGAATGATCTTGTTACCAACCAAGATAGTGAAAGTTAAGATCAAGGCTTGACTTTGATGACAAAACTTGTGGTACACCAAAACCAAATTCAAGATCACCCAATTTCAAGAACACCTTGCGGAAAATAAGCCCCAAGACACCAAGGAAACTTATTTTTGGATGTTATAATCACCTCCAATAAATAAAGCTTCAAAAGGACATCATCTTATGTATGAATAACATAGGATTTGTGGTTAAATTTTGATCAAAATGGGGTGTTTATTGACGGCAAGGGAGAGTGAGGGAGAGAGTTATGTGTGAGATTTGCATGTATGAAATGAGGTGGTTGGTTTAGTTGCTAGTGGTTTTAAGGAAAACATGGTTTTGTAACAAGGTTAAGACAAGTGTCTTAGCTTGTTGTAACAAGTTGACACCTCATAAAGGGGTGTTAGCTTAAGCTTGTCGTCCCATTGTGGGGGTGGGGAAAGTTTAATCTTGTCTCATCCCCATTTATTTACGGGTACTCCTCGATTCTAGTTTCCTCGATTTGCGTGCCCTCGGGTCGTTTTACGAAAAATGTTTTTATAAATTATGAATCAACGGCACAAAACGAATCTAAATAAAAAAATTTCATCAAAAACGGAGTTCAAAAATGTAAATACGTAATCCTAGGGTTTCCGGTTTAGTCGTAAAGGACGTTAAATTATGCACGTAAGCCCAAATTTAAATCCGTAAATTGTGAGTTCATCAACCAACACAAAAGTAAGTTTCAAAATAATATACGAGAAAATAATTTACTACCTGAAAATGTTAGATTGTCACAACAAGCGTATAGCTCGATTTACGCATGCTAGAATCACGGTTAGCTCGTTGTATTACGTGTGTACAAGATCGTAATATAGTCTAACTTTAGACTATATCTTGGTTATATACGGTATAAGCCCGAATTGGTGATTCATTCTTCGTCTTGTGGATTTGCTTTAGCGTAAAGCTATGTAACCCTAATTCGCTTAATTATAACTGTGTTATTATTATGATCTTGTTAAATCGCTTCCGCTATGTGTGCTTTGATCTCGTTTAGGTTTTTATATAACTGGTATGATGTTAATAAACCTACAGTGGCATCGAGAGCTGTTTTAACATGTTATAATATCGAAAATCTAAATGTTTTTAACTAATAGATGTTTTTAGTTAAAACTACATCTTTTTTAGGTTTTCTTAAAATTTAGGGTTTTGTTTTTTAAAATTAGGGTTTTTTGGGCGAATTTTATATAAAAACGGAATTGTTTTGAAACCCTAAATTACATGTGGGATAATTTTAGATTAAATTGCATGATTAATTGTTATGTCATGTGTGACAATCCGTCAATTTATGGTTGATATTTTATTCTCGAATATTATTTAAAAACATTATTTTAATGTTACAATATGAACTCACATATTTTTGGGAAGAAATTTGGATTTACATCTTGGAGTAGCATCGACTACGTCTAAACCGGAGGATTCAACATTACGTGCTTACGTTTACATACACCGTCCTTGGTAACAGTCCGATATTTCAGAAAATAAATTTGTCCATGAATATTACTTTGGAGTTTTAAATTTGTGTTGGTTCATAAACTCACAAATTTACGAGAAAAGACTAGGACTTACGATTTTATTTTAACGTCTTTTACGACTAAACCGGAAACCTTAGGATTACGTATTTACGTTTTCGAACTCCGTTTTTGATGAGACAATTTTTATTGGATTCGTTTTGTGACGTCGATTCATAATTTATAAAAACGTTTTTCGTAAAACGACCCGAGGGCACGCAAATCGAGGAAACTAGAATCGAGGAGTACCCGTAAATAAATGGGGATGAGACAAGTGGGACACTTGTCCCACCCCCACTCAAAACCGGCCTAACTAGCCATAACAACACTTATGTGTCAAAGTGTAAACAATACACTTACACTTGTAAGCAAAGCTTACAAGTTAAGCTTTTACACTATCAAAACCATCTAACTAGAAACCACTCAACTCATTCACTCATGCAAAACAACCATAACTTTCTCTCATCCCTCTCATTGTGCCGTCCACTTTTCTCCCCAAAAACACCCTTTGATCTTGATTTCACCACAAAATCATGTGTTATTTACACATATGTTGAAGCTCTCTTGAAGCCCTATTGATTGGTGGTAATCATAACATCCAAGGAGTAGTTCCTATGGTGTCTTGAGGCTGATTTTCCACAAGGAGTAAATGAAGAATGGTGGCCTTGAAGATGGTCATGGTTATTCACATGCTTCTCCATCAAAAACCATGTCCAAATCACAACTTACATCATCATGGTGGTATAAAGATTGTCCTCCTCATCATCTTGTTATTTTGATTATGTACACATGTATTTTATTTCCTATTGTATATATTTATGATGATTATATGATGATAAAAATGTTATGTGGGGATTTGTTGTTGATAATCATGGATAAAAAGGTGAAAAACCATAAGAAACAAGGTTAAAATCTTTGTTAAATTTGATGGCTGTATAAAACAGTAAAGAAGTAAGTCATAAACTGATAAAATGATGAAGTAGAATGGATTTACAGTAAGCTATGGGTCTTGTACACATGTGAGAGTTGGCCATGCAATGGAATCAAAATAATGAGTGAGATATGATCAAAACAAGTTTAGGGTATAAATCTGAAGTTACTGTTTTGGACGATTTTTAGAAAATACTTAAAGGATGATTCAACAGTATCTATAGAATAGTTAAATGTAGAAAATATCATGTAGTTTATGTGATAAAATTTGAGCTTCTATCTCCATCTAGAACTCAAGATATGGCAGTTTTGGTGAAAATGAAGTTAAAAATCAGATTTTTGGAAATTAAAGAATAATACTATTATATAAGCACTCACATTTTAATATATAAAATGTAAAATAAAAACCCACTAACTTATAAAACTTATTTATATAAATGTATAAAAGGTCAATTAAATGGGTAAATTATATAAATGATGGTAAAATAATATTTATAAGTAATAAAAACTATAAACTTGATTTTTACGACTTTTTCGGCTATTGCCGTAAAATTAACGTTTTTGTTAAATAAAACTTAGATGGTTGGACCCGTCTAATGAAAACTTTATAAAACTTATATACTGATATATAGACATGTATAACAAGTAAAAACCGATAAAACCCGAACTATAGGGCATACGGACATTAACAAGTTAAATAAACATATTGGACTAATAAATGGACTAAATAGGATAAAAACTTGTAAAAAGAATCTATTGGGCTTAACCCATTTTAGGCCCAACTTGTAAAGTGTACATACTGATAAAATAAGTATAACAAGTATTAAAATAAGTTAAATAACTTATAATAAGTTTATTGGACTTAAAATACATAAATAGGTAAAACTAGTGAACTAGTATGAACGTTACCGACACATAACACTAAAATGAGTAAACGAGAATATGTAAACCCACTTGATCATCATATATAAATAATCATCATATGTATACATAATTGTTATTTTTATAAGTCATTGGGCAAACGTCTAAGACCGATTATTATTTGTCTAGGTTTCCGTGATTGAAGCACGTACCGTACATCCGAATTGCCGACAACCCGCCTTCCCACATCAACGTGAGTTCATAGCCTCGCACTCTTTTAAATGTTTTATAAATGCTTTATAAACCCGCGAGGGAGATAACATGTTAGTTTTTATAAAAGTTTGGACACCATTTGTCCCGATTGTTTGTTTATTGATTTTGGACCCGAATGATTGAATGACCTGATTGTATGACCCTATGAATGATTAAAAGACCCGATAGATGAAATAAAAATGGATTATTAAAGTTAGTTTATGTCACTAAAAGCCCCATTAGCATGAATTGTGAACTACCGGGAGTTGGTAGACGCTTATGCATTTAATAGTACTATTTGGGGACGATCACCCCAGTTCGCGCCTTGACGGTTGATCCCCGTCGTGCCACATTGATTGGTAAGCGAATTTATGTATGAGAAGATTTCCAATAGCGTGACCTTTGTGACGACACGCTACTTTAGATGGGCAAAATTGGTATCGGGTTAGCTACCCGTTGTTGGTTTAGTAAGGTAACAATGTCATGCGGCTTATAATAATCCGAATTAACAAAATAATAATAGACGCTCCAAATTACGATGTATTGCCTGACTAGCAATACAGGGTCATACTATTGATATTATGATTGTATTTTGGTTTTCATAACCATATTCATATAACGGTTTTTATTTGATTTTATACAACGTCATAAGACGTATTGTATGATGTTTTTACGACATTGGCTCGTATAATGATTTTTAAGGCAAATGCCTATATTATGATTTTCGATAAGGATTTATATGAAATGACTTTGGCTATTTTATGGCCTATTACAAAGATTTGTATAAAATGATTTTGGCTATTTTACGGCCTATTACAATGAGTTGTACGAATTGATTTTTGGTACAAATTTTATACCAAAGTTATATTGATGGAATTTATTAAACTCTATGAATTCACTCGGCGTTATCGCTGACCTTTTCTTTTAACATGTTTTATCTCAGGTACTTGAAGGTAATTCTCGGGAAGACAACAAGAATTCATGGCCCGCACCTAAACAATATTTTCCATTCAAACAGTTTGTAAAACTTTGTATGAATTAATATGACTTGGGACCGATGTAACTTTGATATTTATGAATGGAAATGATTTATTATTAAACGACGCGATTTTTATGCGTTGTCTATGATGTGAGTAATGTGCTATCCCGTAACACCAACTAGTCTTCCGCTGAACTGAGTTGTATAAATTTGGGGGTGTTACAGTTTGGTACCAGAGCTCTCGTTATAGAGAACGAAAGATTTTTAAAACCAAGGTTTTGAATAAAACTTTTCAAAATCTTTTAACTATAAACATTTTTCTAAAAATGTCTAAAAATCTTTTGACTATAACGGTGCCGAAGAATTCCCGAGTTACCGACAAGGCCAAGACTGAGAAGTGTTATTTTAATATATATATAACTTGGATTATATATATATATGATGTAATTTTATTACATGATTGTTTGATGATTATTTTGATTTTTATACAAGGTATTATTACGACGTCGATTGTCACAAGGAACCCTAAATCCCCTAGTAAATTAATCGAAGCTATTCTCGTAGGAATTCTAGCTATCCTAGATCTAAACCAAGTTGTGGATATTTATGATCCCAACAAATGGTTGATATTCGTAGAAATGTAGATATTAGTTGATTGCGATATTGAAAAAGAATTGGCGAGATTAAATCTGATATCGATGTTATGACGATCTTTTCTTATAGAGTGGAGTTTGACAAAACGTTACCACCTAGAAAGATGTCATCTGACTCGTTGTCATCCAATTCTTAAATTTGAAATCGAAAGGGTGAATGTTGCACTTGAGGCTGTTATTGGAACCATTACCCAAAAGCCTCATGCCACTAATACCTTTCCGAGAAATCTAAGTTGAATGATCAAGTCATTTCATATTAATGACTCATTTGATAATTGTTGTTGTAAGAGCTAATAGGATTGGAAATTAAGTGTTGATTCATATTGAGATTGTATTGCCTTTACAAGGCCGAAGAATAAGATTGAAAGTATTGGAAAATGAAGTAGGATATCGACTTGAGTATAAAATTGGTTAAAACTTGAATAAAGTAAAATTTAACTCGTATGGAATATGAAATTGTTAAGAGGAAGTTGTTAAGTTCTGTGATTGAATTATAAGGATTTAATTGATTGTGGGTTTGTGTTAAGTATTGTTCCTAGGCCATTGTCCACTAACGAGGATGCCCAGTGTCCAATAAATAAATTGAAGAAATCTTCTTCTGAATTGGGACCGATGGATCTTCCGGGACAGGCAGGACACCTAATGACTCTTGTAGATTAGTATTCATTGTGGTATCTTTTGAATATCCCTAACTTAACTGAGATATCAGTTGGTAGGATGAGTTCTGAGGATTGTATGACATAGTGACACGTAATGTGTTACGGTACAATTTTGACTTGTTTGTGATTAATGAAAAGACTACCCTTGATTGCTAAATTCTACATGTATCGATGTTATCTATCTTTTCTTGCTTCTTCCTAATGCTCGCATTAGTGATGCAACCATTGAACAAGTACTCATCTCGATTTGAGTTACGTTGTGAATCATTCTTCGTGAGTTCCATCGAGATCATGAACCTCATGATTATTTGGCTAAGCTCATTTCCTATCATATCGTAGTTAATTTTTGGTGAACAAGCTTTCATCACTCTTCTGCAGATCACACATTATTTTTATAAAGTTAAAACGGTATCCTTTGAGAAAATTTAATTTTCATCACAATAAGGATTATTCGAAGTAAGATTTATAAGTGACTGATATCAAAATGAAGTTGTTTAAGAGACGATTTGGAAACTTAATTATTTCCATAACAAAGAAAATCTTTGTAAATTTATTTTTGATTCTTATTTAAAGAATTAAGCATGAAAATGTTTTTACAAATATGATGATAAAATTTTGACGAACTGAGTATTGCATTGTTGATCTTGAAATTGTATATAGTTGCGCGCCTACATACAATTTGGAATGGACTATGCAAGACTGATTAGTAGTCACCATAAAACTAATGAATAAACACTACATTTTCCTTGAAGATTGCGAAAGATTTAAAATTTATGAGATCTGCAAGAAGTGCAAAATAGGGACATAATGTTAGAGACACCTACATATGTGCCTGTAGCGTCTATTCTTCTGAGTCGAATTTACTCATCTGTGGAAATTGTCTTATTTGACAATTGACAATCCTTTCTTGACCAATTCTCCTGCAGTAAGATTCTTAGGAAAAGTATCTGATTACCGAGTGTTGATACCCGACTGGATGTATCGACGTTCTTATCATTTCTTTTGATTTTATTTCATTTGAATGACCTGGGTAACGATCCGAGGAGCTTTCGAATGCATACTCAAATCATGAAAACATGGGATATATTCATATTCGTTGAATGTTTTCGTCTGAATCTGATTTGAAATTCTCTCGCGTAGATTATGCATTGACCTTGCTCTTTTAATAGTAGTTGTGTCTCCATATATCCCTGAGTTTGTGAAGGATTATGAATTATTATTAGTCTTTTGAGAAGTTCACATCTTATCGACGGCAATAAAACTGGAAAGTTGATAGTGCCAGTAGAATGGATTGATTGATTATGACATGACGAAATTGTCTTAATTGATGGGAACTCGAGTAGAATTCCCCTAAATGATAAGATGCTGATTATCAAAAGTGATCTAAATAATTCTTGATGGATGACCATATCCTGTATTAAGACTTGAAATTATACTGTGAATGGTTGTGAACTAGTTATAAATATTGTAATCTAGAAGAACCTAATATGAATGTAATACAAGATGTTTATGTTATCTGAAACTTTAGTAAGTATTTGTTGTTGGTGAATTACCTAGACCTTCGCCACTAAGGCAAGTTGAAATTAGTATTGATTATATTCCCGGTGCTGCACTTGTGGTTTGTGCACTATACGTCAGCACCATCTGAATTTAAGGAATTACCGTACAACTGAGAAAGTTGTCGGAGAAAGATTTTATTATACCAAGCCTGTCATCCTGAAGAGCTATGGTGTTATCTTTCCTTATATTTATAGATTACTGTGACTGAGTAAATTGACAATCGAAAACGATATCCATAACTCGAAATGGAAGAATTGTTCGATCATTTACAAGGTTCTATAAAATTTGATCCTTAGCATGGTTATCATCAACTTCGCATCTGCGGAAGAGATTATCTATTCCAATCACTACATCCGGTGCTTGTAATGAACGTTATGAGTTTCACATGATGTCGTTTGGATTGACAATGCACATGTAGTATTCATAAAATTGGTGAATCACGTGTGTAGGCTGTAATTTGATAAATTCATGCTCGTGATCATTAAGGATCATTTGTTTGTTTATAAGAATAAGATTGAGTTAATAAGTTAATTATAGATTGCCCTGAACTGGCTGAACAATAAAAACAGGTACCCTAAATATTTAACACGTGATTAAAGACTTGAATCTTTACATGAATTAACCATGTGATTAATAGATAATGGAAGCTATATTGACTTTTCAAAGATTAGAACCATTAACGCTTAGGGATTAAAAACTTAATCCTTTACATAAAATGACCGTTGGATTAATAATGGTAAGATGTATGCATACAGACTCTTCAAAAATTAAGAGCCCTTTTAAGACTTTGGATATTACCAAAAAGAAATGGAAATATGTTTTGACAAATATTTTAACAAAGGATTTTAAGGGATTATTCCCTTATACACAAACCATTTAACTAAACTTCTGTTTAGGGGTAAATGTTTGTGTATACTTCTAGACAACTTAAGAAGATTGAGAAAACCCATTAAAACCATAACTTGAAACTTAAAACGACAATTTTTGCTTTTCAACTAAGAAAACTTTGACCAAAGTATAAACAAAGGTTTTTCGAACATTTACGAATCTTATTAATTATTTTCGATAAATCAACGAAAATCTTGTTAATTAAATTCAAATTTATTTTTGAACATTTTATATAATTGGTCGAACTAAGAAATTTAAACCTTTTACGTTTACGCTTCATAAAAATTAACTAATAATTATTTAATTAATAATAATAATTATCGACGCTTTAGACGACGGATTGAGAAAAACTGATAAAAATGATAGTTGAGACGACACTAGAACATAGAAGATATGGAGAAAGAATTTTGAATGAATACGGTTATGATATTTATTTCATCAGGAGAAAGTGAACGTAATTACTGACGCTTAATATAGAAAGAATATCTGAGTAAATTGTGGACATGATACTTATATCATCAGGTGAAGTGAATATAGATACCGACGCATTATGTGTAAAAGATAAAGAACCAGTGAGGACGTGTTCCTTAATAATGAAGGTGCAGAATAAATTGCCGAACGATATAAAAATAAACAATGTTTGTAGAAAAGGATAATATAAATAGTGAAGGGTTTCACGGCTAATGTGAACCAACAGATTTGAGAAGCCAATGGCGTTAAATATTTTAAAGACCACATGTGATTGTCTAAATATGGAGGATTGTGAGATATAGTTATGTTGGAATTTGTAAGTATAAGTATTATATGTATGTCGTTTTATGACTAAAAGTATCTTTGTCTGAAGAAGTTGTACTAATGGCAATTATGAAGGCAGACATCGCCTCATACATTAGTAAACGTCTAGCTATTGCAAAGGTCATCATCTGAATTTGATTCGATTTGGGTCATCGTCGACAGACTGACCAAATCTGCTAATATCATTCTCGTTAATGATAAATGCAAAAGAGTTATGTAAACGTAGCATGCCTGTATCGATCATCTATATCAAGATCCTCGCTTCGCATCGAATTTCTAGAGATTTGCTCCGAAATCATTGAGAACGAACCTTGATGAGAGTACTATGTACCACCCCAAATCGAAGGGACGAGGTAAAGTAACGATACAAGGTAATATAAGTGTTGTTTTATGTTTGAATGATTGACCTTTGGTAATAGACCGTATAATCGTTTTCCTTTGGAGAGATTATCCTTGATAACTATCGTGTTAGGATCGAGATCGAATCTTGTTAAGATCTAAATCTTAGAGCATCTGTAAGCAGGAGTTGAGATAAAGACACCCGATATACACCCACTGTGAGTTGGACATGTCTTTTAGGTTTAAGGTTTCCTATAATGGCAAACCTAACCTTACAAAATATCCAAACCCGCGAGATCTGAAATTATTGTTGAAATTAGGATTTGATTATTGACAGCCGGTAGTGGGCAAGAGGTTATGTGAATGTGAAATGTAGATCTTGAAGTGCCAAATGGGTAGCGAAGTTATGCCACAATTTTTAACCTTGGAAAAATGAATTCATGATCTGACAAATCATGGGATATAAGTCCCCGTTGTATGGGACCATTGAAATGATGTAAAAGTTGGGATTGAAAGGCATATAAGCTGGATCTACCCTAGGACTTCAAGAACCGCGTGAATTATGTTTCATAAATCGAACTTGATGGAATATCTATCAAGTGAAATTCTGATTATTCTTAATAGAGCTTAGATCGGCGAAAAGTTGCATTCATCAAAAACCCGTGAACATCATGGATAGAGAAAGTAAGTCAACATTAAGCCTGATCTTATTCCCGTAGTTACGTTTGATAGAACTCGCGTATTATAATGAATTGAAGTTGTGAGAAAAGACCGAATGTGGAGGAAATACCCACATGGCTTTAACTCTATAAGAAGCGAGTAGTAAGATGATCTTTGAGGACAAAGATCCTGTTTAGGGGTAAATGCTGTGACAATCCGTCAATTTATGGTTGATATTTTATTCTCGAATATTATTTAAAAACATTATTTTAATGTTACAATATGAACTCACATATTTTTGGGAAGAAATTTGGATTTACATCTTGGAGTAGCATCGACTACGTCTAAACCGGAGGATTCAACATTACGTGCTTACGTTTACATACACCGTCCTTGGTGACAGTCCGACATTTCAGAAAATAAATTTGTCCATGAATATTATTTTGGAGTTTTAAATTTGTGTTGGTTCATAAACTCACAAATTTACGAGAAAAGACTAGGACTTACGATTTTATTTTAACGTCTTTTACGACTAAACCGGAAACCTTAGGATTACGTATTTACGTTTTCGAACTCCGTTTTTGATGAGACAATTTTTATTGGATTCGTTTTGTGACGTCGATTCATAATTTATAAAAACGTTTTTCGTAAAACGACCCGAGGGCACGCAAATCGAGGAAACTAGAATCGAGGAGTACCCGTAAATAAATGGGGATGAGACAAGTGGGACACTTGTCCCACCCCCACTCAAAACCGGCCTAACTAGCCATAACAACACTTATGTGTCAAAGTGTAAACAATACACTTACACTTGTAAGCAAAGCTTACAAGTTAAGCTTTTACACTATCAAAACCATCTAACTAGAAACCACTCAACTCATTCACTCATGCAAAACAACCATAACTTTCTCTCATCCCTCTCATTGTGCCGTCCACTTTTCTCCCCAAAAACACCCTTTGATCTTGATTTCACCACAAAATCATGTGTTATTTACACATATGTTGAAGCTCTCTTGAAGCCCTATTGATTGGTGGTAATCATAACATCCAAGGAGTAGTTCCTATGGTGTCTTGAGGCTGATTTTCCACAAGGAGTAAATGAAGAAAGGTGGCCTTGAAGATGATCATGGTTATTCACATGCTTCTCCATCAAAAACCATGTCCAAATCACAACTTACATCATCATGATGGTATAAAGATTGTCCTCCTCATCATCTTGTTATTTTGATTATGTACACATGTATTTTATTTCCTATTGTATATATTTATGATGATTATATGATGATAAAAATGTTATGTGGGGATTTGTTGTTGATAATCATGGATAAAAAGGTGAAAAACCATAAGAAACAAGGTTAAAATCTTGGTTAAATTTGATGGCTGTATAAAACAGTAAAGAAGTAAGTCATAAACTGATAAAATGATGAAGTAGAATGGATTTACAGTAAGCTATGGGTCTTGTACACATGTGAGAGTTGGCCATGCAATGGAATCAAAATAATGAGTAAGATATGATCAAAACAAGTTTAGGGTATAAATCTGAAGTTACTGTTTTGGACGATTTTTAGAAAATACTTAAAGAATAATTCAACAGTAGCTATAGAAGAGTTAAGTGTAGCAAATATCATTTAGTTTATGTGATAAAAATTTTAGCTTCTATCTCCATCTAGAACTCAAGATATGGCAGTTTTGGTGAAGATGAAGTTAAAAATCAGATTTTTGGAAATTAAAGAATAATACTATTATATAAGCAGTCACATTTTAATATATAAAATGTAAAATAAAAACCCACTAACTTATAAAACTTATTTATATAAATGTATAAAAGGTCAATTAAATGGGTAAATTATATAAATGATGGTAAAATAATATTTATAAGTAATAAAAACTATAAACTTGATTTTTACGACTTTTTCGGCTATTGCCGTAAAATTAACGTTTTTGTTAAATAAAACTTAGATGGTTGGACCCGTCTAATGAAAACTTTATAAAACTTATATACTGATATATAGACATGTATAACAAGTAAAAACCGATAAAACCCGAACTATAGGGCATACGGACATTAACAAGTTAAATAAACATATTGGACTAATAAATGGACTAAATAGGATAAAAACTTGTAAAAAGAATCTATTGGGCTTAACCCATTTTAGGCCCAGCTTTTAAATTGTACATACTGATAAAATAAGTATAGCAAGTATTAAAATAAGTTAAATAACTTATAATAAGTTTATTGGACTTAAAATACATAAATAGGTAAAACTAGTGAACTAGTATGAACGTTACCGACACATAACACTAAAATGAGTAAACGAGAATATGTAAACCCACTTGATCATCATATATAAATAATCATCATATGTATACATAATTGTTATTTTTATAAGTCATTGGGCAAACGTCTAAGACCGATTATTATTTGTCTAGGTTTCCGTGATTGAAGCACGTACCGTACATCCGAATTGCCGACAACCCGCCTTCCCACATCAACGTGAGTTCATAGCCTCGCACTCTTTTAAATGTTTTATAAATGCTTTATAAACCCGCGAGGGAGATAACATGTTAGTTTTTATAAAAGTTTGGACACCATTTGTCCCGATTGTTTGTTTATTGATTTTGGACCCGAATGATTGAATGACCTGATTGTATGACCCTATGAATGATTAAAGGACCCGATAGATGAAATAAAAATGGATTATTAAAGTTAGTTTATGTCACTAAAAGCCCCATTAGCATGAATTGTGAACTACCGGGAGTTGGTAGACGCTTATGCATTTAATAGTACTATTTGGGGACGATCACCCTAGTTCGCGCCTTGACGGTTGATCCCCGTCGTGCCACATTGATTGGTAAGCGAATTTATGTATGAGAAGATTTCCAATAGCGTGACCTTTGTGACGACACGCTACTTTAGATGGGCAAAATTGGTATCGGGTTAGCTACCCGTTGTTGGTTTAGTAAGGTAACAATGTCATGCGGCTTATAATAATCCGAATTAACAAAATAATAATAGACGCTCCGAATTACGATGTATTGCCTGACTAGCAATACAGGGTCATACTATTGATATTATGATTGTATTTTGGTTTTCATAACCATATTCATATAACGGTTTTTATTTGATTTTATACAACGTCATAAGACGTATTGTATGATGTTTTTACGACATTGGCTCGTATAATGATTTTTAAGGCAAATGCCTATATTATGATTTTCGATAAGGATTTATATGAAATGACTTTGGCTATTTTATGGCCTATTACAAAGATTTGTATAAAATGATTTTGGCTATTTTACGACCTATTACAATGAGTTGTACGAATTGATTTTTGGTACAAATTTTATACCAAAGTTATATTGATGGAATTTATTAAACTCTATGAATTCACTCGGCGTTATCGCTGACCTTTTCTTTTAACATGTTTTATCTCAGGTACTTGAAGGTAATTCTCGGGAAGACAACAAGAATTCATGGCCCGCACCTAAACAATATTTTCCATTCAAACACTTTGTAAAACTTTGTATGAATTAATATGACTTGGGACCGATGTAACTTTGATATTTATGAATGGAAATGATTTATTATTAAACGATGCGATTTTTATGCGTTGTCTATGATGTGAGTAATGTGCTATCCCGTAACACCAACTAGTCTTCCGCTGAACTGAGTTGTATAAATTTGGGGGTGTTACATCATGTATGTTTACGGTCCGTAGAGATTTAATTGTTAATATTTATGGGAGAATCCATGATAAACGTGCATGTTTTCATGGATCGTAAAATTATATGTTTATATGATTTTATGTGCTACGTGATTATTTGGTTCAAGAAATCTTGAATTAGGGAAGACTTTTATATGAATATAAAAACCTAGATTTGATGATTATTGAATAAATCGTATGCATGTGGCTATTTGATTTGTTTGTTGCACATATAAATTGGTATTATGTGTTCATGATTTAGTTTTTTTTACTTGTTTATGTCAAAATTGTTAGAAATTTTGTAAACAAGGGTTTTTTTTTAAAGAAATAATATGGACTAAATCATATTAAAATTAAGATTTGTTTGAGATCTAAATTACATAAGAATACGTTGATTGGTGAATTGTAATAATAATCTAATGGCATACTCCTTTTGAAAAACTATAAAGTCTCGTTGGACATATACCCGGTTAAGGAAGGAAGTGTTAAGCCATTAGTCGTTGACCAAATTCCCGGCTCGCCTGAGCGTCAACTTGAAATTACCTACAATTATTATTTGAATTGTACCTTAAGGTTAATTTACCACAAATTCACATCCGAATTCATAATGAATATGGTTATTGTTTTGTGCTTTAGCCATAAGTACGTTGTGAATAGTTGTGGGTAAATTATTTAATTGGTTGAACCAATACCTCAACATAATTTATGTAGAAATTTAGTCTCGTGAAAATTTTACTAAATGTTTTATTAAACTTATGCTATGGAGTTGTATGCATGCTTCTCCATACATTGATTTTAACTTCAAATTTATACCCTAAAAATTTAAGTCGAATGCTCCTAATTGACGAACACTTGAAATTGCTACGTCGTCAAATGAGATTTTTGGATAATGTTGTGATGGAGAGAAAACTTTCATAGAATGAGAATTCGTATGATGGTTTTACGTTACTCAGATTAGACGACTTTATTAAGTTACTCAGTGAGATCTGGAAACTTAAGGCATTTAGAAGGGATGAAACATGTTAACAATGCAAAACGTTCTTTTGGCAATGTAAATCCCTTAAATAAACTAGAAACTGAAAATTGTTTGTCAATTGAATTGTTCAACAAGTCTCTATGTTGAGTACATTCATTACTAGCAGATGAACTGATGTAATTGGTCTATGTCAATATAATTCTAGAATTCAAGGAAAATACTATGGTTTTATACCGGTGTAATTTTATTTTCTTGAAAGTATTTTATTATCAAATATACTAATATTTGAACTTATTTCTATAGAAATGGATCAACCCGAAAATAACACAATAAGTTCTGCGTTCAAAACATTTTTTGATCGTCATGAACTTACTGGCCCAAATTTCTATGATTGGTACTGCTCACTAAGAATTGTCTTGAGAGTAGCGGGTACTATTGATATCTTGACTACTCCCTATACGGAGGATCTTGCTGAAGGAGCTTCTGAAGCGCAAAGGCTTGAACACGCTGTAAATGTTAAGAAGCACTCGAAGGTGGCTTGCTTAATGTTAGGGAAAATGTCCCCTACACTTCAAAAGAATTATGAGTTACTTTCGCCTAAGCTAATGCTTGATGAGCTCAAGGCTATCTTCGAAAAGCCGCAAGTTGTGGAGATCTACGACTTAGTAGATGCTTTGCATAGCTGCAAGCAAGCTCCTGGAAAGTCTGTTTGTGCCCATTACATGGAGATTAGGGGTTATATGGAACAACTCATTGCACTAGGACAACCCTATGATCATAATATGGCTATTAACTTGATCAAGAGGTCCCTTAACAAGGACTTCAATGATTTTGTTCGAATCTATAATATGCATTGCACGGGGAAGACAGTTAATGATTTTCATGCAATGCTCATTGACTACGAAAAGGGGTTAAAAGACAAGGCATCTAATTCTACTCCTCCTGTACTAACCATACAGAAGGGTAGAGTGAGTAAGCCAAAACCACAAGCGAACAAGAAGAAAGGCAATGGCAAGGGTGATAAGGGCAAGCAAGTTGCGACTTGTTCGAAACCTAAGCAGAACTTTGTCAAGAAGAATCAATCTCAGAAGGATGATTGTCACCATTGCAAGGCAAGTGGTCACTGGAAGAGGAATTGCCCTCTTTACCTCGAAGAGTTGCAAGAAATAAAGAAGAACTCTGAGCAGAGCGCTGCAGCTTCAGGTACTTTATTTATGATCGAATTATTCAATTTGACATAAAATTTAAGTTCCTGGGTATATGATACGGGATGCAGTATTAACATTTGTAATACGCTACGGGGATTTAATTTGGAAAGGAAGTTTTCCTATGGGGAACAATTTCTACAAGTGGGCAATGGCGCACAAGCAGTGGTTGAAGTTATAGGAACATTTAATTTAGTTTTACCTTCGGATTTAGTACTGATTTTAAATGATTGACATTATGCACCTACAACTGTTAGGGGTGTTATTTCCTTTTCTTGTTTGTTGAATAATAGATTCGTTCACTAATGGGTGAGTTTTTACACTTTGTTTAGGAAAACGAAGGTATATAGGGTAAGTACACAAGTGATTTAGGAAAACCACAAGTTATGACCCAAAGTGGGGATCGTTCTCAAGGAGGCTTGGTGTGTGTGTTAAGAGATGATTAACTTTGTGATTATATTTATGAAGAAAGAAAAGAAGAAAAGATTAGAAGAGAATGACGGTTACGATTGTGGATTAAACTAAGACGATTAGTCGTACACGTAAAACCGTAAAAAGTAGCAAAATTAAAAATTTAACCTAAAAATTCCTAGAAAATTGAAATAAATCCTAAAAAATGTAATTAGAGTTTACAAACAATCAAAAATCACTCAAACCTTTTAATTAATTAAATAATATTTTTTTAATGCTAATTAAAGCCCAAAAATAAATTTAATTAACAAAAGCCCAAACTGAGATTTTTTCAATTGTAAACCTCTAAAATTACTTAACTAAATTTAAAACTATTTTTGAAAATTTTAAAATTAATAAAAACTATTTAAAAACAATTAAAAACTTATTAAACTTAAAATAATTCTAGACATTAATCTAATGACAATAAAAATATTCTAAAAATTGTAAAATTCCTAACTTAATGTATTTAACCTAAGAAAAATATAAAAACTTGAAAAATATAAAATTTAATTTTTAATATTAAAATAATGATAAAATAATATTAAAAATCCAAAATTTATATAAAATTCAAAAAAGTTGCAAACTGCTTATTTTAACCTAATAAACACAGAAATGATGTTGAAATTACAAAATACCCCTATTGGGCCTAGAAATGGGCTAAAAGACAAAACAGTCCCTTAATGGGCTTAATTTAGGCCCAATAAGAAAAAGTCAACCAAATAAGCCCCAAACTTCCAGTCTGACTCAAAATTTGATTTTAAAGACAAAACTCTGAAGGCCCAAAAGTTGAAAATGTGTATATGCTAGCTTATTTCAAAGCATCTTATTCTTAATGGGCTTTTTGGCCCATTAAGCTATAAGCTGATGCCATAAACTCAAATTAGACACACAAGCTTCTTTTGAGTTACTTAAGAGATCTGTAAAAATAAATTTGAAATAAGCACAAGGAATAAGTCTGAATAAGCTAAAATCTATCTTCACAAAAAGACAAAATAATCGTTTTCGAGTTCTAGGCCACCCCAAGACCTTATTCAACTTTAAAAAGCTTTTAAATGACTTAACTAAGCTTAATCAACAAAAAGTTTTTCAATAAGCACACTCAATAAGCTGGAATAAGCAGATAAGCACTTAATTTAAAGTCAACTTTATGAGTTTTCAAGCAAAAAGTCAAATCCAAGGTCAGATAAGCTCTAGTTCAAATAAATGGGTCAAATGAGGAAGATTGATCACAAAACATAAGTTGTTGCAAGTCTGGATAAGCCAATATGGCTTATTAGTAAGCTGAATGACAAATTACACTAGCAGGGGCTAGTTTTGGTGTCTGGGCAGTGGGAAAAGTTTCCACTGCTTGACTTAATTGACTTTTTGTCTTTAGTGACTTTTTTGTGGATTCAAGTTTCACAAAGGCACCCAAATGATCAGTTAATCATAAGGAGTCAATAGCAATCACAAAAACACAATCACAATCAGCCAATTAGCACAGTTAATTCAAAAGATCACTAGATCAGTCACAGACATGAACAATAAGCAGATTTGGTTCAATAAGCACTTTTAGCACAAATCAGCCAGCCAAATTTCACCAAATGCATACACAAGTTATAATAAATTCAAATGAACAAATCTAAACAGGTTTAATGCATTGATTCAAAGCCTAGATCAAGATTCAAGCACTAAAAAGTTATTGATGAACTAAGAACATGCAGTCATGAACACTTTCTGATATACTTGACCACACAGCCAAATTCAAACACTCAAATCTCCTAGATAGGATATGTTAAGTATGATTTATCACTTTTTATCCTGAGTCTAAGCCTAGAACTAGGTGTGCATCAAATCACAAGTCAAAATATCACTTAATCAAGATTTTATGAGCAAATGTTTGATTTAGGTGTTCAAAAGCATATAAATTGCAGATATTCACTCAATAACACTTCTTAAACAAGAACAAGCAAAACACAATAGCAAACACTTAGCCAATATCTCTACAACTTCAATATGCAGTTAACCCAAACACCCCTTAATATTTTCAAAACAAGATTATCAAATCAAAAGTAGGAATTAGGTTAGCACATGCATACATAATCATCAAAACATCAAACATGAACAGATTCAACAAGATTTGGAGCCCAAGAACAACACATACAATAGCAAAATACAAATATCACAAATATCCTATTTTTCAACAGATTTTGAGATTAAGGGTTAAAACCTCATGGATGTACATCCACACCCACATATGTTTGAGCTTATGTGCTAGAAAGAACAAGCACAGGCTTCCAATATCAAGCTGCTAAGATGGAACAAAGTTAGAAGCAAAAATATCAAAATCAGAAAAAGAGGTAAACTTGATTAATGCAACCTTTGTTCCCCACACTTGATTATCCCTAAGTTATAAGCCTCACAACACCTTGATATCACAATATCAGGGTGCTATGATCAACTTATAGCCTAAAAATTCCAAGGTTTGAACAAGACTTAGCAAAATATCAAGATTATAGGAAAATATGCAAACTTTTGCACACTCTTTGAAAATAGGTTTTAGGATTCAGTTTTAGTAAACATCAAACAATAATAAGCAGGAAATAAGAATGGCACTTGACTTTTCTTCACCAATTTCAAACACACTTCATTAATGAAAATGATATTTACAAAAATGTGAACTTAGGAAAATTCAAGAGCAAAAGCTAAATGACTAAGTGCTATGCTTTATATAGGCTTACAAGTGAACAAGTGAAGCAATAAAAAACGTAAAACCCTATTTGTAGAAGTTCCTGAAATGCCCTTGAGGGTTTTGAATTTAGTTGACTGAATTTGGAATTGAGGGTGTTTCATGTGACAATGTTTGTTGTTTTGTGATCCCACACATCCATTTGTGCTTAGGTATTAAGCATTGTTTGTGGGACGTTGATCTTCTGGAAATTCTTGTCTTCTTCCAAAAGTAGCAGCAGGGCATGTCCCATGTGAGCAAATGAGTGGTGAGGTGTCATGTTTATGGGTTGGGTTTTGATCATTAGACCCTTAATCAAAGTTCTGGAGGTGATTAGGCCTTGATTGTAAGTAATTAACAAAAGCCCAATTTTTGCTCTTGGTTAAACAGTGGGTGTTTTGATCTTTGTTTGGATTTGAAAACATGTTAGGCGCCCAATTAGTAACTAATTAAGTTAATTAGTTATAACCGGGTGAGTGGAGAGTGATGTGGCAAAGTCTTGAGTTGTGATTGGCTAAATTTTGATAGTGGGGCACGTGTTACAAGTCCATAGGTCTAGGTATCTTTGCTGTCTGCCATATTTAGCCCCTCTCTTTTATTCCTTTTGTCATTCAGTCTTGAAACTTAATAAATTTGAATCCCTTTGTTATATAAGTTGCATTTTCCCATTTTGGCCACAAAAACTTTTCCAAAAGTTTAACAAGGGTATTTCTTGCCAATTCTTGATTCTTGAAGGGTTGTTTTGGCATTTTCTTTATAGGTAATGGTCTTGACTTGTCTTGTTGACTTCTTGGAGGGCTGATTTTGACAAATCATGATTTATGAGGGACCATTTTTACCAATTCTTCAAAGTGGAGGGCCCTTTTTGTAATATTGACAAACGTTAGGGACCAATCTTGTAATTATGAAGATACAAGGGTTTAAAGTGTCAATTCTTCAATATTGGAGGACCCTTCTTGCATAATCTTTAAATCTTCAAGGGTTTCTCTTGGGAAATCTTCATTGGTGCTTGGTTCATTGTGCGGCTTCATTTCCTGTGTTCGTTTTTTGCTTGTTCATTGTGATCTTTTGTCATTTTCTCAATATCCGTACCTAAAATACACAAGTAAGAAACACAAGCATATATTTGGCCAATTTCATGATATTTAATGCATTTAAAGCCCTTTTGGACGATGAGACTATGTATAAAAGAAGTCTCATCACTCCCCTATACTAAACCATTGCCGTGTCCTCACGCAATGCTAGAATACAGTATCGTAGCACCTCTAAAATTCATTTTTATTCACATTTATTGAAGGATAAACTAGCTACACTACTACTATTGCTACTACTTGCGTTTTAGACATAATGTATGATTTTCATCGCAAAATGGGACGTTTAGGTTCATAGAATAAGAACCCGTGAATGCTTTGTTAGAAATAACTTCATCGTCCTCGATTTCACCCCAATTCCATGCTAAGCGTGCAACGAGATCACTGTCATTATAAGTTAGTAATGCTAACACTACTCATATGCCCTAATCACGTACTTATCCTCCCATTTTCCTAAGATGTATCTCTTATATTTTATTTTTTCTTGAATGTTTCACGAGGATACATTGTTTGACTTATGCGATGATAGAGATTTAGGTCTAAAAATAGAGTCCCAACGGTGTAACCAAGACCATCAAATTAATAAACCCTCCTAATAGACAACGATGTCAAAAAATTAAGTCAACAAGAAGGATCGATAAACACGGTTTTATAGCGGTTTTGAACATGAGACTTATTACCAAGACTTTTATACGCCCCCTAACGGAAGGGCCTTATTATCATAGGTTTACCTCCATCTTTTATTCAACTTCGTCATGAAGCTTTTATTATGACTTCGGTCTTGCCTTGCCTTTTATTATCCGCCTCATCGGTGGTTTTATTATGGCCAAAGATGTATATCCTCACGCTAAGGCGAATTTTGGATCTTTAAAGCTTCAAAGATTAAGGCTTGATTCACTTTAAATTTTGCATAGATTTTTTGGCCTTGTGAGCTTCAAAATGTTTGCTTGATTTAGGTGAGCACTTGAAATCTTATTATTAGGTGAAGCTTTCGATTATTCGGGTTACCAATACTTCAAAACCGTGACGCTGGCGATACCTTAATGTCTTCCTAATTTAATTACATGGAAGCTACTAGAAAAGACTAGAAACCAACAATCAAGACTAAACCGCTAAGTCAATATTTATTAAGCAAAAAATATTTACAAGCGAAGGTAGAATAAGCAAATAACGAGAACACAAGAGTTTTTGAAAGAATACGAGTACTCTACGTTTAGCATAGTAACTTATAATTAACTCTATCATTTCTCGTCCTCATTTAAGAGACTTAGCCTAATAAAAGTTAAGGATTCAAAGCTAAGTGCTCAACACGCACGGTCGAGTAAAAAATTACTCTTATTCTCGCCATCGGAAAACCTACATCCGTGTCTTCAAACACTTATAAAACATGAGAAAATTTTTAAAATTTGGCCATTTTTAGCCTTATTTTGCAACAAAACGATAAACAAGAAGATAAACTTTGGAAAGATTAAAGGTTTGGAAAGGCAAGTATCTATTCACCCCCCATACTAAAGTTAAACATTGTCCTTAATGTTTTGAGTCTAGGGGTGAAAACACCCCCATACAAGAGACGTAGTCGAATGCTTAATCTAGCATGGAAAGGGTGTAACCGTTAAATTTAAAGCCATTTATGAAGTGTGCTATAAACCTAAGGTTAGAACATCAAAGGATATATCATGGATATTGAAAAAGTCTTCAAAGCAAACGATCGAGTGCTCCCATAAAACGAACAAGAGAGGCTCCAATCTTGAAGATAATGATAATCTAAAATCCACAATTCACAAACAACCATGGAACAAAGGTTGGAAGGGCACAAATCCCCACACGTTACTACATTAGAAAGCGATAATATGTACATAGGATAAGCATGAGACTCCCCCACGAGGCACCTCGTTTTGATTACCGAGTCATGAGCTCGACTCGATCCCCTTAATACTAATTATCATTGGGGAAGGTGATTTGGTCGAGGTAGTTCAAGGATGGAACTTCCCCGCCAAAGTAGTGCTTCAACCTATGTCCATTCAGCTTGAAATTGGGGCCATCATCTTGAGCTAGCTCGATGGTCCCATATGGAAAAACTTGAGTCACGGTGAATGGACCGGACCAACGGGATTTCAACTTACCGGAAAAGATTTTCAAACGAGAGTTAAAAAGCAAAACTTGATCCCCAATGTTAAAAAACTGGTTTTTAACTTTTGAATCATGAAACTTTTTAGTCTTTTCTTTATAAATCAATGAATTTTCATAAGCAATATCCCTTAATTCATCCAATTCATTTAATTGCATTTTCCGGTGTTTTCCCGTGGTCTCCATGTCATCATTACAATGCTTAAGGGCCCAATAAGCTTTGTGTTCAAGTTCAATTGGAAAGTGACAATTATTCCCGTACACGAGCTTATAGGGAGTGCACCCGATGGGCGTCTTATGAGCGGTCCTAAAGGCCCATAAAGCATCGTCCAACTTATCCGACCAATATTGTCGGTTTTCCCCAATAGATCTCTCCAAGATCCTCTTCAAAGCTCGGTTTGAAACCTCGACTTGCCCACTCGTTTGTGGGTGATAAGCCGTAGGAAGACGATGTGTAACCCCATATTTCCTTAGGACCCTTTCGAATTGGTCGTTACAAAAATAGGTTCCACGATCGCTTATGATCGCACGAGGGGTTCCAAACCGAGAAAACAAGCTTTTCAAAAACTTGACTACCACACGAGCATCATTGGTGGGCAAAGCCTTAGCTTCCACCCACTTAGATAGGTAGTCAACGGCGAAAAGGATGTACTTATTACCATGAGATGATGGGAATGGCCCCATAAAGTCAATGCCCCAAACGTCAATGATCTCACACACGTGGATGATATTTTGTGGCTTTTCATCTTTTTGTGAGGCTTTTCATTGTCGTTGGCATGAGTCACACGACTTCACAAGCTCATGTGCATCTCGGTGAATAGTAGGCCAAAAGAAACCGGCATCAAAGACCTTCTTAGCCGTGAGATTAGCACCGTGGTGACCACCCGTGGGTCCCTCGTGACAAGCTCTAAGGATGTTAGAATCTTCGGTACCAAAGACACAACGTCGAATAATTTGATCCGCACAAGTCCGAAACAAGTAAGGGTCGTTCAAAAAATAGAACTTGACGTCACGAAAGAATTTTCGTTTTTCTTGAGTCGTCATACCCTTGATGATGAAGTTGCCCGCATGGTAATTTGCGATGTCCGCAAACCATGGCGTAGAAGAATCAAGCTTAGAATTCACTACACCAAGTGTCTCGAGCGGAAATGTTTAGGTGATTTCCTTGGGCTCGTAAACACTTTGGTGAGGATCTTCCAAACGAGAAAGATGATCGGCCGCTAGATTCTCGGCTCCTTTTTTGTCAACGATTTTGTGATCAAATTCTTGAAGGAGGAGAATCCAACGAAGTAATCTTGGCTTAGCATCTTGTTTAGCCATAAGATTCTTGATAGCCGAATGATCCGTATACACTATGCATTTAGTCAAGACGAGATAAGGTCGGAATTTCTCAAATACATACACCACGGCAAGGAATTCCTTCTCCGTTGTAGTGTATTTTAGTTGTGCCTCGATGATCGTCTTGCTAACATAGTGAATAGGCAAGAAGTGTTTTTCATGACGTTGCCCCAATACGGCCCCAATGGCGTAGTCACTAGCATCACACATGAGCTCAAAGAGGAGGTTCCAATTGGGAGAAACAAGAATGGGAGTTTCGGTAAGTTTCCTCTTAAGGATTTCAAAGGCTCGTACACAATCTTCGTCAAAGACAAAACGTGCATCTTTTTCAAGGAGATGTGTAATAGGTCGAGAGATCTTTGAAAAATCCCTGATGAATCGACGATAAAAGCCCGCGTGGCCTAGGAAACTCCTAACTCCCTTTACGGTTTTGGGATGAGGTAATTTGGCGATGACGTCTACCTTAGCTTGATCTACCTCAATCCTCGCTTTCGAAACCTTGTGCCCTAAGACGATTCCACTTTTAACCATAAAATGACATTTTTCCCAATTAAGCACAAGGTTGGTTTCCTCATAACGCTTAAACACTCTCTCAATATTCGACAAACACGAAGTGAACGAATTACCAAACACGGAAAAGTCATCCATGAAGACTTCCATCATCTTCTCGATCATATCATGAAAAATAGCCATCATGCACCTTTGAAAGGTTCCCGGTGCATTGCAAAGTCCGAGTGGCATTCTACGATAGGCAAACGTTCCATATGGACACGTAAACGTAGTTTTTTCTTGATCACGAGGATCGATGGGGATTTGTAAGTAACCGGAAAAACCATCTAAAAAGCAATAGAAATCGTTTCCCGCAAGACGCTCCAACATTTGGTCGATGAAGGGCAAGGGAAAATGGTCTTTTCGAGTGGCTTAATTTAACTTACGATAGTCAATGCACACTCTCCATCCGGTCACGAATCTAGTGGGAATTAACTCGTTGGCATCGTTTGGCACAACAGTCATTCCTCCCTTTTTAGGGACACAATGAATAGGACTCACCCAAGGGCTATCGGAAATATGGTAAATCATTCCCGCGTCAAGGAGTTTTAGGACTTCCTTTTTAATGACGTCGTGAATTTTGGGGTTCACCCTCCTTTGACATTGGATTGCGGGCTTGTAATCCTCCTCCATTAAGATTTTGTGGGTAGAAAATTTGGGATCGATCCCCTTAATGTTGGATAACTTCCACGCAATTGCCCCTTTGTGATCCTTTTGAACATCAACAAGTGCGGTTTTTTCATCATTTGAAAGTTCTTTCGAAATAATAACCGGCAACTTGTCGTCCTCCTCCAAAAATACATATTCGAGATGAGGAGGTAAATCTTTCAACTCGAGGATAGGTGGTTCCTCAATTGAAGATTTGGGCTCGATACTCATAACCTCATCGGGTGGAGGGAATGGGAAATCATTAAGAAAATCCTTGATAATCGAGAAGTCCTCATCATTGTCGAGGTCTTCATCAAAAGTACGTAGAACATCAAATTCTTCCAACGTAAAGCCACCACCTTCAAATGGAGTGAAGGTTGGTGTCGAGTTATCAAGAATGAGATCTAACATAGTTGGATTGCCACTATTTTCATCATCACCAAAACCTAGAACTTCTTGTGAAAATTACTCGCAAACAACGTCGGTCATATCAACGAGGTTTATGGTTGCAACGGAATAAACATGAGAAATTTGAGAGTTTTGAGTTGTGTTTATAACAAGCTCCTCGTCGTTGAAACGTAAGGTGATCTTTCTAGCATGCACATCGATTAAAGCCATAGACGTATCTAAAAATGAACGACCTAAAATGAGAGGAACTTGAGGATCCGTGGGAATATCGACAACGATAAAGTCTACCGGATAATAGAAATTTCCCACTTTCACAAAAACGTCTTCTGCCAATCCACATGCGGGAATCGTGGAATGGTCGGCCAACTCGATAGACATTAGTGAAGGTGTAAGATTAGGAAGATTGAGCGACTTGAAGATAGCAAGTGGAATCAAGTTAATGCTAGCACCAAGATCGGCCAAGGCATAGCATTCTTGCATATCTTGGATTGCACAAGAAATCCAGAATTTACCGGGATCACCGACTTTTTGAGGTATGCGGTTAAGATAAACCGATGAACAACTAGACAATTGTTGCAATTTCTCCTTGTTGTTCAACAGACTCTTAAACTTATCGGAAAATCGAGGCATCATTACCAAAGCATCGGCGAAACTCACATTAAAATGAACGTCACGAAACATTTTCATAAAAAGCTCAAATTGGTAATTATCGCGCTCTTGACGTTTCTCCTTTCTAAGTCTCGATGAATAGGGCAAAGGTGGTGTGGGTTGAGGCATAGGCATAGCCTTTAGAATCTCGGGTTCCAAATGTGGTAATGGGTCAACCGTAGGTGTGGCATGAGCGGTACTTCGTGGGATATGGACATGCTCCTTTTCGACCACCACCTAGGGTTCTTCCTCAATTGCTTCCTCCGTAGGAGCAATTGGTTGAGGAGTCGGTTCCTTAAGTGTCTTACCACTACGTATGGTAATGACTTTCATCTCTCCTTTAGGGTTCGATATGGTGTTACTAGGAAGACTACTCGAAGACGGTTTGCACATAATAGCCTCAAACATAGATGAAATTTTGTCCTCAAACATGGATTGCCTCTTCTCGGCCTTAATCATCTCTTGTTTTATCTCATGTTGCCCTTGTTTCATTTCTTGTTGGTTTTGTTCTAACCTAGTTACATTCTCTTCCATTTTGTTTGTATGGATTTTAAGCTCATTTGCTAACTCGTTTTTCAACTCCTTCTTCAAGTCGTTCTTAAACTCGGGTCTTAGGCTAATGATTTCTCTTTGAATGTTGTCAAACCTAGCATTGTTTCCATTAGCGTATTCACCAAATTCATTTGGAAGATCTTTCAAAGTTTGCAAACTCTTGTTGTTTTGAAAATCATTGTTTTGATTTTTGTTTGAAACTTGATTATTAGCCCCTTGATTCCCATAGTTTCCTTTGTAATTGTTTTTAAAACCAACTTGATTGTTTCGATAGTTGTTGTTAGCATTTTGATTAGGAGCAAAACCCTGTGGAGTCAATTGATTGGAGCGGGTAACTGGACCGTTTTGGTTGTAAGTTCCCGTGGCCGCATAGGCACTCGAAGTGTTACCACCGTTGGTAATGCACTCAGAGAAATCATGACCTCCACCACAATACATACATGAAACCTCAACCACTTTAGCCGTAGCGGGAGCACTTTGTTCTCCAACTTTGAATTTAATCAAAAGTCCTTTAAGCTTATCAAAGCTTTTGTTTTCCAAGTTCGCCTCAATTTGGCAAGCATCGATGGTATTAGACAAAGAAGGCGAAGCCGAAGACGAGGCCTTACGAACACTCGATGTGCTACGAGGACTATACACCTTAGACCTATTCTCAATTATTACCAAAGCTTCCTCAACCGTTTTACACAAAAAATTACCACCTGCGGCGGCATTAAGATAATCACTTTCATGATCATTAAGTCCATTGTAAAACGTGTCAATTTGATGCAAGTCGGAAAAACCGTGATGAGGACACTCATGTAACATTTCCTTAAACCTATTCCAAGCCGTTGAAAAACTCTCATTAAATTCTTGTGAAAATTTTGAAATCTCGTTTTTCAAATGCGTAGTCTTAGAGGGCGGGAAAAATTGGTTCACAAACTTAGAAACGAGATCCTTCCACGTCAATATAGAATTTGGTGGCTCTTTATCTAACCAAATTTTAGCGGGCCCCGCTAAGGAATACGGAAAAAGCATCATCTTAATCGAGTCATTAGCAACATCCTTAAATTTGCAAGTGCCGGTAAGACGATTGAATCGGCGGATATGGTTGTGCGAGTTTTCCTTTTCATCACCACGGAATTTGTTGTTTTGGATCATCGACAACAAACCCGTTTTCACTTCAAAATTCTCCGCAAGGATATCGGGAATCACAATAGCCTCTCCATAACCCTCGGTGGGTGTTTGAAGTAACTCCATCATAGTTCGATTCGCCATGGTTGGTTCTTCTCTTACGATAGGTTCGTCAATAGGAGACTCCTCACTAGAAAGATTAGGAATAGGTGTTGACTCCTTTCGGTTTCTACGTTTACGTGCATGTCTTGCTTGGTTGCGAGTTTGCATAAACGTCACGTACAACGAGGGGATGAGCAAAGAAGATTCTTTTTGGTGTTTTGTATTTTTCCAAATTTTTTTGTGTTTTTTGATTGTTTTTACTTTTTTTTTGGATTTTTGTGATTGTATTAAGTAGACCAAAATCTACAAATCTCCTCCTTAACCAAATCTCTTGATTAAAGAAGCCTCAAGGAATGAAAACGATCACGTGAAGTGAACGCCTTCGATGACTTTAGAACGTTGGTGGAACACCAAAACGTTCAAGAGGGTTTAATCAAATAAAACCAAGAAAGTATATATGATACTTATTAATACTTTGGGCGGCAAAACCCTCGATTAGATTTTAATCTCAAAATACTCACAAGCAAGCGGGGAAACGAGGCGGCGCGAAGCACTTAAGAGCCTTTTTCCTTAGGGTATATTTTATAATACCCGCCTTATACCCACCTTATAGTTTGTATTTTTCAAAATCGAGCTTCACGAAAGTATTTATCTATTTTTGCCTTTTCTTTCTTGTATGAGATTCGAATACAATGATTGGGTAATGACCTCCCAAGTCAAGGTTGTGTTTTCATACTTTTGGAGTACTTGTGAATTTATTGTTCTACGTATACAATCTAGTAATAATATTCACACAAAAACGAAAAACCGATAATACGTATTAGTAGAGTGGTACTAATACAAATAGATATTATGACTATATATCAAAGCAACAATTGCCAAATCAAAAAACAAAACACATCCCCGGCAGCGGCGTCAAAATGATGGTTGAGTGTTTACACTTTGTTTAGGAAAACGAAGGTAATTAGGGTAAGTACACAAGTGATTTAGGAAAACCACAAGTTATGACCCAAAGTGGGGATCGTTCTCAAGGAGGCTTGGTGTGTGTGTTAAGAGATGATTAACTTTGTGATTATATCTATGAAGAAAGAAAAGAAGCAAAGATTAGAAGAGAATGACGGTTACGATTGTGGATTAAACTAAGACGATTAGTCGTACACGTAAAACCGTAAAAAGTAGCAAAATTAAAAATTTACCCTAAAAATTCCTAGAAAATTGCAATAAATCCTAAATAATGTAATTAGAGTTTAAAAAAAATCAAAAATCACTCAAACCTTTTAATTAATTAAATAATAATTTTTAATGCTAATTAAAGCCCAAAAAATCAATTTAAATAACAAAAAGCCCAAAATGAGATTTTTTCAATTGTAAACCTATAAATTACTTAACTATATTTAAAACTATTTTTGAAAATTTTAAAATTAATAAAAACTGTTTAAAAAAATTTAAAAACTATTTAAACTTAAAATAATTCTAAAAATTAACCTAATGACAATAAAAATATTCTAAAAATTGTAAAATTCCTAACTTAATGTATTTAACCTAAGAAAAATATAAAAACTTGAAAAATTTTAATTTTAATTTTTAATAATAAAATAATAATACAATAATATTAAAAATCCAAAACTTATAAAAAATTATAGAAAGTTGCAAACTGCTTATTTAACCTAATAAACACAGAAATGAAGTTGAAATTACAAAATACCCCTATTGGGCCTAGAAATGGGCTAAAAGACAAAACAGTCCCTTAATGGGCTCAATTTGGGCCCAATAAGAAAAAGTCAACCAAATAAGCCCAAAACATCCAGTCTGACTCAAAATTTGATTTTAAAGACAAAACTCTGAAGGCCCAAAAGCTGAAAATGTGTATAAGCTATCTTATTTCAAAGCAGCTTATTTGGGCTTTTTGGCCCATTAAGCTATAACTGATGCCATAAGCTCAAATTAGACACACAAGCTTCTTTTGAGTTAATTAAGAGATCTGTAAAAAGAAACTTGAAATAAGCACGAGGAATAAGCCTGAATAAGCTAAAAGCTATCTTCATAAAACGACAAAATAGTCGTTTTCGTGTTCTAGGCCACCCCAAGAGCTGATTTAACTTTCAAAAGCTTTTAAATGACTTAACTAAGCTTAATCAACAAAACGTTTTTCAATAAGCACACTCAATAAGCTGGAATAAGCAGATAAGCACTTAATTTAAAGTCAACTTTATGAGTTTTCTAGCAAAAAGTCAAATCCAAGGTTTGATAAGCTCCAGTTCAAATAAATGGATCAAATGAGGAAGATTGATCACAAAAAATAAGTTGTTGTAAGTCTGGATAAGCCAATATGGCTTACTAATAAGCTGAATGACAAATTACACTAGCAGGGGCTAGTTTTGGTGTCTGAGCAGTGGGAAAAGTTTCCACTACTTGACTTAATTGACTTTTTGTCTTTAGTGACTTTTTTGTGGATTCAAGTTTCACAAAGGCACCCAAATGATCAGTTAATCATAAGGAGTCAATAGCAATCACAAAAACACAATCACAATCAGCCAATTAGCACAGTTAATTAAAAAGATCACCATATCAGTCACAGACATGAACAATAAGCAGATTTGGTTCAATAAGCACTTTTAGCACAAATCAGCCAGACAAACTTCACCAAATGCATACACAAGTTATAATAAATTCAAATGAACAAATCTAAACAGGTTTAATGCATTGTTCAAAGCCTAGATCAAGATTCAAGCACCAAAAAGTTACTGATGAACTAAGAACATCAGTCATGAACACTTGCTGATATACTTGACCACATAGCGAAATTCAAATACTCAAATCTCTTAGATAGGTTATGTTAAGTATGATTGATCACTTTTTATCCTAATTCTAAGCCTAGAACTAGGTGTGCACCAAATCACAAGTCAAAATATCACTTAATCAAGATTTTATGAGGAAATGTTTGATTTAGGTGTTCAAAAGCATATAACTTGTAGATATTCACTCAATAACACTTCTTAAACAAGAACAAGCAAAACACAATAGCAAACACTTAACCAATATCTCTACAACTTTAATATGCAGTTAACCTAAACACCCCTTAATATTTCAAAACAAGATTTTCAAATCAAAAGTAGGAATTAGGTTAGCACATGCATACATAAGCATCAAAACATCAAACATGAAAAGATTCAACAAGATTTGGAGCCCAAGAACAACACATACAATAGCAGAACACAAATATCACAAATATCCTATTTTTCAACAAATTTTGAGATTAACGGTTCAAACCTCATGGATGTACATCTACACCCACGTATGTTTAAGCTTATGTGCTAGCAAGAACAAGCACAAGCTTCCAATATCAATCTGCTAAGATGGAACAAAGTTAGAATAAAAAATATCAAAATCAGAAAAAGAGGTAAACTTGATTAATGCAACCTTTATTCCCCACACTTGATTATCCCCAAGTTATAAGCCTCACAACACCTTGATATCACAATACCAGGGTGCTATGATCAACTAAAGCCCAAAAATTCCAACGTTTTAACAAGACTTAGCAAAATATCAAGATTATAGGAAAATAGGCAAACTTTTGCACACTCCTTTGAAAACAGGTTTTAGGATTCAGTTTTAGTAAACATCAAACAATAATAAGCAGGAAATAAGAATGGCACTGGACTTTTCTTCACCAATTTTAAACACACTTCATTAATGAAAATGAGATTTACAGAAATGTGAACTTAGGAAAATTCAAGAGCAAAAGCTAAATGACTAAGTGCTATGCCTTATATAGGCTTACAAGTGAACTAGTTAAGCAATAAAAAACGTAAAACCCTAGTTGTAAAAGTTCCTAAAATGCCCTTGAGGGTTTTGAATTTAGTTGACTAAATTTGGAATTGAGGGTGTTTCAAGTGATAATGTTTGTTGTTTTGTGATCCCACACGTCCATTTGTGCTTAGGTATTAAGAATTGTGTGTGGGACGTTGATCTTCTGGCAATTCTTGTCTTCTTCCAAAAGTAGCAGCTGGGCATGTCCTATGTGAGCAAAGGAGTGGTGAGGTGTTATGTTTATGGGTTGGGTTTTGATCATTAGAGCCTTAATCAAAGTTCTGGAGGTTATTAGGCCTTGATTGTAAGTAATTAACAAAAGCCAATTTTTGTTCTTGGTTAAACAGTGGGTGTTTTGATCTTTGTTTGGATTTGAAAACATGTTAGGCGCCCAATTAGTAACTAATTAAGTTAATTAGTTATAACCGGGTGAGTGGAGAGTGATGTGGCAAAGTCTTGAGTTGTGATTGGCTTAATTTTGATAGTGGGGCACGTGTCATAAGTCCATAGGTATCTTTGTTATCTGCCATATTTAGCCCCTCTCTTTTATTCCTTTTGTCATCCAGTCTTGAAACTTAATAAATCTGAATCCCTTTGTTATATAACATTCATTTTTCCCATTTTGGCCACAAAAACTTTTCCAAAAGTTTAACAAGGGTATTTCTTGCCAATTCTTGATTCTTGAAGGGTTGTTTTGGCATTTTCTTCATAGGTAATGGTCTTGACTTGTCTTGTCGACTTCTTGGAGGACTGATTTTGACAAATCATGATTTATGAGGGACCATTTTTGCCAATTCTTCAAATTGGAGGGCCCTTTTGTAATATTGAAAAACTTTAGGGACCAATCTTGTAATTATGAAGATACAAGGGTTTAAAGTGTCAATTCTTCAATATTGGAGGACCCTTCTTGCATAATCTTCAAATCTTCAAGGGTTTCTCTTGGGAAATCTTCATTAGGGCTTGGTTCATTGTGCGGCTTCATTTCCCGTGTTTGTTTTGGCTTGTTCTTTGTGATCTTTTGTCATTTGCTCAATATCCGTACCTAAAATACACAAGTAAAAAACACAAGCATATATTTGGCTAATTTCATGATATTTAATGCATTTAAAGCCCTTTTTGGACGATGAGACTATGTATAAGAGCAGTCTCATCATTCACACTACTGATTATAATAGAATTTCTTTTTGAAAAGATGGTATTTTCTATTTTAATGCAATTTTTGTGAATGGTGTGTTTGAAATAGACATGCATGATAATGAATCCAAGAATAATATAATTTTGTTTTTAGCATGAATAAGACGAGAAAGTTTGACAAGAACTCTTCTTATCTTTGGCATTGTAGACTTGCCCATATTGGGAAGAATCGTATACAAAAACTTCAACGTGAAGGTTTTTTGGAAAATATCAGTGATGAATTATTTGATAAATGTGAGTCTTGTATCTCTGGAAAGATGACCAAGAAACCTTTTAATAGCAATATTGAAAGAGCTACTGATCTACTTGGTTTAATACATACTGATGTGTGGGAACCACTTAGACATTTCTCAAGGAAAGGTGCTAGCTACTTCTTAACATTTACGGATGATTATAGCCGTTATGGTTATGTTTAATTGCTTAAACATAAACATGAGGTATTTGGAACATTCAGTGTGTTTAAATCAGAAGTAGAACTGCAACTAGGAAAGAAGATTAAAGCTCTTCATTCTGATAGAGGTGGTGAATATTTAAGTCAATAGTTTATAGATTATCTAAGTGAGAATGGATTAGTTCAGCATCTTACTTCTCCTTATACTCCACAACAAAAGGTGTATCCGAAAGGAGAAATAGTACATTATTATATATGGTGTGATCTATGTTTTGTCTTTGGCATTTTGTCTTATTTAAAGGTATGGGTTGCGAGGCGTATGTGAAACGTGACTCGAGCGATAATCTTCAACAACGATCTGTAAAATGTATCTTTGTAGGATACCCTAAGGAAACTATGGGTTACTACTTTTATTATCCACCTGAGATAAAAGTGATTGTTGCTAGGTATGGAGACTTCCTTGAAAGTGATCTTGTAAATCAAGAATTCAGTGGGAGAAATTATGATCTTGAAGAGAGTCATATAGATACATTACCTTCTGAAAACACTAGCGATGTAATTCTTGTAGAACCAGTAAGTCTAGCGGTTCCACCGGAATTAGTTCCTCTGTGTAGATCCACAAGGATTAAAAACACAAATATTAATATATGTCTTAACATAGAGGATGATTATGAAGTAGGGGATCTTGGTGAACCTTCTCATTATAAATCTGCCATACTAGATCCTGAGAAGGATAAGTGGATGGTTGCTATGGATGAGGAAATGAAATACATGAAAGTAAATGATGTTTGTATTCTTGTAGATCCACCACCAAATGCTAAAGTAGTGAGACATAAGTGGATATACAAGAAGAAAACCAACATTGACGGAAAAGTACAATCCTATAAAGCTCGTTTAGTAGTTAAAAGTTTTACTCAAACTTTTGGCGTAGACTACGAGGATACATTTTCTCCTATAGAAGACTTAAGAGCTATTAGGATTCTCATAGCTATAGCAACATACTATACTATGTGATATGGAAAATGGATGTTAAAACTGCCTTCTTGAACGGTCGCTTAGATGAAGACATCTATATGAAACAACCAGAAGGGTATGTTGATCCTAAGAATCCAGGACACGTGTGCAAACTTCGATGATCCATTTATGGTTTGAAGAAAGCATCACGTCAATGGAATAAACGATTTGATGAAGAAATCAAAAAGTTTGGATTCATTTAAAATCATGCTGATCCATGTGTATATCGCAAAACTAGTGGGAGTAATGTAGTATTTCTAGTCCTATATGTTGATGATATATTAATCATGTGAAGTAACATTCCAAGACTTAAAGCTGTTAAGGATTATCTTGGTAAATATTTTTCTATGAAGGATTTAGGAGAAGCTGCATACATTCTGGGAATTAGATCTATCGAGATAGGAAAAGACGGTTAATCTGTATAAGTCAAGATGCTCATATAGTTAAGATATTGAAGAAGTATAATATGCATAATTCCAAGAAAGGTTTTCAACCTATGGAAGTTAAGCATAATCTGAGTCATGATATGGATGCATCAACTCCTGAAGAGGAGGCATACATGTAGAAGGTGCCTTACGCTTCGACTATTGGATCTATTATGTATGTTGTAAGATGCACAAGTCCTGATGTGGCATTCGCTCGGAACTTGGTCAGTAGATACCAACAGAATCCAGGGAAGCTCCACTGGAGTGCTGTTAAACATATTCTAAAGTATTTGAGGAGTACGAAAGATATGTTTTTGGTATTTGGAGGGAAACCAGACACATAACTGAATGTGACAGGTTTATGTGATGCGTCCTAGCAATGTGATAAAGATGATATGATGTCTCAGACGGGTTACGTTTTTGTTATTAATGGAGGAGCAGTTGATTGGAAGAGCAAGAAGCAGACAACGATTGCAATGCATGATACTCAATCTGAGTACATGGCTGCTTCAGAAGCTGTAATGGAAGTTGTTTGAATTAGGAAGTTCATTGGAGATCTTGGAGTGATGCCTTCAATAAAATAACCTATTGATATATATTGCGACAATTCTTCTGAAATAATATTTGCCAATGATTCTGGAGTCATGAAAGGCACTAGACACTTTAAACGTAGACATCACTACGTATGAGAACAAGTTGAAGCTTGTGAAATCAAATTAATAAAAGTTCACACAGATGATAACGTAGTTGATCTTTTTACTAAGGCTTTGCCTAGACCAAGGGTAATTAAGCATGCCAAGGCTATTGGGCTGCAACTAGCTAGCGAACTCATGCAATAAATCTGTGATTAGTATTTGGAAAAAGGATGTTAAGACAATATTATTTAATAAAATAAAGATTGGCTTTCGTTTATTCTTATTACTTAATTTTGTATACTATTTTACATGTTTTAATCCATGAATAAATTGTTATGCTAAATGTCCGTTGTCAATTAATAACATGGGAATATTATTAAATTAAGACAAATCAAAATAGCGATTGAGTATACTTGAAAGTATATTGATCGATTTTGGATGATATTTAATGAATCGAATATTGGACTTATCCCAACTATATGATTTTACCTTGTGGATATTTGTCATCAAGTAAATCATAAATAGTTATCCTTAGACTTGAGATACCAGGAAAATATTATGAATCTAGTGCATCTTTGTGGAATAATGTAACGCTAAACGTAACTGGTAGCCATAAGGTTTATTTTCAGAAGTGTTGCAAAATTCATAAGTTTTGCTTGTAGTCAATATGGAATTTATTTCCTCCAATTTCGTTTTGGAGTTTAATACAGCTGGGCTGCTCGTGGGATTAGTAAGATGTTTGTGTGGCCACACCCAAATTTATTTTGGTAATCTTACTGAATCTGTGAACGAGAAACATAATGGTTAATGAAAGGAATGACTGAGATCCATAGCTTTATTAACGTTGTATTAGAAAAAAAGGATAATAATAATGATGAATCATTAAAAGGTTTTATCCAGGAGACCTTACTCGAGTTGTACTAATGATATTACTAGTGTAACTAGACGATAGTCAATGTAATCACGATATTCGAAATATGTCCAAGTGGAAGCTGAAAGTTTATGGACTTATATTTAATATTCGTGTGATAGGATCGAACTCGTGATTACGGGATTGCACTCAATACGTAAAGAGTTAATTTATTTAATAAATATATTTATTGTATTTATTAATTTATTTAATAAATATATATTTATGTATTTCTTAATTAAATTGAGATATAAATTTAACGATCGTTCAATAATTAAGAGTTAAGTCGTAACGGGCGTTAAATAAATTTATAGTAAGTAAGATAAATAGAAAGAAAGATCGAAGATTCCGGAACACCCCAAATGGGGTGTTGGGCCGTCGGTTATGGAGGAAGGGGACGGGGAAAGAAAAACTTTCCTTATATTTGTTTTGACTACAAGAATTAGGTATATAATACAAAGGAGTTTTCCTAGTATATAAAAAAATAGTTGGATTGGTCTAATCGAATTGACTACGGTTGAAAGTGTGACTCAGTTGTTCTTGGTGAAGAGAAAGGAAAATGATTATCTATTTTAAAATAAAGAAGAAAATGTCGTTGAGTAAAGATAAAAAGGAAAGCTTGAAAAAAATAAAACTAAAAATAAAGACTTTAAAGGAATTTAAGTAAATGATTAAACTTGGTAAAAAGTAAATTTTAAAACTTAATAAAAATGTAAACTTGAAAATAATCTAAGACAAAACACTTTTGAAAAATGCTAAGTAAAATGGCGGGAAAAGTAAATGTGAAAACTAAACAAGAAACTAAGTCGGAATCCAAGAAATTGTCACTATCCGGAATCCAACTTCCATAAGCAATCCGGAATACTATATCCTAGTCAAATCCGGGATGCACTAATCTGATAGTATCCGGAATGTATAAACTTCACCATATCCGGAATACCCTTAAAAGCCTAATCTGGAATGCCTTACCCGGATACAATCCAGAATCCAAGCTCACCTTACTATCCGGAATCAGTTCTTCTAGTTGCTATTCGGAATGTTGGTTTGGCTTATCCGGAATTCATCCTTTGCTTCTTATCCGGAATCCCTTATAGTTTTTATCCGGAATCCCTCACAACTGCCCCTTATCCGGAATCTTTGATTTCTAGGTTATCCGGAATCCAATTTGTAAGCAAATCCGGAATAATGAATGGCTTATCCAGAATGTGTTATAAACCTTTATCCGGAATAATGAAGTGAGACACTATTCAGAATAATGTGAAAAACAACCTTATCTGGAATGCTAGGGTTTGTTAAACCCGGATAAGGAACAAAAATAAGCAAACAGTAAAAATAAGCTACAATCAAATAAGCATTTAACCAAAACTTAACCAAAATGATTTTAGGAAAAAGCAAATAAGCCACAATTTAAAAACTTTAAAAACACTAAATAATCTAAATATTAAAAATAAAATTTTAATAAAAATAAACTTTTAATAAAAATAAACTATTAAAACACTTAACTAAAAATAATAAAATCACACAATAAGCACTAAACACAATAAGCTATAAAGATCAAGCACATCAAAATCAATAAGCACAATCAAACAAACACATCAATTAAACAAAGAACATGATTAACAAACTACATGATTATGAAAATCAAACAAGATTAAAAGTAAGAAAGGTAGAATGAGAATGATTAATGAAAAACTTGAAATAATTAAGATTAAAGATTCAACTACAAGATTAATGTAAAAAGCTTAAGAACATTAAAGAAAAGCTAGAGAGAGAAAGTAATTACCTACTCCTAATGCATAAAATAAACTAACTAACTTATCTAACACCTCCTAATGACATATTAGGAGGGTATTTATAGGAGGAGGAGATGCGTTGATGCTTTCTTCTTTCTTCTCGTCTTTTAAATTCTTCGTCTTTCTCGACGTTGTCTCGGGATTTGTCGATATGAAATGAACTCGTCTTCTAAGTTTCTTCTTTTATTATATTTGGTTCTTCGACTTCATTAAACTTCCATCTTTTGACTTTTTCTTCGATAAATATTTAGAATAGGCCTTGGACTTCCGTTCTTTTTGCACTCTTGATCTTTTGACTTCGTCTTTTGTCTTTTTCTTCGATAAAAGCCCGTGAAAGCCCGTGTTTTCTTCCCTTTTCACATTTTGGTCCTAAATCACAACAAAAACACAAACCACGCATAATTCCGACTTTTAAGACATTAAATACACGTTTTGGCTTGGTTATTATTAGAATTAAGTGGTAAAAGGATGGGTGTTTTCACACCTATCAAATCCCCTACACTTGACCATTGCAATGCCCACATGCAATGCATTAATTACAAAGCAAGATTTACATTTTCCATCATAATTAGCCCACCTTGGCCTTTATTAAACACAAGACATTAAGGAAACTTAAAGAGATAGAAAACTACAAAATATTTAAAGGACGGAACAAGTAGAGAAATCAAAGACTTACATTAAGGCTTTGGGTTGTCATGAATGCTTATCACCCTCATGTTTCACGTTTCCCATACCAAGCTTAAAAACGAGATCATTGTTATTATAAGTTAGCAAGCTAACACAAACTCATGTGGCTCAATTATTCACTTAGACTCCCTTATTCCTAGGTGTATCTTTTATATTTTATTATTGTCTTGAATGATCACGAGGATGCATTGTTGACTTATTTTGATAGTTTATAAAGGCTGAAAATAAAGTAGGACGATTTAATCAATAGTTAGCTAAAGGACAAAATCTTTTAAAACTGCTTCTCGAAACCTCATAAAGTTCATATCTTGGCATAACTCGCTTCACGATTTGAGACCTTTCTCGGACCGATATTTGGCAGTGACTTCATACTTAGAATCTTGAGAGACGTTCTTGAAATAATGGTCTTCTCTTCCTAATAGGAATTTCTTCACTTGAAGTTTTTGAGAGATTCTTCAAACTTGGACCACGACTTCTTCATTTTTCTCCAATCTTTATTTAGGATTTTGATATACAACGATCCGCCTCCTTTTAAGACTTGGATCTATTTATCCTCATACCTTGCTAGGGTCTTTTCGGATAGGCTTCTCCATGATCTTTAGGGGAGTATTTGCTTTTCGTCGTGTGTCTCGATCCTTCCTATTGATTTTTGATAAATGATTCTTCACATCACTTTGGATCTTTAGCAACATAATGTAGCCCTCATGCCTTGTTAGGGCCTTTTCGGACTCGCCAATCTTCGCATCCCGCTTCAATAAGTTATGCATTGGCTATGAACTCTAATTAATCTCGAGCAACTTTTAAACGATCTTGGGCTAGAAGCTAAGTAACTTTTCAAATCGTACAACCTTACTTATTGAAATTATATATTTATTAACAAGAGATGGGAGAAAAATCTCATAATTAACTCACATAAATTCATGAAAGAATACCAAACTTATAATTGACTCTATCATCTCTCGTTCTCCACAAATTAAAATCTCAAGGAATGAGACTCGTGGATGCTTAGCCAATTAAATAAAAGTTTTTCTTTTTTAAGTCATCTATAGGATCTTGCAACTTCTTAGACTTTTTCAAGTTTAGAATTCGCATTTAAAAGTTCCATTGATAAACGACTTTCTAGGATCAATTATAGGAACTTGCGAAAAGTTCTTGTTCTTAACCCGTATGAGTTAAGACTTTCGCGTTTTAAAGTTCCCTATATAAAAGTCTATCAAAACTTGATTTAAACACGTTAAGGATATTAGCTAGAGTAAACTTGGATAAGTAAACTCGGGTAGAGTCAAAAGATTCATGACGGGCCTAATATATCAAAGACATCTAAACTTATTAAAACCATTTTATTAAAATTTATTCTAGCAATGAAAGAAAAATAAAGATAACAAAGGGAAATACAACTAGGCCAAAATAGATTAAAAATTTTGAAAAATGTCGAAAAATAAATTTTCCGGTTAAAATGAGGAGAATTTAATGGAAAAGGCCACTTAACTTCGATAGAAGTCCCCCTACACTTAATATAAACATTGTCCTCAATGTTTAAGCATGAGAGAGTAAACTTCCCTACACTTAAGACATTGTGCACGTTGTTTAAATCTTGCTAAAGAAGAGACAACTAAAGTGATTCTTATTTTAATATTGAAAAATATAAAATAGTGAATCAAAAGATTTTAGGATAGAACCGGGAAGACGGGTACACAGAATCACGGGTCGTCAAAAGTCATCAAAAGTGGGTCTTTGAAGCTCCAATCCCTGCACATCATAAGAAATAAAACAAAAACTCCTACGGGGCTCCCCCTACACTTAGGATGAAAAACAGATAAAAAGGATAGATTAACGGGTTGCCTCCCGAGAAGCACTTGTTTTTGTTAACCGAGTCACGAGCCTAACTCGACCTTGATTACAATGGTAAGAAGCTTGAAGAACATCCACCAGGATCAAATACATGGTTTTTATCCATCAAATAGCACAAGCTTAAGGTGAACAAGACAAGCCAAAAAAGAGTAGGCGAGATTCCCTTAAGCAAAGATTGAGCACGGTGGTAGAAGGTATGATGAAGTAAAAGCATAGCTCCATAATTTCCAAAAGTCTTTCCTTTTATTTCATCAAATGGATACTGAGATGGCTTAAAAATTACGATACCCGGATCGAACACCTTTTCCTTTAGGGGAAAATAAGACTTAGGCTTAGTAGACCTTGAAGATTCACCCATAAACCGCACTATCTCATCCGAAGAAGGTGGAAAGAGAGGTGTCATGACATAGGTACTACGGATATTAGTGTCTTATGGTTTCTTCTCCTTTGAAAGGGGCTTCTTAACATCCAAAGGAGGATAAAGACAATAATCAAAGTCCAAAGGAGGAGAATCGTGCTCATTGGGAAAGTATGTATTAAGAAAAGTAGCAAAATCTTCCTCAAATGAGTAATCATCCAAAGTAGGATCAAGCATTGTTGGCGAAGGATCTTCATCAAAAATAGGAGCACAATCATCAGTTGAAGACATAACACTGGAAGAATCACTCGAAAGAGTGTCAACATCATCAAAGTCATCATTAGTTGGCATTTATTTATAGAAAAATCATCATAATCATCCAACTCAGAACTAGAATCATCATCATAATCATCATATATTGGTGGAGAATCATAAATTGGTGGGGGGATCCAAATTGGAGAGAGAATCATTAGAATCATCAACATAATCTTGAAAAAGTGGATTATCATAGCAAGTATCGAAAAGAGGATTTTCATGTAGCACAAAATCATCAAACTTTATACTTTCCCAAGGAGTTGTATCAAGCTCGTCTTGAAGCACATTAATCATTTTCGCCGATTCTTTTCCATTGGATTTGCTTGTAAACTTTCCCATCTTAAAAACTTGTTGATCATTCCTGACTCTTAGAATTAATTCACCTTCGGCAACATCGACTAAATCTTTTCCGGTTCTTAAGAATGGTCGTCCAATTATTAAAGGAATACGAGGGTCCATTTCATAGTCAACAACAACAAAATCGACCGAAAAAGTGAAGGTACCAACTTTAACGAAAACATCTTCGGCAATACCAACGGGGTAAGCAAGAGTTCGATTTGCTAGCTCAAGAGTCATCTTTGTTGGTGTAAGGTCGGGTAATGATAAATTATTCCAAACACTTAATGGCATGAAATTTATACTTGCCCCGAGATCGGCTAAGGCGGTAAATTCTTCAACTTTGTTTAAAATGCAAGGTAGCACAAAACGACCGGGATCTCCAAGTTTTTCCGGAAGTTCTTTAAGAATGACAGCAGAACAATTTTCATTTCAGCGTGTGTTGACAAACTCAGCCATCTTCTCCTTCTTACTAAGCAATTCCTTGAATGCTTTGACAAATTTCGGCATTTGGACAAGTGCTTCAACAAGGCTAATGTTGAAATTCATTTGGGAGATCATCTTCAAATAAGAAGTAACTTGAGCATCCTCTTTAGTGAGCAATTTGCACTTGTCTAACCGAGAAGGATAAGGGATGTTGGGTTTAGGTGGTGTAGGTGTAGAAGGTGAAGGTTGAGATGTTGATGGTTGAGAAGTAGAAGGTTTAGAGGTGGAAGGTGGGACTGAGAAAGGTTTTGTCTTTGGTACTTCTTCCATAAGAGGTGGAGACGGTAATGTAGAACTAGTACTAGGCGTGGAAGTAGGAGGAATAAATGGGGGTGGAGAAGGTGTAGATGGAGTAACTTGGGGAGGGATAGATGGTCCTACTAAAGTTGCTCCACTGCGTGTAGTAATAGCACTCACATTAGCTCTAGGGTTTGTTTCGGATGTAGAAGGAAGAGCACCTTGGGGACGAAGGGTTTGAACATTTGAACGAATTTACTATCCGTGGAATCTTGCATTTCCTTCATCGTTTTCTCATGATCGGTTAATTTTTGTAGAATCAAGTCCATGTGCGGATGAGGTATATTGAACCCTTGTTGTGGAAAACCTTGGTTTGGGTATTGGTTATATGGTTGAAAACCTTGAGGATTGAAACCTTGGTCTTTGTTGAAAACCGGGTGGAGCCAAGTAATTTGTCGAGTTGTAAGACAGGTGATTAACATCAACATTAGGCTTGAAATGAACTCTCTCGGTGTTGTTGTAAGCATACACTTCCTTGTGATATTGATCATAATCTTTATCACAATTAGCATAAGAGTGTGGTACACCACATGTTTCACAAGATATATTAAGAGCATGGGCACGTTGATTAGGAGGGTTATCTCTTAAAACAAGTTGTTTTACAGCTGAAGTAAGTTCCTTTAGATGATTGGTCAACTCACTCTCACTAGCACTAGCCATAGTATCCCTAACACTCTTGGTTTGGACTTTGGCCTTGTTCTCAATAATTGCCCAAGCCTCATTCATATTTTTGACAAGAATATTACCCCCCGAGGCACTATTTAGTGAATCTTAGTCATTCAAACTTAATCCATTATAAAAAGTATTAATTTGATGTACCTTTGTAAAACCGTGTTGTGGACACTTTCTTAAAAGTTTCTTAAAACGATCCCAAGATTCACTAAATGTCTCACCGTACTTTTGTTCAAAGTTGATAACGTCATTCCGCAAAGCGGTAGTACGTGACGGTGGAAAGAAATAGTTTATGAACTTTGTCTCAAGGTCCGTACATGTGACAATACTCTGGGGTGGTTCTTTATCAAGCCAAGTCCGGGCTTGTCCCTCGAGGGAGAAAGGGAAGAGGAGCAAACGAATTACCTCTTGTGAAACCCCATTGTATTTAACAGTATTGGATAAGTGTACGAACCTCTTGATGTGATCGTGAGGATCATCATGAGTGCTGCCTAAGAAAGGTGTTGCGGAAACCATTTGAATGAAACCGGACTTGAGCTCGAAGTTGTTGGCGTCAATAGCCGGCACCACAATCGCATCATCGTTTCCTTCGACGTGTGATTGCAAGAGGTCGATCATTGGAAGGTTCTCCATTGTGTTGACAACGGGAGGCTCTACAACAGGAGGTTCAATAGTAGCGGCTTGAATGGATTTCCTTTTGCGTGAACGGGTACGCATACCCCTACAAAAGAAAAGAATAGCTAAGAAATAGAAGAAATAAAGTTAACGTGAAAAGAAAATATTTTTGGTGCAAAACTTTTGAAAAAGAAATTCTTTTTATGATTTTTAAATGTTTTTGGATTTTTTGAAATTTTTGATTTTTATGGATTTTTGAAAAATTTTGAAAATTTTGCAAGGAAAATAACTTTCAAAGTGAACGGATCCCAAAATCCAACGCGTCTCTCACAAAAAACCGTTAATCTTCACGAAAAGAGCCGGCAGCGGCACCATTTAATACAAAGGAGTTTTCCTAGTATATAAAAAAAATTTGTTGGATTGGTCTAACCGAATTGACCACGGTTGAAAGTGTGACTCAGTTATTCTTGGTGAAAAGAAAGGAAAATGATTATCTATTTTGATATAAAGAAGAAAATGTCGTTGTGTAAAGATAAAAATGAAAGATTGAAAATATAAAACTAAAAATAAAGACTTTAAAGGAATTTAAGTAAATGATTAAACTTGGTAAAAGTTATTTAAAAACTTAATAAAAATTTAAACTTGAAAAAAATCTAAGACAAAACACTTTTGAAAAATGCTAAGTAAAATGGCGGGAAAAGTAAATGTGAAAACAAAACAAGAAACTAAGTCGGAATCCAAGAAACTGTCACTATCCGGAATCCAACTTCTATAAGCAATCCGGAATACTATATCCTAGTCCAATCCAGGATGCACAGAACTGACACTATCCAGAATGTATAAACTTCACCATATCCGGAATAACCTTAAAAGCCTAATCAGGAATGCCTTACCCGAATACAATCCGGAATCCAAGCTCACCTTACTATCCGGAATCAGTTCTTCTAGTTGCTATTCGGAATGTTGGTTTGGCTTATCCGGAATTCATGCTTTGCTTCTTATCCGGAATCCCTTATGGTTGTTATCCGAAATCCCTCACAACTGACCCCTATCCAGAATCTTTGATTCCTAGGTTATCCGGAATCCAATTTGTAAGCAAATCCGGAATAATGATTGGCTTATCCGGAATGTGTTATAAACCTTTATCCGGAATAATGAAGTGACACACTATTAGGAATAATATAAAAACAACCTTATCCGGAATGCTAGGGTTTGTTAAACCCGAATAAGGAACAAAAATAAGCAAACAGTAAAAATAAGCTACAATCAAATAAGCATTTAACCAAAACTTAACCAAAATGATTTTAGGAAAAAGCAAATAAGCCAAAATTTAAAAACTTTAAAAACACTAAATAATCTAAATATTAAAAATCAACTTTTAATAAAAATAAACAATTAAAACACTTAATTAAAAATAATAAAATCACACAATAAGCACTAAACACAATAAGCTATAAAGATCAAGCACATCAAAATCAATAAGCACAATCAAACAAACACATCAAATAAACAAAGAACATGATTAACAAACTACATCATTATGAAAATCAAACAAGATTAAAAGTAAGAAAGGTAGAATGAGAATGATTAATGAAAAACTTGAAATAATTAAGATTAAAGATTCAACTACAAGATTAATGTAAAAAGCTCAAGAACATTAAAGAAAACCTAGAGAGAGAAAGTAATTACCTACTCCTAATACATAAAATAAACTAACTAAATTATCTAACACCTTCTAATGACATATTAGAAGGGTATTTATAGGAGGAGGAGATGTGTTGATGCTTTCTTCTTTCTTCTCGTCTTTTCGTCTTTTAAATTCTTCGTCTTTCTCAACGTTTTCTCGGGATTTGTCGATATGAAATGAACTCGTCTTCTAATTTTCTTCTTTTATTAGATTTGGTTCTTCGACTTCATTAAACTTCCGTCTTTAGACATTTTCTTCGATAAATCTTCGGAATACGCCTTGGACTTCCGTTCTTTTTGAACTCTTGATCTTTTGACTTCGTATTTTGTCTTTTTCTACGATAAAAACCCGTGAAAGCCCGTGTTTTCTTCCCTTTTCATATTTTGGTCATAAATCACAACAAAAAACACAAACCACGCATAATTCCTACTTTTACGACATTAAATACACGTTTTAGCTTGGTTATTATTAGAATTAAGTGGTAAAAGGATTGGTATTTTCACACCTATCAGTCTATATAAACAACCCCTCACCTCATAATTCAACACACACAAATCTCTCCCTCTCCTCTCTTCTTTGCGATTGCAAGACAACCCACAAAGGATTTTTGGTTGGTTTTCTAGTATGATCAATTTTACTTATAATCTAGTCCTAGCCCCTCTCTAGGGTTGTTGGGTAGTGATGTAGTGTTTTTACCACTCTTTAGGAAAAGAGAGCAAAATAGGGAAAGTATTAAGTGTCGGTTTAGGAGAACCAAGCACTAATGACCAATGAAGTTCAAGTTCGTTTCCCAAGGAGGCAAGTGCGTTGTGTTAAGAGATGGTTAGTGGTTTGTGATTATATTGATGAGAAACGAAAAGAAGAAAAGAGATAAGAAGAGAATGACGGTTACCATTATGAATAAGACGAATAGTCGTGCACGTAAAACCGTAAAAAGTGACAAAATTAAAAATTTACCCTAAAAATTCCTAGAAAATTGCAATAAATCTTAAAAAAGGTAATTAGAGCTTACAAAAAACCAAAAATCACTCAAACCTTTTATTTAATTAAATAATAATTTTTTAATGCTAATTAAAGCCCAAAAAATCAATTTAATTAACAAAAAACCCATAATGAGATTCTTTTCTTTGGTAAACCTCTAAAATGACTTAACTAAATTTAAAACAATTTTTGAAAATTTTAAAATTAATGACAATAAAAATATTCAAAAAATTGTAAAATTCCTAACTTAATGTATTTAATCTAAGAAAAATGAAAAACTTTGAAAAATCTAAATTTTAATTTTTAACAATAAAATAATAATAAAATATTAATAAAAATCCAAAATTTATAAAAAATTCTAAAGAGTTGCAAACTAGTTTATTTTAACCTAATAAACACAAAAATGAAGTTGAAATTATAAAAATACCCCTATTGGGCCTAGAAATGGGATAAAAGTCCAAACAGACCCCTTAATGGGCTCAAATAGGCCCAATAAGAAAAATGTTGTCCAAATAAGCCCAAAAGCTCCTATCTGACTTACAATTTGATTTTAAGAAAAAAACTCTGAAGGCCCAAAAGCTGAAAGTATGTTTACGCTAGCTTATTTCAAAGCAGCTATTCTTAATGGGCTTTTTGGCCCATTAAGCTATAAGCTGATCCCATAAGCAAAAATTTGACACACAAGATTCTTTTGAATTACTTAAGAGATCTGTAAAAAGAAAATTGGAAAAAGCACAAGAAATAAGCTTGAAATAAGCCAAGCCGTTCGGGATGGTGGGGCAAACCTCATCGAGGACGATGAGTCCCGAAGGGGGGTGATTGTGACACCCTAGGCAAATCCCACATCGGCTGTGGCCAGGAGAGATCCATGGTTCATAAGATAACATTCGCCTTCTCATGACACAACACGTTTTGTGGTCTACTGCAAGTGGGGTTCTTAGGTTCTGGCAGTTAAGCGTGCTCATGTCAGATTAGTATTGGGTTGGGTGACCAGCTGGGAAGTACTTACAAGAAGGCCACAAAGCAAAGCCGTGAGCCTGCGGGCAAAGCGGACAATATTGTAGTCTGAGTAGGCAGGATGTTGCAAGTAGGCAGGAAAAAAGCACAAGAAATAAATTTGACAAAATAGTTGTTTTTGAGTTCTAGACCACCTCAAGTGCTGATTCAACTTTCAAAAGCTTTTAAACGACTTAACTAAGCAAAATAATCAAAAAGTTTTCAAATAAGCACAAGCAATAAGCCAGAATAAGCAGATAAGCACATGTTTAAAAGTCAACTTAATGAGTTTTCTAGTAAAAAGTCAAAGTAAAAGTCTAATAAGCTCCAGAACAAATAAATAGGTCAAATGAGGAAGATCTATCACAAAAAATAAGTTGTTGAAAGTCTAGATAAGCCAAATTGGCTTATGAATAAGCTGAATAACAAATTACACTAGCAGGGGCTAGTTTTGGTGGTTGAGCAGTGGGAACTTTTCCCCCTGCTTGACTTTCTTGACTTTTTGTCTTATATGACTTTTTGTTGGATTCAAGTTACAAACAAGGCACCCTTGTAATCAGTGGATCACAAGGAGTCAAGAACAACAAAAATATCACACTTCCAATCAGCCAATCAATGTAGTTAATTCAATTTATCACCAGATAAGCACCAGATATGAACAATAAGCAGATTTCACTCAGTAAGCAGTTTTAACAAAAATCAGCCAGCCAAACTTCACCAAATGCATACACAAGTTATAATAAATTCAAATGAACAAATGTAAACAGGTTTCATGCACTGATTCAAAGTCTAGATCAAGATTCAAGCATACAAAAGTTACTGATGAACAAAGACTTGCAGTTATGAACAATTGATGATATACTTGACCACACAGCCAAATTCAAACACTTAAATCCTCTTAATAGGTTATGTTAGATATGCTTTATCACTTTTTATCCTAAGTCTAATCCTAGAACTATGTGTGCACCAAATCACAGTCCAAAATATCACTTAATAATGATTTTATAAGCATATGTTTGATTTAGGTGTTCAAAAGCATACAACTTGCAGATATTCACTCTATGGCACTTCTTAAACAATAAACACTAGCATACAATAGCAAACACTTAACAAATAACACAAATACTTCAATATGCAGTTGACCCAAACACCCCTTTATACATCCACACCCACGTATGTTTGAGCTTATGTGCTAGCAAGAACAAGCACAAGCTTCCAATATCAAGCTGCTAAGATGGAACAAAGTTTGAAGCAAAAACAATAAACAGAAAGGTGACAAATCCTTGATTAATGCAACCCTTGTACCCCACACTTGATTATCCCCAAGTTATAAGCCTCACAACACCTTGATAACACAATATCAGGGTGATATGATCCACTTATAGCCCAAGAATTCTAAGGTGTACCAAGGACTTAGCAAAATATCAAGTTTTTAGGACTTTGAGAAAAATCTTGCATAAAGCTTAAGAAAACGTTTTGAGATTCAGTTTTAGCAAACATGTAACATAAACAAACAGAATAAGAGATTGGCAGTTTACTTTTCTTCACAAAATTCAAATACTTTTCATTAAACAATGAACAAGGATTTACAGAAATGTGAACTAGGAAAAATTCAAGAGCAAACTGAAAATGAAAGCCTAAGTGCCTTTATATAGGCTACAAATGATCTATGAAAGCTGAAAAATACATAAACCCTAATGTGTAGAAGTCCCAAATTGCCCTTGTCGATTTTGAATATCTTGGAATCATGTGACTTACTTTGGCAGGTTGTGTGAGTTAGAAAGGGTGAAATAGCATCCAAAGGCTTCAAACAAGCTTAGAATGTAAGCAGAAATCTTGGGCGTTGGATGGCTGGCATAGTTTTGGGAGTTTCTTCCCAAGTGTAGCAGGGGAATCTTGTGTGGGTTTGTGAGGTGATGAGGTGTCCAAGTTAGGAGTTGGGTTATGATTATGATATGCTTAATCATAAATTTGGAGATGATGGAGGTTTAATTACAACACAATTAGGAAAACCCAAATCGTGTTCATATGTGAATAGTAGCATGTTTAATTTGGTTTAGGATTCAAAAAGGTGTTAGGCGCCATTTTAATAAACTAATCACAAATTAGTTTAAGTTAGTTGCGAGTGGGAACTGAGGTGGAGAAAGGGTGGGTTCTGATTGGTGGGTTGGGTGAGTGGGACATGTGTCAAGCTTCCACTGGTCTAGGTAAGATTTGTGTCTTGGCAAAACACACCCCCTGCCTTCTATATTCTTTTCATTTCAGTTTTCATTAGCCAAAAAACGAATTCCCTTTATAACCAAGTTTTGGTTTTCACACTTTTGCCCCTAAATACTTTTCCAAAGTATTTTCAGGGGTATTTCTTGCCATTTGTTGATTCTTGAAGGGTTGTTTTGGCATTTTCTTCAAAGGTAATGGTCTTGACTTGTATGGTTGACTTTTTGGAGGACTAATATTGGCAAGTCATTATTTATGAGGGACCATTTTTGCCAATTCTTCAAAGTGGAGGGCCCTTTTTGTAAATTTGACAAACTTTAAGGACCAAACTTGTAATTATGAATATACAAGGGTTTAAAGTGTTAATTCTTCAATATTGGAGGACCCCTCTTGCATAATCTTCAAAACATCAAGGGGTTTTCTTGGAAAATCTCCATTACGGCTTGGTTCATTGTGCGGCTTTGTTTCCCGTGTTCGTTTTTGCTTGTTTCTTGTGATCTTTTGTCATTTTCTCAATATCCGTACCTAAAATACACAAGCAACAAACACAAGCATATATTTGGCAATTTTCATGATATTTAATGCATTTAAAACCTGTTTTGGACGATGAGACTATGTATAAAAGCAATCTCATCACTCCCCCATACTAAACCATTGTCGTGCCCTTACGCAATGCTAGAATAAAGTATCATAGCACCTCCAAAACTCATTTTTTATTCACTTTTATTAAATGATAATCTAGCTACACTACTACTATTACTTCTACTTGCGTTTTAGACATAATGTATGATTTTCATCATAAAATGGGACGTTTAGGTTCATAGAATAAGAACACGTGAATGCTTCGTTAGAAATAATTTCATCGTCCTCGATTTTCACCCCAATTCCATGCTAAGCGTGCAGCGAGATCATTGTCATTATAATTTAGTAATGCTAACACTACTCATATGCCCTAATCACGTACTTATCCTCCTATTTTCCTAAGTTGTATCTCTTATATTTTATTTTGTCTTGAATGTTTCACGAGGATACACTGTTTGACTTATGCGATAATAGAGATTTAGGTCTAAAAATAGAGTCCTAACGGTGTAACCAAGACCATCAAATTAATAACCCCTCCTAATAGACAACGATGTCAAAAAATTAAGTCAACAAGAAGGATCGATAAACACGGTTTTATAGCGGTTTTGAACATGAGACTTATTACCAAGACTTTTATACGCCCCCTAACGGAAGGGCCTTATTATCATAGGTTTACCTCCATCTTTTATTCAACTTCGCCATGAAGCTTTTATTATGACTTCGGTCTTGCCTTGCCTTTTATTATCCTCCTCATCGGTGGTTTTATTATGGCCAAAGACGTATATCCTCACGCTAACAACAACTTTTGGATCTTTAAAGCTTCAAAGAGTAAGGCTTGATTCACTTTCAATTTTGCATAGATTTTTCGGCCTTGTGAGCTTCAAATTGTTAGCTTGATTTAGGTGAGCACTTGAAATCTTATTATTGGGTGAAGCTTTCGATTATTTGGGTTGCCAATACTTCAAAACCGTGACGCTGGCGATTCCTTAATGTCTTCCCAATTTAATTACATGGAAGCTACTAGAAAAGACTAGAAACCAACAATCAAGACTAAACCGCTAAGTCAATATTTATTAAGCAAAAAATATTTACAAGCGAAAGGAGAATAAGCAAACAACGAGAACACATGAGTTTTTGAAAGAATACGAGTACTCCACGTTTAGCATAGTAACTTATAATTAACTCTATCATTTCTCGTCCTCATTTAAGAGACTTAGCCTAATATAAAGTTAAGGAATCGAAGCTAAGTGCTCAACACGCACGGTCGAGTCAAAAATTACTCTTATTCTCGCCATCGGAAAACCTACATTCGTGTCTTCAAACACTTATAAAACATGAGAAAAATTTTAAAATTTGGCCAGGCAAGTTTGGCAAGGCAAGTATCTATTCACCCCCATACTAAAGTTAAACATTGTCCTCAATGTTTCGAGTCTAACGGTTAGAAACCCCCATACTAGAGACGTAGTCGAATGCTTAATCTAGCATGGAAAGGGTGGAACCGTTAAATTTAAATCCGTTTATAAAGTGTGCTAAAAACCTAAGGTTAGAACATCAAAGGATATATCATGGATATTGAGAAAATGTTCAAAGCAAACGATCGAGTGCTCCCATAGAACGAACACGAGAGGCTCCAATCGTGAAGATAATGATCATCTAAAATCCACAATTCACAAACAACCACGGAACAAAGGTTGGAAGGGCACAAATCCCCACACGTTACTACATTAGAAAGCGATAATATGTACATAGGATAAGCATGGGACTCCCCCACGAGGCACCTCGTTTTTTATTACCGAGTCATGAGCTCGACTCGATCCCCTCAATACTAATTATCATTGGGGAAGGTGATTTCGTCGAGGTAGTTGAAGGATGGAACTTCCCCGCCAAAGTAGTGCTTTAACCTATGTCCTTTCACCTTGAAATTGGGGCCATCATTTTGAGCTAGCTCGATGGTCCCATATGGAAAAACATGAGTCACGGTGAATGGGCCGGACCAACGGGATTTTAACTCACCGGAAAAGATTTTCAAACGAGAGTTAAAAAGCAACACTTGGTCTCTAATGTTTAAAACCCGGTTTTTAATTTTTGAATCATGAAACTTTTTAGTCTTTTCTTAATAAATCAACGAATTTTCATAAGCAATATCCCTTAATTCATCCAACTCATTTAATTGCATTTACTGGTGTTTTCCCGCGGTCTCCATATCATCATTACAATGCGTAAGCGCCCAATAAGCTTTATGTTCAAGTTCAATTGGCAAGTGACAATTCTTCCCATACACAAGCTTATAGGGAGTGCACCTGATGGGCGTCTTATGAGCGGTCCTAAAGGCCCATAAAGCATCGTCCAACTTATCCGACCAAGATTGTTGGTTTTCCCCAATAGATCTCTCCAAGATCCTCTTCAAAGCTCGGTTTGAAACCTCGACTTGCCCACTCGTTTGCGGGTGATAAGCCGTAGAAAGACGATGTGTAACCCCATATTTCCTTAGGACCCTTTCCAATTGGTCGTTATAAAAATGGGTTCCATGATCGCTTATGATCGCACGAGGGGTTCCAAACCGAGAAAACAAGCTTTTCAAAAACTTGACTACCACACGAGCATCATTGGTGGGCAAAGCCTTAGCTTCCACCCACTTAGATAGGTAGTCAACGGCGACAAGGATGTACTTATTACCACGAGATGATGGGAACGGCCCCATAAAGTCAATGCCCCAAACGTTAAAGATCTCACACACTTGGATGATATTTTGTCGCATTTCATAGTTTTGTAAGGCTTTTCCTTGTCGTTGGCACGAGTCACACGACTTCACAAGTTCATGTGCATCTCGGTAAATAGTAGGCCAAAAGAAACCGGCATCAAAGACCTTCTTAGCCGTGAGATTAGCACCGTGGTGACCACCCGTGGGTCCCTCGTGACAAGCTCTAAGGATGTTAGAAGCTTCGGTACCAAAGACACAACGTCGAATAATTTGATCCGCACAAGTCCGAAACAAGTAAGGGTCGTTCCAAAAATAGAACTTGACGTCACGAAAGAATTTTCGTTTTTCTTGAGTCGTCATACCCTTGATGATGAAGTTACCCGCATGGTAATTTGTGATGTCCGCAAACCATAGCGTAGAAGAATCAAGCTTAGAATTCACTACACCAAGTGTCTCCAGCGGAAACGTTTCGATGATTTCCTTGGGCTCGTAGACACTTTGGTGAGGATCTTCCAAACGAGAGAGATGATCGGCCGCTAGATTCTCGGCTCCTTTTTTGTCAACGATTTTGTGATCAACTTCTTGAAGGAGGAGAATCCAAAGAAGTAACCTTGTCTTTGCATCTTGTTTAGCCATAAGATACTTGATAGCGGAATGGTCAGTATACACTATGCATTTCGTCAAGACGAGATAAGGTCGGAATTTCTCAAATGCATACACCACGGCAAGGAATTCCTTCTCCGTTGTAGTGTATTTTAGTTGAGCCTCGGTCATCGTGTTGCTAGCATAGTGAATAGGCAAGAAGTGTTTTTCATGACGTTGCCCCAATACGGCTCCTATAGCGTAGTCACTAGCATCACACATGAGATCAAAAGGGGAGGTTCCAATTGGGAGCAACAAGAATGGGAGCTTCGGTAAGTTTCCTATTAAGGATTTCAAAGGCTCGTAGACAATCTTCGTCAAAGACAAAATGTGCATCTTTTTCAAGGAGATGTCTAATAGGTCGAGAAATCTTCAAAAAATCCTTGATGAATTGACGATAAAAGCCCGTGCGGTCTAGGAAACTCCTAACTCCCTTAACGGTTTTGGGAAAAGGTAATTTGGCGATGACGTCTACCTTAGCTTGATCTACCTCAATCCCCGCTTTCGAAACCTTGTGCCTTAAGATGATTCCACTTTTAACCATAAAATGACATTTTTCACAATTAAGCACAAGGTTGGTTTCCTCACAACGCTTCAAAATTCTCTCAAGATTCGTCAAACACGAAGTGAACGAACTACCAAACACGGAAAAGTCCTCCATGAAGACTTCCATCGTATTCTCGATCATGTCATGAAAAATAGCCACCATGCACCTTTGAAAGGTTCCCGATGCATTGCAAAGTCCGAATGGCATTCTACGATAGGCAAACGTTCCATATGAACACGTAAACGTATTTTTTTCTTGATCACGAGGATCGATGGGGATTTGGATGTAACCGTAAAAACCATCTAAAAAGCAATAGAAATCGTTTCCCGCAAGACGCTCCAACATTTGGTCCATGAAGGGCAAGGGCAAATGATCTTTTCGAGTGGCGTCATTCAACTTACGATAGTCAATGCACACTCTCCATCCGGTTACGAGTCATGTGGGAATTAACTCGTTGGCATCGTTTGGCACAACGGTCATTCCTTCCTTTTTAGGGACACAATGGATAGGACTCACCCAAGGGCTATCGGAAATTGGGTAAATCATTCCCGCGTCAAGGTGTTTTAGGACTTCCTTTTTGATGACGTCGTGAATTTTGGGGTTCACCCTCCTTTGACATTGGATTGCGGGATTGTAATACTCCTCCATTAAGATTTTGTGGGTACAAAATTTGGGATCGATCCCCTTAATGTCGGATAACTTCCATGCAATTGCCCCTTTGTGATCCTTTATAATATCTACAAGTGTGGTTTTTCATCATCCGAAAGATCTTTCGCAATAATAACCAGCAACTTTTCGTCCTCCTCCAAAAATACATATTCAAGGTGAGGAGGTAAATCTTTCAACTCGAGGATAGGTGGTTCCTAAATTGAAGATTTGGGCTCGATACTAATAACCACCTCGGGTGGAGGAAATGAGAAATCATTAAGAAAATCCTTGATAATCGAGAAGTCCTCATCATTGTCGAGGTCTTCGTCACAAGTACGTGGAACATCGAATTCTTCCAACGTAAAACCACCACCTTCAAATGGAGTGAAGGTTGGTGTCGAGTTATCAAGAATGGGATCTAGCATAGTGGAATTGCCACTATTTTCATCATAACCAAAACCTAAAACTTCTTGTGAAAATTTCTCACAAACAACATCGATCATATCAACGAGGTTTATGGTTGCAACAGAATAAACATGACAAATTAGAGAATTTTGAGTTGCGTTTATAACAAGTTCCTCGTCGTTGAAACGTAAGGTGATCTTTCTAGCATGCACATTAATTAAAGCCATAGACGTATCTAAAAACGAACGACCTAAAATGAGAGGAACTTGAGGATCCGTGAGAATATCGACAACAATAAAGTCTACCGGATAATAGAACTTTCCCACTTTCACAAAAAACGTCTTCCGCCAATCCACATGCGGGAATCGTGGAATGGTCGGCCACCTCGATAGACATTAGTGAAGGAGTAAGATTAGGAATATTGAGCGACTTGAAGATTGCAAGTGGCATCAAGTTAATACTAGAACCAAGATCGGCCAAGGCATAGCATTCTTCCATATCTTGGATTGCACAAGGAATCAAGAATTTACCGGGATCACCGACTTTTTGAGGTATGCGGTTAAGATAAACCGATGAACAACTAGACAATTGTTGCAATTTCTCCTTGTTGTTCAACATACTCTTAAAGTTAGCGGTAAATCGAGGCATCATGACCAAAGCATCGGCTAAACTCATATTAAAATAAACGTCACGAAACATTTTCATAAAAAGCTCAAATTGGTAATTGTCGCACTCTTGGCGTTTCTCTTTTCTAAGTCTCGATGGATAGGGAAAAGGTGGTGTGGGTTGAGGCATAGGCATAGCCTTTGGAATCTCGGGTTCCAAATGTGGTAATGGGTCAACCGTAGGTGTGGTATGAGCGGTACTTCGTGGGATTGGGATATGCTCCTTTTCGAGCACAACCTCGGGTTCTTCCTCAATTGCATCCTCCGTAGGAGCAATTGGTTGAGGAGTCGGTTCCTTAAGTGTCTTACCACTGCGTGTGGTAATCACTTTCATCTCTCCCTTAGGGTTCGATATGGTGTTGCTAGGAAGACTACTCGAAGACGGTTTGCAAATAATAGCCTCAAACATAGATGAAATTTTGTCCTCAAACATGGATTGCCTCTTCTTGGCCTTAATCATCTGTTGTTTTATTTCATGTTGCCCTTGTTCCATTTTTTTCGGTTTTGTTGTAACCTAGTTACATTTCTCTCCATTTTGTTTGTATGGATTTTAAGCTCAGTTGCTAACTCGTGTTTCAACTCCTTCTTCAAGTTGTTCTTAAACTCGGATGTTAGGCTAATGATTTCTCTTTGAATGTTGTCAAACCTAGCATCGTTTCCATTGGCGTATTCAACAAATTCATTTGGAATATCTTTCAAAGTTTGCAAACCCTTGTTGTTGTTTTGAAAATCATTGTTTTGATTTTTTTTTAAACTTGATTGTTATTAGCCCCTTGATTCCCATAGTTTCCTTTGTAATTGTTTTTAAAACCAACTTGATTGTTTCGATAGTTGTTGTTAGCATTTTGATTGGGAGCAAAACCCGGTGGAGTCAATTGATTAGAGCGGGTAACTTGACCGTTTTGGTTGTAAGTTCCCATGGCCGCGTAGGCACTCGAAGTGTTACCACCGTTGGTAATGCACTCGGAGAAATCATGACCTCCACCACAATACATACATGAAACCTCAACCGCTTTAGCCGTAGCGGGAGAACTTTGTTCTCCAACTTTGAATTCAATTAATAGTCCTTGAAGCTTATCAAAGATTTTGTTTTCCAAGTTTGCCTCAATTTGGCAAGCATCGATGGTATTGGACAAAGAAGGTGAAGCCGAAGACGAAGCCTTACAAACACTCGACATGTTCCGAGGACTATACACCTTAGATCTATTCTCAATTATCAACAACGCTTCCTCAACCGTTTTACACAAAAAATTACCACCCGCGACGGCATTTAGATAATCCCTTTCATGATCATTTAATCCATTGTAAAACGTGTCAATTTGATGCAAGTCGGAAAAACCGTGATAGGGAAATTCATGTAACATTTCGTTAAACATATTCCAAGCCGTTGAAAAACTCTCATTCAATTCTTGTGAAAATTTTGAAATCTCATTTTTCAAATGCGTAGTCTTAAAGGGCGGAAATAATTGGTTCACAAACTTAGAAACGAGATCCTTCCACGTCAATATAGAATTGGGTGGTTCTTTCTCTAACCAAATTTTAGCGGGCCCCGCTAAGGAATATGGAAAAAGCATCATCTTAATCGAGTCATTAGCAACATCCTTAAATTTGCAAGTGGCGGTAAGACGATTGAATTGGCGGATATGGTTGTGCGGCTTGTCCTTTTCATCACCACGGAATTTGTTGTTTTGGATCATCGACAACAAACCCATTTTCACTTCAAAATGCTCCGCAAGGATACCGGGAATCACAATAGCCTCTCCATAACCCTTGGTGGGTGCTTGAAGTAACTCCATCATAGTTCGATTCGCCATGGTTGGTTCTTCTCTTGCGATAGGTTCGTCAATAGGAGACTCCTCACTAGAAAGATTAGGTGTGGTTTCCTTTCGGTTTCTTCGTTTACGTGCACGTCTTGCTTGATTGCGAGTTTGCATAAACATCATGTACAACGTGGGGATGAGCAAAGAAAATTATTTTTGGTGTTTTTAATTTTTCCAATTTTTTTTGTCGTGTTTGATTATTTTTACTTTTTTTTGGATTTTTGTGATTGTATTAAGTAGACAAAAATCTACAAATCTCCTCCTTAATCAAATCTCTTGATTAAAGAAGCCTCAAGGAATGAAAACGATCACGTGAAGTGAACTCCTTCGATGACTTTAGAACGTTGGTGGAACACCAAAACGTTCAAGAGGGTTTAATCAAATGAAACCGAAATATGTATGATACTTAGATAATACTTTGGTTGGGAAACCCTCGATTAACCCTTTTTATCTAAGCACGCACAAGCAAGCGGGGAAACGAGGCGGCGCGAAGCACTTAAGAGCCTTTTTCCTTAGGGTATATTTTATAATACCCGCCTTATACCCACCTTATAGTTTGTGTTTTTCAAAATTAAGCTTCACGAAAGTATTTATCTATTTTGCCTTTTCTTTAATGTTTGAGATTCGAATACAATGATTGAGTAATGACCTCCCAATCAAGGTTGTGTTTTCACACTTTTTGAGTACTTGTGAATTTATTGTTCTACGTATACAATATAGTAATAATATTCACACAAAAAACGAAAACCAATAATACCTATTAGTAGAGTGCTACTAATACAAATATATATTATGGCTATATATAAAAACAAAAATTTCCAAATCAAAACACAACACGCCTCCCCGGCAGCCGCGCCAAAAATGATGTAGTGTTTTTACCACTCTTTAGGAAAAGAGAGCAAAATAGGGAAAGTATTAAGTGTCCGTTTAGGAAAACCAAGCACTAATGACCAATGAAGTTCAAGTTCGTTTCCCAAGGAGGCAAGTGCGTTGTGTTAAGAGATGGTTAATGGTTTGTGATTATATTGATGAGAAATGAAAAGAAGAAAAGAGATAAGAAGAGAATTACGGTTACGATTATGAATAAGACGAATAGTCGTGCACGTAAAACCGTAAAAAGTGACAAAATTAAAAATTTACCCTAAAATTTCCTAGAAAATTGCAATAAATCCTAAAAATGTAATTAGAGTTTACAAAAAATCAAAAATCACTCAAACCTTTTATTTAATTAAATAATAATTTTTTAATGCTAATTAAAGCCCAAAAATCAATTTAATTAACAAAAAGCCCAAAATGAGATTTTTTTCTCTTGTAAACCTCTAAAATGACTTAACTAAATTTAAACAATTTTTGAAAATTTTACAATTAATAAAAACTATTTAAAAACAATTAAAAACTATTAAAACTTAAAATAATTCTAAAAATTAATCTAATGACAATAAAAATATTCTAAAGATTTTAAAATTCCTAATTTAATGTATTTGATCTAAGAAAAATGAAAAACTTTGAAAAATTTTAATTTTAATTTTTAACAATAAAATAATAATAAAAATTCTAAAAAGTTGCAAACTAGTTTATTTTAACCTAATAAATACAGAAATGAAGTTGAAATTACCAAAATACCCATATTGGGCCTAGATATGGGCTAAAAGTCCAAACAGACCCCTTAATGGGCTCAAATAGGTCCAATAAGAAAAATGTTGTCTAAATAAGCCCAAAATCTCGTATTTGACTTAAAATTTGATTTTAAGAACAAAACTCTGAAGGACCAAAAGCTGAAAATGTGTTTAAGCTAGCTTATTTTAAAGCAGCTTATTCTTAATGGGCTTTTTGGCCCATTAAACTATAAGCTGATGCCATAAGCTAAAATTTGACACACAAGCTTCTTTTGAGTTACTTAAGAGATCTGTAAAAAGAAAATTGTAAAAAGCACAAGAAATAAGCCTGAAATAAGCCAAGACTCTCTTCACAAAACGACAAAATAGTCGTTTTTGAGTTATAGACTACCTCAAGTGCTAATTAAACTTTCAAAAGCTTTTAAATGACTTAACTAAGCAAAATAATCAAAAAGTTTTCAAATAAGCACAAGTAATAAGCCAGAATAAGCAGAAAAGCACTTGTTTAAAAGTCAACTTAATGAGTTTTCTAGTAAAAAGTCAAAGTCAAAGTCGTTTTCTAGTAAAAAGTCAAAGTCAAAGTCTAATAAGCTCTAGATCAAATAAATGGGTCAAATGAGGAAAATCTATCACAAAAAATAAGTTGTTGCAAGTCTGGATAAGCCAAATTGGCTTATGAATAAGCTGAATGACAAAATACACTAGCAGGGGCTAGTTTTGGTGGTTGAGCAGTGGGAACTTTTCCCCCTGCTTGACTTTCTTGACTTTTTGTCTTATATGACTTTTTGTTGGATTCAAGTTACAAACAAGGCACCCTTGTAATCAGTGGATCACAAGGTGTCAAGAACAATAAAAATATCACACTTCCAATCAGCCAATCAGTACAGTTAATTCAATTTATCACCAGATATGAACAATAAACAGATTTCACTCAATAAGCACTTTTAGCAAAAAATCAGTCAGCCAAACTTCACCAAATGCATACACAAGCTATAATAAAATTAAATGAACAAATCTAAACAGGTTTCATGCACTGATTCAAAGTCTAGATCAAGATTCATGCATATAAAAGTTACTGATTATCAAAGACTTGCAGTTATGAACACTTGCTGATATACTTAACCACACAGCCAAATTCAAACACTTAAATCCTCTTAACAGGTTATGTTGGATATGATTTAACACTTTTTATCCTAAGTCTAAGCCTAGAACTAGGTGTGCACCAAATCACAGTCCAAAATATCACTTAATCAAGATTTTATAAGCATATGTTTGATTTAGGTGTTCAAAAGCATACAACTTGCAGATATTCACTCAATGGCACTTCTTAAACAAGAAACACTAGCATACAATAGAAAACACTTAACAAATAACACAAATACTTTAATATGCAGTTGACCCAAACACCCCTTTATAATTTCAAAACAAGATTTTCAAATAAAAAGTAGGAATTAGGTTAGCACATGCATACATAATCATCAAAACATCAAACTTAATCAGAATCAACAAGATTTGGAGCCCAAGAACAACACATACACAAGCAGAACTCAAATATCACAAATATCCAAATTTTTAACAGATTTTGAGATTAAGGGTTCAAACCTCATGGATGTACATCCACACCCACGCATGTTTGAGCTTATGTGCTAGCAAGAACAAGCACAAGCTTCCAATATCAAGCTGCTAAGATGGAACAAAGTTAGAAGCAAAAATAATAAACAGAAAGGTGACAAATCCTTGATTAATGCAACCCTTGTACCCCACACTTGATTATCCCCAAGTTATAAGCCTCACAACACCTTGATAACACAATATCAGGGTGCTATGATCCACTTATAGCCCAAGAATTCCAAGGTGTACCAAGGACTTAGCAAAATATCAAGTTTTTAGGACTTTGAGCAATTTCTTGCACAAAGCTTAAGAAAACGTTTTGAGATTCAGTTTTAGCAAACATGTAACATAAACAAACAGAATAAGAGATTGACACTTGACTTTTCTTCATAATATTCAAACACTTTTCATTAAACAATGAACAAGGATTTACAGAAATGTGAACTAGGAAAAATTCAAGAGCAAACTGAAAATGAAATCCTAAGTGCCTTTATATAGGGTACAAATGTTCTATGAAAGCTGAAAAATACATAAACCATAATGTGTAGAAGTCCCAAATTTCCCTTGTGGATTTTGAATATCTTGGAATCATGTGACTTACTTTGGCAGGTTGTGTGAGTTGGCAAGGGTGAAATAGCATCTGAAGGCTTCAAACAAGCTTAGAATGTAAGTAGATATCTTGGGCGTTGGATGGCTGGCATAGTTTTGGCAGTTTCTTCCCAAGTGTAGCAGGGGAATCTTGTGTGGGGTTGTGAGGTGATGAGGTGTCCAAGTTAGGAGTTGGGTTATGATTATGATATGCTTAATCATAAATCTAGAGATGATGGAGGTTTAATTACATTACAATTAGGAAAACCCAAATCGTGTTCATCTGTGAATAGTAGCATGTTTAATCTGGTTTAGGATTCAAAAAGGTGTTAGGCTCCATTTTAATAAACTAATCACAGATTAGTTTAAGTTAGTTGTGAGTGGGAAATGAGGTGGAGAAAGGGTGGGTTCTGATTGGTAGGTTAGGTGAGTGGGACAAGTATCAAGCTTCCACTAGTCTAGGTAAGATTTGTGTCTTGGCAAAACACACCCCCTGCCTTCTATATTCTTTTCATTTCAGTTTTCATTAGCCAAAAAATGAATTCCCTTTATAACCAAGTTTTGGTTTTCACACTTTTGCCCCAAATACTTTTCCAAAGTATTTTCAGGGGTATATCTTGCCATTTGTTGATTCTTGAAGGGTTGTTTTGGCATTTTCTTCAAAAGTAATGGTCTTGACTTGTATGGTTGACTTTTTGGAGGACTAATATTGGCAAGTTATGATTTATGAGGGACCATTTTTGCCAATTCTTCAAAGTAGAGGGCCCTTTTTGTAAATTTGACAAACTTTAAGGACCAAACTTGTAATTATGAATATACAAGGGTTTAAAGTGTCGATTCTTCAATATTAGAGGACCCTGCTTGCATAATCTTCAAAACTTCAAGGGTTTTTCTTGGAAAATCTCCATTAGGGCTTGGTTCATTGTGCGGCTTTGTTTCCCGTGTTCGTTTTTGCATGTTTCTTGTGATCTTTTGTCATTTTCTCAATATCCGTACCTAAAATACACAAACAACAAACACAAGCATATATTTGGCCATTTTCATGATGTTTAATGCATTTAAAGCCCGTTTTGGACGATGAGACTATGTATAAAAGCAGTCTCATCAGGTAGATTTTCTACAAGCTTTATAGCTCGGTTTACAAGTGCTAGAATCACGGTTAGATCGTTGTATTACGTGTGTACAAGATCGTAATATAGTCTTACTTTAGACTATATCTTGGTTATATACGGTATAAGCCCGAATTGGTGATTCGTTCTTTGTCTTGTGGATTTGTTTTAGCGTAAAGGTATGTAACCCTAATTCGATTAATTATTAGTGTGTTATTATTATGATCTTGTTAAATCGCTTCCGCTATGTGTGCTTTTATCTCGTTTAGGGTTTTACATAATTGTTATGATGTTAATAAACCTACATTTTGTTATGGTGGATTTGGATTGAATTAAGTAATGGGAATGTGTTAAGGAGGTGATCTTGATCCTTTTTCGTTCTTGCTCCTTCTACTAATAACAACTATAGCTGCTCCAAATTGATGCTCATACAGAGTGTGACGTGGCACTCTTTGGTTGGCCACAGAAATTAGCACACGGATCATATCCATAAAGTATGAATTTAATTGGTTAAATCTTTATGATCCGTGTGATAGGTGAACAAGGCATTCTATTGGTCCAAATGGCAATTTTCATATTATCTTTTCCCTTTCTGATAGAATTAGCCCTTGTATTCTTCAGCTTTGGCAGATTTGAAATACTTTGTAGTAACTTTGAAGAACAACATCTTTAATCCTTGGAAACTTTGAATAATGGCAAACTTGGTCCTTGAATCTTCATGTATCTTACATCTTTGGTCTTTTGACTTGTTGACTTGGCCATAAATGATCCTCCTTTTGTCTTTTTCCTTTATAATTGACCTTGAAATCTGTGTTTATGTGAAAACGTATCATTTAACCTACACATTCACAAACAACAGAGAATACCACGTAATTCTGTTTTATCACATTAAAACTTGGTATTTTCCTTGTGTTTTAGGGGTTTTATAAATTATTATTGATATGAGATTTCACTCATATCAGACGACTAGCTTTTTGGATGCAAGGTCTTTCAAAGTCAATCCTCCTCTTCTACTAATGAAGACTACCTTCCGGATGCAAGCTCTCTTGACGTCAATTCTTCTCTTCCTCAAATAACGTGCAATCGATGACTACCACTTTGGATATGTGCTCTCTCGGCGTTGATTCTTCTCTTCTTCAAGACGTCGACTACCTTTTTGATTCGACAAAAGGGGGACAAGTAAGTGTAAACGAGTAACTTATACATTTTAATATGTGTTACGGTTAACTTGTTTGTCATCATCAAAAAGGGGGAGATTGTTAGTGCAAACATTACGATGTTTAGTCGATATAATCTCTTCGTGTTTTATTGATGACAAACGTATAACTCGCAATCATTATGTAAAATCTTAAGGTACACGTAATCACTCAAGAATACATTTGTATACTTCCCTCGACACATTCAAAATCGCATTCGGCATGAATCAATCAAGGTATGTACTGAAGGATTATTAACATCATAACAATTATATAAAACCCAAAACGAGATCAAAGCACACATATAGCGGAAGCGATTTAACAAGATCATAATTAACACAATTATAATTAATTGAATTAGGGTTACATACCTTTACGCTAAAGCAAATCCACAAGACAAAGAACGAATCACCAATTAGGGTTTATAATGAACACCACCAAGATATAGTCTAAAGTAAGACTATATTACAATCTTGTACACACGTAATACAACAAGCTAACCGTGATTCTAGAACGTCTAAACCGAGCTTCTACGCTTGTAGATAATCTACCCAACAACCCTAGAGAGGGGATAGGATTAGATTATAAGTAAAATAGATCAAACAAGAAAACCACCCAAAAACCCTTTGTAGGTTCTTCTTGCGATCGCAAAAGAGAGAGGGAGAGGAGAGATTTGTGTCTTTTGAATTATGAGGCGAGGGGTTGTTTATATAGGCTTAATTCTTGTATCCTAATAAAAGGAAAGTTTTTTTCCTTCCCCTTCCCTTCCTCTATAACTGAAGGCAAACACCCCCTTATGGGGTGTTCCGGAATCTTCCAACCTTCTTTGTATTTCTCTTACTTACTATAATTTATTTAACGCTCGTTAATACTTAACTCTTAAATATTTAACGATTGTGAAAGTTATGTCTCGGTTTAATTTAATAAATACATAAATATATTTATTAAATAAATTAATAAATACAATAAATATATTTATTAAATAAATTAACTCTTTACGTATTGAGTGCAATCCCGTAATCTCGAGTTTGATCCTATCACACGACTATTAAATATAATTCCATAAAATTTCAACTCCCACTTGGACATATTTCGAATATCGTGATTACATTGACTAGCGTCTAGTTACACTTAGCAATGTCTCTAGTACAACTCAAGTAAGGTCTCCTGGATAAAACCTTTTAATGATTCATCATTATTATTACCCTTTTATTTCTTATACAACGTTAATAAGGATATGGATCTCGGTCATTCCTTTCATTGACCATTATGTTTCTCGTTCACTGATTCAGCAAGATTACCAAAACAAATTTGGGTGTGGCCACAAAAACATCTTACTAAACCCACGAGGGGCCTAGTTGTATTATATTCCAAAATGAAATTGGAGGAAATAAATTTCATATTGACTACAAGCAAAACTTATGAATTTTTCAACACTTTCGAAAATAATCCTTATAGCTACCAGTTATGTTTAGCGTTAGATTATTCCAAAGAGATGCACTAGATTCATAACAGTTTCCTGGTATCTCAAGTATAAGGATAACTATTTATGATTTACTTGATGACAAAAATCCACAAAGTAAAATCATATAGTTGGAATAAGCCCAATACTCAATTCATCGAATATCATCCAAAATCGATCAATATACTTTCAAGTATACTCTATCGCAATTTTGATTTGTCTTAATTTAATAATATTCTCCATATTATTAATCGACAACGGACATTTAGCATAACAATTTATTCATGGATTAAGTAAAAACATGTAAAATATGATACACTATTAAATAATAAGAATAAACGAAACCCAATCTTTATTTTATTAAATAATAATGTCTAACATCCTTTATCCAAATACTAATCACAGATTTATTGCATGAGTTCGCTAGCTAGTTGCATCCCAATAGCCTTGGCATGCTTAACTACCTTTGGTCTATGAAAAGCCTCAGTAAAAGGATCAGCCACGTTATCATCTGTGTGAAATTTTATTAATTTGATTTCACGAGCTTCAAAATTTTCTCGTACGTAGTGATGTCTACGTTTAAAGTGTCTGGCACCTTCCATGACTCTAGAATCATTGGCGAATATGATTGCGGAAGAATTATCCCAATACATATTTATTAGGTTCTTTTATTGCAAGCATCATCCCAAGATCTCCAATAAAATTCCTAATCCAAACCACATTTAGTTATGTATATGGCTACCCTCCGAATACCAAAACATTTTTTTCGTATTTCTCAAATACTACAGAAAATGTTTTAACAGCAACCTGGTGGAGCTTCCCAGGATTCTGTTGGTATCTACTAACCAAGTTCTGAGCAAACGCCACATCAGGCCTTGTGCATCTTACAGTATACATAATAGATCCTATAGCAGAAGCGTAAGGCACCTTCTGCATGTTTGCCTCCTCTTCAGGAGTTGATGCATCCATCTCATGACTCAGATTATGCTTAACTTCCATAGGTTGAAAACCTTTCTTGGAATTATGCAGGTTATACTTCTTCAATATCTTATCTATATAAGCATCTTGACTTACACCAATTAACCGCCTTTTCCTATCCCGATAGATCTTAATTCCCAGAATGTATGTAGTTTATCCTAAATCCTTCATAGAAAAACATTTACCAAGATAATCCTTAACCACTTGTCTTGGAATGTTACTTCCCATGATTAATATGTCATCAACATATAGGACTAGAAACACTACATCACTCCTACTAGCCTTGCGATATACACATGGCTCATCATGATTTTTAATAAATCCAAACTTTTTGATTTGTTCATCAAAATTTTTATTCCATTGACGTGATGCTTGCTTCAAACCATAAATAGATCTTTGAAGTTTGCACACGTGTCCTGGATTCTTAGGATCAACATACCCTTCTGGTTGCTGCATATAGATGTCTTCATCTAAGCGACATTCAAGAAGGAAGTTTTAACATCCATTTTCCATATCTCATAGTCATAGTATGCTGCTATAGCTATGAGGATCCTAATAGCTCTTAAGTCTGCTACAGGAGAAAATGTCTCCTCATAGTCTATGCCTAAAGTTTGAGTAAAACCTTTAGCTACTAAATGAGCTATATAGGATTGCACTTTTCTATCCATGTGGGTTTTCTTGTTGTATATCAACATATGTCTGGCTACTTTTACATTTGGTGGTGGATCCACAAGAATCCAAACATCATTAACGTTCATGGATTTCATTTCCTCATCCATAGCAACCATCCACTTATCCTTCTCTGGATCAAGCATGGCGGATTTATAATTAGCAGGTTCACCAAGATCCCCTACTTCATCATCATCCTCTATGATATGACATATATTGTTATTTGCATTTTTAATCCTTACGAATCTACGCAGAGGAGCTAATTCTGGTGGAACCGCCAGACTTTCTAGTTCTACAGGAATTCCATCGCTAGTGTTTTCAGAAGGTAATGTGTCTATATGACTCTCTTCAAGATCATAATCCCACTGAATTCTTGATTTACGAGATCACTTTCAAGGAAGTCTCCATACCTAGCAACAATCACTTTGTTCTCAAGTGGATAATAAAAGTAGTAACCCATAATTTCCTTAGGGAATCCTACAAAGATACATTTCACATACTGTTGTTGTAGTTTGTCTCCCGAGTCATGTTTCACATAAACCTCGCAACCCCAGACCTTTAAATAAGACAAATATGGATTTTTTTCCATGCCATAGTTCATATGGTGTCTTATCGACCTTCTTTGTGGGAACCATATTTAAAATCCGAACGGCTGGCTCTAAAGCATAATCCCAAAAGGATAAAGGTAAAGTTTTAAGATTAAACATAGATCGCACCATATCTAATAATGTACGATTTCTCCTTTCGGATACACCATATTGTTGTGGATTATAGGGAGAAGTAATATGTTTAACAATTCCATTCTCACTTAGATAATCTTTAAACTCTTGACTTAAATACTCACCACCTCTATCAGAACGAAGAGCTTTAATCTTCTTTCCTAGTTGCAGTTCTACTTCTGCTTTAAACACTTTGAATGTTTCAAATACCTCATGTTTATGTTTAAGTAAATAAACATAACCATAACGGCTATAATCATCCTTAAATGTTAAGAAGTATCTAGCACATTTCCTTGACACATGTCTAAGTGGTCCACACACATCAGTATGTATTAATCCAAGTAGATCAGTAGCTCTTTCAATATTACTATTAAAAGTTTTCTTGGTTATCTTTCTAGAGATACAAGACTCACATTTATCAAATGATTCATCATTGATATTTTCCAAAAGACCTTCACGTTGAAGCTTTTGTATACGAGTCTTTCCAATATGGGCAAGTCTACAATGCCAAAGATAAGAAGAGTTATTGTCAAACTTTCTCTTCTTATTCATGCTAAAGACAAAATTATTATTATTCTTAGATTCATTATCATGCACGTCTAATTCAAACACACCATTCACAAAAATTGCATTAAAATAGAAAATACCATTTTTCCAAACAGAAATTCCATTATTATCAATCGTGTGAACGAATCTATTATTCAACAAAGAAGAAAAGGAAATAACACCCCAAACAATTGTAGGTGCATAATGACAATCATTTAAAATCAGTACTAAACCCGAAGGTAAAACTAAATTAAATGTTCCTATAGCTTCAACTGCTGCTTGTGCGCCATTGCCCACTTGCAGAAACTGTTCCCCATAGGAAAGCTTCCTTTCTAGATTAAATCCCTGTAGCGTATTACAAATGTTAATACCGCATCCCGTATCATATACCCAGGAATTTAATTTGTATGTTAAATTGAACAATTCAATCATAAATAAAGTACCTGAAGCTGTAGCGCTCTGCTCAGACTTCTTCGTTATTTCTCATAAATCTTCGAGGTAAAGAGGGCAATTCCTCTTCTAGTGACCACTTGCCTTGCAATGGTGACAAGACTCATCCTTCTAGGACCTATTCTTCTTGACAGTTTACTACTTAGGTTTTGAATAAGTCGCAACTTGTTTGTCCTTATCACCCTTTACTTTGCCTTTCTTCTTGTTCGCTTGTGGTTTTGGCTTACTTACTCTACCCTTTTGTATGGTTAGTACAGGAGGCGTAGAACTAGATGCCTTGTCCTTTAACCTCTTTTCATAGTCAATGAGCATTACATGCAAATCATTAACTGTCTTCCCTGTTCAATGCATATTATAGTTTAAAATAAAATCATTGAAGTCCTTGTTAAGGGACCTATTGATCAAGTTGATAGCCATATTATGATCATAGGGTTGTCCTAGTGCAATGAGTTGTTCCATATAACCCCTCATCTCCAAGTAATGGGCACTAATAGACTTTCCTAGAGCTTGCTTGCAGCTATGCAAAGCATCTAATAAGTCGTAGATATCCACACCTTGCGGCTTTTCGAACATAGCCTTGAGCTCATCAAGCATTTGCTTTAGTGAAAATAACGCATACTTATGTTGAAGTGGAGGAGCTGTTTTACCTAGCATTAAGCAAGCCACCTCAGAGTGATTCTTAACATAAGCAGCGTGTTCAAGCCATTGCGCATCAGATGCTCCTTCAGCAAGATCCTCCGGATAAGGAGTGGTCAAGATATTAATAGTACCCGCTACTCTCAAGACAATTCTTAGTGAGCGGTACTGTGACAATCCGTCAATTTATGGTTGATATTTTATTCACAATATTTATTTGAAAACATTATTTTAATATTACAATATGAACTCACTTATTTTTGGGAAGAAATTTGGATTTACGTCTTGAAGTAGCATCGACTACGTCTAAACCGGAGGAGTCTACGTTACGTGCTCACGTTTACATACACCGTTTTGGTGACAGTCCGACATTTCAGAAAATAAATTTATCCGTGAATATTATTTTGGAGTTTTAAATTTGTGTTGGTTCATAAACTCACAAATTTACGAGAAGAGATTAGGACTTACGATTTTATATTAACGTCCTTCACGACTAAACCGGAAACCCTTAGGATTACGTATTTACGTTTTTGAACTCCGTTTTTGATGAGACAATTTTTATTGGATTCGTTTTGTGACGTTGATTCATAATTTATAAAAACGTTTTTCGTAAAACGACCCGAGGGCACGCAAATCGAGAAAACTAGAATCGAGAAATACCCGTAAACTAGTGAGATGGGACAAAATACATTGTCCCACCCCACTAGCTTAAGTTGGACGACACAACATGACACCACACACTAAGGTGGCATCATGTTAGCTAACTTACTCCAAGTGTAAGCTTAGCTTACACCTTAAGCATTACCTTCCCACTTGTTTACACAAAACCACTAGCAACTTCACTTCCACCATTTCTTACATGCAAATTCTCTCAAAACTCTCTCAAACCACTCACCCTTGCCGTCCAAAATTAAGCAACAAACACCCCTTTTGATCTCTTCTAGCCATGAAACACATGTTTACTAGCTCTATTAAGGAGTTATCTTGAAGCCTTGCTCATTTGGTGGCCATTTTAACATCATTGGAGGTGATTTGCTTGTGTCCTAGGGCTGATTTTCCAACATATGTTCTTGGTATTTGATGGTCTTGGAGTTACTTGTTGTATTCATCAAGTTCTTGTCTTCCAAAAACAAGGAATACACTTGGTTGGTAAAGAAGATCATCCTCTCTATTTTTCTCTTGTTATTTTGTAAAGAACAAATGTATTTTCTTTCATTTTGTATATTTATATGATGTATATATGATGATAAAAATGTTGTGTGGGGATCAAGTGTTGATAAATATGCTTAAAAATGTTAATAACTATAAGAAATGAGGCTAAAATCTTGATTATTTAGTTGGCTGTATAAAAACAGTATATAACTAAAATATGAACTGATAAAATTGCTGGGTATGATCCATTTACAGTAAGTACAAGATGTTATACACATGTGAGAGTTGGCCATGCAATGGAATCAAAATAATGAGTGAGATATGATCAAAACAAGTTAGGTGGTCTAATCTGAATAAGCAGTTTTGTAGGGACTGTTAAGGCATGATAAACTTAAAATGGGCAGTATCTATAACTAAGTTAAATGTAGCACATAATATGAAGAACATGTCACCCAAAAATGAGCTTCTAATTCATTATAGAACTCTAAATATGGTAAAAATGGTGAACATGAAGATAAAAATCAGATTTTTAAGAATTAATGTTTATTATTGTTATATAAGCACTCACATTTTATTGTATAAAATGTAAAAATAAAAACCCACTAACTTATAAAACTTATTTATATAAATATATAAAAGGTTAATTAGATGGATAAATTATATAAATGGTAATGAAATAATATTTATAAGTAATAAAAACTATAAACTTGATTTTTACGACTTCTTCGGCTATCGCCGTAAAATTAACGTTTTTCGCCAAATAAAACTTAGACGACCAAACCCGTCTAATGTAAAGTTTATAAAAGTCATATACTGATATATAGGTAACTAATACAAGTAAAAACCGATAAAACCCGAACTATAAGAAATACGGACATTAACGAGCTAACTAAACATATTGGACTAATAATTGGACTAAATAAGATAAAAACTTGTATAAAGAGCATATTGGGCTTAACCCATTTGGGACCAACTTGGAAAGTATATATACTGATAATATAAGTATAAAAGGGATTAAAACAAGTTCAAGAACTTATAATAGGCTTATTGGACCTAAAACACGTGAATAGGTAAAACGAGAAAACTAGTATAAAAGTTATCGACACATAACACAAAAATGAGTAAATGAGGATATGTAAACCCACTTGATCATCATATATAAATAATCATCATATGTATACATAATTGTTATTTTTATAAAGTCATTGGACATGAGTCTAAGACGAGTATTATTTGTCTAGGTTTCCGTGATTGAAGCACGTACCGTACGTCCGAATTGCCGATAACCCGCCTTCCCACATCAACGTGAGTTCATAGCCTTGCACTCTTTTAAATGTTTTATAAATGTTTTATAAACCCGCGAGGGAGATAACATGTTACTTTTTATAAAGTTAGGACACCATTTGTCCCGATTGTTTGTTTATTGATTTGGACCCGAATGATTGAATGACCCGATTGTATGACCCGATAAATGATTAAAGGACCCGATAGATGAAATTAAATGGATTATTAAAGTTAGGTTATGTCACTAAAAGTCCCATTAGAATGAATTGTGAACTACCGGGATTTGGTAGACGCTTGTGCATATAATAGTACTATTTGGGGACGATCACCCCAGTTCGCGCCTTGACGGTTGATCCCCGTCGTGCCACATTGATTGGTAAGCGAATTTATTGTATGAGAAGATTTCCATAGCGTGACCTTTATGACGACACGCTACTTAAGATGGGCAAAATTGGTATCGGGTTAGCTACCCGTTGTTGGTTTAGTAAGGTAACAATGTCATGCGGCTTATAATAATCCAAAACTAACGAAATACTACTAGATGCTCCGAGTTACGATGTATTGCCTGACTAGCAATACAGGGTCATACTAGTGATATTATGTTTGTATTTTGGTTTTCATAACCATATTCATATAACGGTTTTTATTTTCATACAACGTTATAAGACGTATTGTATGACGTTTTTACGACATTGGCTCGTATAATGATTTTTAAGGCAAATGCCTATACTATGATTTTGATAAAGATTTGTATAAAATGATTTTGGCTATTTTATGGCCTATTACAATGATTTGTACAAAAATGATTTTCGGTAAAAACTTTATACCGATATTATATTGATGGTTTATTAAACTCTTTGTACGAAATGATTTTTGGTAATAATTTTATACCAAAGTTATATTGATGTAATTTATTAAACCCTATGAATTCACTCGGCGTTATCGCTGACCTTTTCTTTTAACCTGTTTTATCTCAGGTACTTGAAGGTAATTCTCGGGAAGACGACAAGAATTCATGGCCCGCACTTAAACAATATTTTCCATTCAAATATTTTGTAAAACTTTGTATGAAATGTAATGACTTGGGACCGATGTAACTTTGATGTTTATGAATGGAAATGATTTATTATTAAACGACGCGATTTTTATGCGTTGTCTATGATGTGAGTAATGTGCTATCCCGTAACACCAACTAGTCTTCCGCTGTATTGAGTTGTATAAATTTGGGGGTGTTACAGTTTGGTATCAGAGCTCTCGTTATAGAGAACGAAAGATTTTTAAAACCAAGATTTTGAATAAAACTTTTCAAAATCTTTTAACTATAAACATTTTTCTAAAATGTCTAAAAATCTTTTGACTATAACGGTGCCGAAGAATTCCCGAGTTACCGACAAGGCCAAGACTGAGTAGTGTTATTTTAATGTATATATAACTTGGATTATATATATATATATATATATATATATATATATATATATATATATATATATATATATATATATATATATATATATATATATATATATATATATATATATATATATATATATATATATATATATATATATATATATATATATATATATATATATATATATATATATATATGATGTAATTTTATTACATGATTGTTTGATGATTATTTTGATTTTTATACGAGGTATTTATACGACGTAGATTGTCACAAGTAACCCTAAATCCCCTAGTAAAGTAATCGAAGCTATTCTCGTAGGAATTCTAGCTATCCTAGATCTAAACCAAGTTGTGGATATTTATGATCCCAACAAATGGTTGATATTCGTAGAAATGTAGATATTAGTTGATTGCGATATTGAAGAAGAATTGGCAAGATTAAATCTGATATCGATGTCATGACGATCTTTTCTTATAGAGTGGAGTTTGACAAAACATTACCACCTAGGAAGATGTCATCTGATTCGTTGTCATCCAATTCTTAAATTGAAATCGAAAGGGTGAATGTTGCACTTGAGACTTTTATTGGAACCATTACCCAAAAGCCTCATGCCACTAATACCTTTTCGAGAAGTCTAGTTGAATGATCAAGTCATTTTATATTAATGACTCATCTAATAATTGTTGTTGTAAGAGCTATAAGATTGGAAATTAAGTGTTGATTCATATTGAGATTGTATTGCCTTTACAAGGCCGAAGAATAAGGTTGTAAGTATTGGAAAATGAGGTAGGATATCGAATTGAGTATAAGTTAATTGAAACTTGAATGAAGTAAAATTTAACTTGTATGGAATATGAGATTGTTAATAGAAGTCGTTAAGTTCTGTGATCGAATTATAAGGTTTTAAATGATTATAGTTTGTGTTAAGGCTTGTTCCTAGGCTATTGTCCACTAACGAGGATGCCCAGTGTCCAAGAAATAAATTGAAGAAATCTTCTTCTGAATTGGGACCGATGGATCTTTCGGGACATGTGGAACACCTAATGACTCTTGTAGATTAGTATTCATTGTGGTATCTTTTAAAATCCCTAACTTAACTGAGATATCAGTTGGTAGGATGAGTTCTGAGAATTGTATGACATAGTGACACGTAATGTGTTACGGTACAATTTTTACTTGTTTGTGATTAATGAAAAGACTACCTATGATTGCTAAATTCTACATGTATCGATGTTATCTATCCTTTATTGCTTCATCCTAATGTTCGCATTAGTGATGCAACCATTGAACAAGTACTCATCTTGATTTGAGTTACGTCGCGGATTATTCTTTTGAGTGCCATCAAGATCATGAACCTCATGATTATTTGGCTAAGCTCATTTCCTATCATATCGTAGTTAATTCTTGGTGAACAAGCTTTCATCACTCTTTTGCAGATCACACATTGTTTTTATAAAGTTAAAACGGTATCCTTTGAGAAAATTTAATTTTCATCACAATAAGGATTATTCAAAGTGAGATTTATAAGTGATTGATATCAAAATGAAGTTGTTTATGAAACGCTTTGGAAACTTAATTATTTTCATAACAAAGAAAATCTTTGTAAATTTATTTCTGATTCTTATTTAAGAATTAAGCATGAAAATGTTTTTATTATAAACATGATGATAAAATTTTGACGAACTGAGTATTGCATCGTTAATCTTGAAAATTGTATATAGTTGCGCGCCTACATACAATTTGGAATGGACCATGCAAGGCTGATTAGTAGTCACCATAAAATTAATGAATAAACACTACATTTTCTTTGAAGATTGTGAAAGAATAAATTTTTTGAGATCTGCAAGAAGTGAAAAATAGGGACATAATGTTAGAGACATCTACATATGTGCCTGTGCCATCTATTCTTCTGAGTCGAATTTACTCATCTGTGGAAATTGTCTTATTTGACGATTGACAATTCTTTCTTGTCCAATTCTCCCGTAGTGAGATTCCTAAGAAAAGTATCTGATTACCGAGTGTTGATACCCGACTGGATGTATTGACGTTCTTATCATTTCTTATGATTTGATTTCATTTGAATGACTTGGGTAACGATCCGAGGAGCTTTCGAATGCGTACTTAAATTATGAAAACATGGGATATACTCATATTCGTTAAATGTTTTCGTCTGTATCTGATTTGAAATTCTCTCGCATAGATTATGCGTTGACCTTACTCTTTTAATAGTAGTTGTGTCTCCAGATATCCTTGAATTTACGAAGGATTATGAGTTATTATTAGTCTTTTGAGAAGTTCACATCTTATTGACGGCAATAAAACTGGAAAGTTGATAGTGCCAGTAAAATGGATTGATTGATTATGACATGACGACATTGTATTAATTGATGGGAACTTGAATAGAATTCCCCTAAATGATAAGATGTTGATTATCAAAAGTGATCTAAATAATTCTTGATGAATGACCATATCCTGCATTAGACTTAAAATTATACCATGAATGATTGTAAACTAGTTATAGATATTGTAATCTAGAAAGAAGCTAATGTGAATATACTAAAAGATGTTTATGTTATCTGAAACTTTAGGAGGTATTTATTGGTGAATTACCTAGACTTTTGCCATTTAGGAAAGTCAAATTTGGTATTGATTATATTTCCGGTGCTGCACTTGTGGCTTGTGCACTGTACGTCAGCACCATCTGAATTTAAGGAATTACCGTACAACCGAGAGAGTTGTCGGAGAAAGATTTTATTATACCAAGCCTGTCATCATGAAGAGCTATGGTGTTATCATTCCTTATATTTATAGATTACTGTGAACTGAGTAAATTGACAATCGAAAACGATATCCATAACTCGAAATGGAAGATTTGTTCGATCATTTACAAGGTTTTTGATCCTCAGCATGGTTATCATCAACTTCGCATCTGCGAAAAAGGATTATGTATTCCAGTCACTACATCCTGTACTTGTATTGAACATTATGAGTTTCACGTGGTGACGTTTGGATTGACTAATACACATGTAGCATTCATAAATTTGGTGAATCACATGTGTAGGCTGTAATTTGATAAATTCATGTTCGTGATCATTAAGGACTATATGTTTGTTTATAAGAATAAGAATGAAGTTAATAATTAATTATAGATTGCCCTGAATTGGCCGAACGATAAAATCTGTACTTTGAATATTTAACATGTGATTAAAGACTAAATCCTTTATATTAATTGACCGTGCGATTAATAGATAATGGAATCTATGTTGACTCTTAGAAATTAAAGCCCTTTTAAGACCTTAAATTTTACCAGAAAGAAATGGAAATATGTTTTGACAAATATTTTATCAAAAAGGATTTTAAGGGATTATTCCCTTATACACAAACCATTTAACTAAACTTCTGTTTAGTGGTAAATGTTTGTGTATACCTCAAGATAACTCAAGAAGGATTGAGGAAACCATTTAAACCATGACTTAAAATTTGAAACGATAATTTTTGGTTTTTCAACTAAGAAAATTTTGACCAAAATATAAATAAAGGTTTTCGAACATTTAAGAATCTTATTAAATATTTTCGATAAATCAACAAAAATCTTGTTAATTAAATTCAAATTATTTTTGAACATTTTATATAATTGGTCGAACTAAGAAATTTAAAATTTTTACGTTTACGTTTCATAAAAATTTAATAATTATTATTTAATTAATTGTAATAATTATCGACGCTTTAAACACCGGATTGAGAAAAACTGATAAAAATGATAGATAAGACGAAACTGAAACTTAGAAAATATGAAGAAAGGTGAATGTAATTACTGACGCATAATATAGAAAGAATATCTGAGTGAATTGTGGACATGATAATTATATCATCATGAGAAGTGAATATAGATACCGACGCATTATGTACAAAAGATAAAGAACCAGTTAGGACATGTTCCTTAATAATGAAGGTGCAAAAATAAATTACCGAACGATATAAAAATAAACAATGTTTGTAAAAAGGATAATATAGATAATAAAAGGGGTTCGCGGCTAATGTGAACCATTAGAATTGAGAAGCCAATAGCGTTAAATGTTTTAAAGGCTACTTGTGGTTGCCTAAATAAGGAGATTTTGAGATATAGTTATGTTGGAATTTGTAAGTATAAGTATTATATGTATGTCATTTTTGACTAAAAGTATCTTTGTCTGAAGAAGTTGTACTAATGGCAATTATGAAGGCAGACATCGCCTCATACATTAGTAAACGTCTAGCTATTGCAAAGGTCATCATCCGAATTTGATTCGATTTGAGTCATCGTCGACAGACTGACCAAGTCTGCTAATATCATTCCCGTTAATGATAAATGCAAAAGAGTTATGTAAACATAGTGTGCCTGTATCGAACATCTTTATCAAGATCCTCGCTTCGCATCAAATTTCTAGAGATTTGCTCAGAAGTCATTGTGAACGAATCTTGATGAGAGTACTATGTACCACCCCAAATCGAAGGGACGAGGTAAAGTAACGATACAAAGTAATATAAGTGCTGTTTTATGTTTGAATGATTGACCTTTGGTAATAGACCGTATAATCGTTTTCCTTTGAAAAGATTATCATCGATAACCATCGTTATAGGATTAAGATCGAATCTTGTTAGGATCTAAATATTAGAGCATATGTAAGCAGGAGTTGAGATGAAGACACCCGACATACACCCATTGTGAGTTGGACATGTCTTTTAGGTTTAAGGTTTCCTATGATGGCAAACCTAACCTTACAAAATACCCGACCCGCGAGATCTGAAATGATTGTTGAAATTAGGATCTAATTATTGACAGCCGATAGTGGGCAAGAGGTTATGTGAATATGAAATGTAGATCTTGAAGTGCCAAATGGGTAGCGAAGTTATGCCATAATATTTAACCTTGGAAAAATGAATTCATGATCTGACAACTCATGGGATATAAGTCCCCGTTGTATGGGACCATTGAGATGATGTAAAAGTTGGGATTGAAAGGCATATAAGCTGGATCTACCCTAGGACTTCAAGAACTGCGTGAATTATGTTTCGTAAATCGAACTTGATGGAATATCTATCAAGTGAGAATCTGATTATTCTTAGTAGAGCTTAGATCGGCGAAAAGTTGCATTCATCAAAAACCCGTGAACATCATGGATAGAGAAAGTAAGTCAACATTAAGCCTGATCTTATTCCCGTAATTATGTTTGATAAAACTCGCATATTGTAATGAATTGCACTTGTGAGAAAAGACCGAATGTGGAGGAAATACCCACATAGCTTTAACTCTATAAGAAGCGAGTAGTAAGATGATCTTTGAGGACAAAGATCCTGTTTAGGGGTAAATGCTGTGACAATTCGTCAATTTATGGTTGATATTTTATTCACAATATTTATTTGAAAACATTATTTTAATATTACAATATGAACTCACTTATTTTTGGGAAGAAATTTGGATTTACGTCTTGAAGTAGCATCGACTACGTCTAAACCGGAGGAGTCTACGTTACGTGCTCACGTTTACATACACCGTTTTGGTGACAGTCCGACATTTCAGAAAATAAATTTATCCGTGAATATTATTTTGGAGTTTTAAATTTGTGTTGGTTCATAAACTCACAAATTTACGAGAAGAGATTAGGACTTACGATTTTATTTTAACGTCCTTCACGAATAAACCAGAAACCCTTAGGATTACGTATTTACGTTTTTGAACTCCGTTTTTGATGAGACAATTTTTATTAGATTCGTTTTGTGACGTTGATTCATAATTTATAAAAACGTTTTTCGTAAAACGACCCGAGGGCACGCAAATCGAGAAAACTAGAATCGAGGAATACCCGTAAACTAGTGAGATGGGACAAAATACATTGTCCCACCCCACAAGCTTAAGTTGGACGGCACAACATGACACCACACACTAAGGTGGCATCATGTTAGCTAACTTACTCCAAGTGTAAGCTTAGCTTACACCTTAAGCATTACCTTCCCACTTGTTTACACAAAACCACTAGCAACTTAACTTCCACCATTTCTTACATGCAAATTCTCTCAAAACTCTCTCAAACCACTCGCCCTTTCCGTCCAAAATTAAGCAACAAACACCCCTTTTGATCTCTTCTAGCCATGAAACACATGTTTACTAGCTCTATTAAGGAGTTATCTTGAAGCCTTGCTCATTTGGTGGTCATATTAACATCATTGGAGGTGATTTGCTTGTGTCCTAGGGCTGATTTTCCAACATATGTTCTTGGTATTTGATGGTCTTGGAGTTACTTGTTGTATTCATCAAGTTCTTGTCTTCCAAAAACAAGGAATACACTTGGTTGGTAAAGAAGATCATCCTCTCCATTTTTCTCTTGTTATTTTGTAAAGAACAAATGTATTTTCTTTCATTTTGTATATGTATATGATGTATGTATGATGATAAAAATGTTGTGTGGGGATCAAGTGTTGATAAATATGCTTAAAAATGTTAATAACTATAAGAAATGAGGCTAAAATCTTGATTATTTAGTTGGCTGTATAAAAACAGTATATAACTAAAAGATGAACTGATAAAATTACATGGTATGATCCATTTACAATAAGTACAAGATGTTATACACATGTGAGAGTTGGCCATGCAATGGAATCAAAATAATGAGTGAGATATGATCAAAACAAGTTAGGTGGTCTAATCTGAATAAGCAGTTTTGTAGGGACTGTTAAGGCATGATAAACTAAAAATGGGCAGTAGCTATAACTAAGTTAAATGTAGCACATAATATGAAGAACATGTCACCCAAAAATGAGCTTCTAATTCATTATAGAACTCTAAATATGGTAAAAATGGTGAACATGAAGATAAAAATCAGATTTTTAAGAATTAATGTTTATTATTATTATATAAACACTCACATTTTATTGTATAAAATGTAAAAATAAAAACCCACTAACTTATAAAACTTATTTATATAAATATATAAAAGGTTAATTAGATGGATAAATTATATAAATGGTAATGAAATAATATTTATAAGTAATAAAAACTATAAACTTATTTTTTACGACTTTTTCGGCTATCGTCGTAAAATTAACGTTTTTCGCCAAATAAAACTTAGACGACCAAACCCGTCTAATGTAAAGTTTATAAAAGTCATATACTGATATATAGGTAACTAATACAAGTAAAAACCGATAAAACCCGAACTATAAGAAATACGGACATTAACGAGCTAACTAAACATATTGGACTAATAATTGGACTAAATAAGATAAAAACTTGTATAAAGAGCTTATTGGGCTTAACCCATTTGGGCCCAACTTGGAAAGTATATATACTGATAATATAAGTATAAAAGGAATTAAAACAAGTTAAAGAACTTATAATAGGCTTATTGGACCTAAAACACGTGAATAGGTAAAACGAGAAAACTAGTATAAAAGTTATCGACACATAACACAAAAATGAGTAAATGAGGATATGTAAACCCACTTGATCATCATATATAAATAATCATCATATGCATACATAATTTTTATTTTTATAAAGTCATTGGACATGAGTCTAAGACGAGTATTATTTGTCTAGGTTTCCGTGATTGAAGCACGTACCGTACGTCCGAATTGCCGATAACCCGCCTTCCCACATCAACGTGAGTTCATAGCCTCGCACTCTTTTAAATGTTTTATAAATGTTTTATAAACCCGCGAGGGAGATAACATGTTACTTTTTATAAAGTTAGGACACCATTTGTCCCGATTGTTTGTTTATTGATTTGGACCCGAATGATTAAATGACCCGATTGTATGACCTGATAAATGATTAAAGGACCCGATAGATGAAATTAAATGGATTATTAAAGTTAGGTTATGTCACTAAAAGTCCCATTAGCATGAATTGTGAACTACCGGGATTTGGTAGACGCTTGTGCATATAATAGTACTCTTTGGGGACGATCACCCCAGTTCGCGCCTTGGCGGTTGATCCCCGTCGTGCCACATTGATTGGTAAACGAATTTATTGTATGAGAAGATTTCCATAGCGTGACCTTTGTGACGACACGCTACTTTAGATGGGCAAAATTGGTATCGGGTTAGCTACCCGTTGTTGGTTTAGTAAGGTAACAATGTCATGCGGCTTATAATAATCCAAAACTAACGAAATACTACTAGACGCTCCGAGTTACGATGTATTGCCTGACTAGCAATACAGGGTCATACTAGTGATATTATGTTTGTATTTTGGTTTTCATAACCATATTCATATAACGGTTTTTATTTTCATACAACGTTATAAGACGTATTGTATGACGTTTTTACGACATTGGCTCGTATAATGATTTTTAAGGCAAATGCCTATACTATGATTTTGATAAAGATTTGTATAAAATGATTTTGGCTATTTTATGGCCTATTACAATGATTTGTACAAAAATGATTTTCGGTAAAAACTTTATACCAATATTATATTGATGGTTTATTAAACTCTTTGTACGAAATGATTTTTGGTAATAATTTTATACCAAAGTTATATTGATGTAATTTATTAAACCCTATGAATTCACTCGGCGTTATCGCTGACCTTTTCTTTTAACATGTTTTATCTCAAGTACTTGAAGGTAATTCTCGGGAAGACGACAAGAATTCATGGCCCGCACTTAAACAATATTTTCCATTCAAATATTTTGTAAAACTTTATATGAAATGTAATGACTTGGGACCGATGTAACTTTGATTTTTATGAATGGAAATGATTTATTATTAAACGACGTGATTTTTATGCGTTGTCTATGATGTGAGTAATGTGCTATCCCGTAACACCAACTAGTCTTCCGCTGTATTGAGTTGTATAAATTTGGGGGTGTTACAGGTACCAATCATTGAAGTTTTGGCTAGTAAGTTCAGAACGATCAAAGAATGCTTTAAACGTAGAACTTATAGTGTTATTGTCGGGTTGAGCCATTTCTACAGAAAGAAGTTCAAATATTAGTATTTTCAATAACAAAATACTTTCAAGAAAATAAAATTACCCTGGTATAAAAACCATATTATATTCCTTGAATCCTAGAACTATATTGACACAAATTCGTTACATCAGTTGATCTGCTAGTAATGGATGTACTCAATGTAGCAACTTGTCGACCAGTTCAATTAACAAACAATTTTCAATTTCTATATTTTAAGGGATTTACAGTGCGAAAAAACATTTTGCATTGAAAACATGTTTCATCCCTTCTGAATGCCTTAAGTTTCCATATCTCACTGAGTAACTTAATTAAGTCGTCTAATCTGAGTAACATAAAACCGTCATACGAATTCTCGTTCTATGAAAGTTTTCTCTCCATTACAACACCACCCAAAAATCTCATTTGAAGACATAGTAAATTCAAGTGTTCGTCAATTAGGTCCTTGAAGGTAATGGCGAAAGAGGGATTCGGATGCTTGCGAAAAATAAAGTTGCAAAAGACTCACTATTTTGTGGAAAAATCATTCATTATCTTTTAAGTGGGAAAATTAGTAATCTTTTGTGAACTTATATTTGGGACCATTTTATGAATTCCTTATTAACTTTTGTTAAACTTGAATGATAATATTTAAAAACGATTCTTTTGAATCGTTTTCTATTGCTTGAGTTGTTATATTATGAAGTAGCACCCCATATGAGCTTCCGCATATGACCCGAAATTGGGGGTGTTACAGATTGGGCCGGTTACTACAGTAGGTTTATTGAGGGGTTTTCGTTAATATCCAAGCCATTAACGAAGCTTACTCAGAAAAATAAGCCGTACGTATGGGGTGACGATGAAGAGGAGGCATTTCAAACGCTGAAACTTAAATTGTGTAGTGCGCCGATCTTATCACTTCCCGAGGGCAGCGAGGATTTCGTTGTCTATTGCGATGCATCTCTAAAGGGATTTGGGGCTGTTTTAATGCAACGGGAAAAGGTCATTGCGTATGCTTCTTGGCAACTTAGGAAGAACGAAGAAAAATACACCACCCATGACTTGGAATTGGGCGCGGTGGTCTTTGCTCTTCGCCTTTGGAGACATTATTTGTACGACACTAAATGTACGGTATTCACCGACCATAAGAGTCTACAGTATATTATGGATCAAAAAGATCTAAACATGAGGAAACGTAGATGGATAGAGCTTTTAAGTGATTACGATTGTACCATTCGTTACCACGCTGGAAAAGCAAATGTGGTAGCCGACGCGTTAAGCAAGAAGGAAAGGGATAAACCTCTCCGAGTGCGTGCTTTAGTAGTAACGGTAAATAATAATTTACCGGAACAAATTCGAAAGGAACAAGCGGAAGCTATCAAGGCAGAAAATATTAAATCTAATAACTTTCGTGGTGAAGGTGAACCCTTTGAAATTAGGTCTGATGGTACAAAATGTTTAAGGGGACGAGTATGGTTACCATTATTTGGAGGATTGAGGGATCTAATCATGTTGGAATCTCACAAGTCCAAGTATTCCATCCATCCCGGATCGGATAAAATGTATCATGATTTGAAGAAGTTGTACTGGTGGCCGAACATGAAGGCGGATATTGCAACTTATGTTAGCAAGTGCTTGACATGTGCTAAGGTCAAGGCTGAATACCAAAAGCCATCTGGACTGATTCAGCAACCGGAGGTTCCTATTTGGAAATGGGAACGTATTACCATGGACTTTGTTACTAAGCTTCCAAGGACCCCATCCGGTTTTGATTCTATTTGGGTGATTGTGGACCGATTGACCAAATCAGCCCACTTTATCCCGATAAATGAAAAATTCAAGTTGGAGAAACTCGCCCTTATTTACTTAGAGGAAATTTTTTGTAAACACGGTGTGCCTATATCTATTATCTCAGACCGTGACAGTCGTTTCGCATCAAAATTTTGGGGATCACTTCAAAAATCATTGGGGACTAATCTGGATATGAGCACTGCTTATCATCCTCAAACCGATGGGCAAAGTGAAAGGACAATTCAAACATTAGAAGACATGTTGCGCGCTTGTGTGATTGACTTTGGTAGTAGTTGGGATAAGCACTTACCATTAGCAGAATTCTCCTACAATAATAGTTATCATGCTAGCATTAAAGCTGCACCTTTCGAGGCTCTTTACGGAAGAAAATGTCGATCGCCGGTATGTTGGAGTGAAGTTGGGGATGCCCAACTCACCGGACCAGAATTGATTCGCGAGACTACCGAAATGATTGTGCAAATCAGAAATCGTTTGTTTGCCGCTCGTAGTAGACAGAAAAGTTATGCCGATGTGAGACGAAAACCTTTGGAATTCGAGGTAGGTGACAAGGTTATGCTAAAAGTATCACCATGGAAAGGCGTTATACGCTTTGGGAAGCGTGGGAAGTTAAGTCCCCGCTATATTAGACCATTTGAGATCATATAAAGAGTGGTTCCAGTAGCATATAAACTTGAATTACCTCGGGAGCTGCAAGGAATCCATAATACTTTTCACGTGTCGAACCTAAAGAAGTGTTTGTCCGATGAAGACCTAATTATCCCAATGGATGAAGTTAAGATCGATGACAAGCTGCACTTCATCGAGGAACCCGTCGAGATCATGGATAGGGAGGTGAAGCAATTAAAGCAAAGCCGGATCCCTATTATCAAGGTCCGATGGAACTCAAGGCGTGGGCCGGAATTTACTTGGGAACGTGAAGATCAAATGTGGAAGAAATATCCGCATCTGTTCAACTTCAACAGGAAGCCGGACTCTAAGTCGAATTGATCTTCAGGGACGAAGACCCTTGTTAGATGGCGATGCTGTGACAATCTGTAAATTTCAGGTCATTATTTATTCTCGATTTATATTTTTATAAGTTATAATTTTCATTTTGAAGAATTTACTTGAAATTTGCGAGAAAACGGGAACCCTAGTGCGTAAACGCATATTTCACGACGAACCGGAAGAATTAAACTTTAGGCATCAATATAATATCATTATAATTCCATAGAAGTAATTTCATAATATTTGTTTCATTTTTCATATTCCGGGACTATTTTTACGTTTACGGGAAAAATTTACGTTTTTAGGCCGTCCCGCAAATCGAGGCTTTTAGCACACTTAAGCCCAACATTATACATACAAAAAAACAAAAAAAAAACATATTAGCACTAATCTAAACCCCCATTGGGGCGGACTAAACAAGGGCACAAGGCCCTTGTTGGATTGGTCATTTGGTTGGCTAGTTAATGTTTATACTCCATTTTTCTATAACCTCCTCACACACACACTTTTAACACAAGTAAAAATTTACTAAAAACTCTCTCTTGGCCTTCTTTGTGGCTGCTCAAAACAGCAACAAACACCAAATTTATAAACCTTTTGAAGATTAAATACATAAGTACACTAGTGAATATGACTACCTAGTGTGTTTGTGTGCATTTGGAAACACTTAAAAAGTGTTTTAAGCTTGTTTTTGCTTATTATTGGGGCTGAAGTTGGAGGATACTTTGAAAATCAAGAATCACTTCATATATAGGAGGTTTTTAGTGGTGGTTTAGAGTGAAGAAGCTATATTGGGTTGAAGATTTCAATCCTTTTTGGTTGTTGGTTGATCTAACCAACTAGTCTTCATTTTTAAAGGTATAATATAAAACCTATCATACTTGGATTTCTTTGAATTTCATATGAATATATATATATATATATATATATATATATATATATATATATATATATATATATATATATATATATATATATATATATATATATATATATATATATATATATATATATATATATATATATATATATATATATATATATATATATATATATATATATATATATATATATATATATATATATATATATATATATATATATATATATATATATATATATATATATATATATATATATATATATATATATATATATATATATATATATATATATATATATATATATATATATATATATATATATATATATATATATATATATATATATATATATATATATATATATATATATATATATATATATATATATATATATATATATATATATATATATATATATATATGTATATAAATATGCATTAAAAATTTGTTTTATCAAGAAATTATAAACTTGATGCATGCATAAATCTTGATTAAATATATGGATAACTAGCTAAAAACAAGAAAGAAAATTTATAAAATTCGTGGGCTGTGAATAGTGGGTTTTTCCAGAAAATCATAAAATTGACCATATTGATTTTTCACCCTAGACCTGTAGACAAATGTTTTGTGGTGATTTTGGCGGCAAAATCACCTAATGAATCCAAATATTGAGCAAGATATAGCCAAAATACGATAAAGACTAAATTCTGGACTAACAGTTTTGAACGGACTTTTACTTCATATTTTTGAACTATAAAGTATACTTTTTAAAAATTGTAGATTTAGTAGACATCATAACTTAAACATGCCCGCTGACCTTGCGTCTATTACTATCACAGATTGTGATTTATGGTCAAAACGGGTAGAGTAAACTTTGGGATAAAAATCTGATTTGACCATTTATTATTAAAAACTAGGTTGCAGTGGTTTGGTAATGAATAAAAATGACTGGTTGTACATTTTGAAAACTAGATTCATGAGGCTTTCCAGGTGAGAAAACCTCATGTTTATAGCCTTCATGGTTTGGGAGAACCACTCCCATGAAGGTGGACTAAAACAGTTTTTCACCAAACTTTAAACTTTCTCACTGTTGGTATTTTGAACATTTAGAAAAATGGGTAAACCTTCAGGTTGATTATCCAATTGTTCTAGAAACTAGATTTCAAGACCTTTCCAGTGGTAAAAACCACAAGGTCAATGGATTTATGGTTTGAGAGATATGCCCTCCCCAAGTCAGCCTTGTCGGGAATGCTTTTATGACTTTTACGTCTAGAGTTATCTTAAACTTGTAGTGTTTTGTTGTGCAAACCAAAAGAAAATGATTGAATGGAGATTTAGAATTATAAATTGGGATGTAAATGCAGGTTGTAAACTATATTGGATATGGTTACACCTTAGCTTATTTAATGGGGTAATGTAGCTTATGTATTGCATCATATGGAACATTTGTGCATCATAGTTTTACGTATTCATAAAACGCGTATTTAAGGCCGTGATCACGTTTGTAGGTCGCGGATAGTCTTTGGGATAACTTTTTCATTTCTCTAAAGTCCGGTTAGTTCATCCGTTGTATCGCACTAAGGTGAGTCTATAGCCTCGCTTCTAAATTCTTAAAGATGATTTTATAAACCCCGCGAGGGAGATAACATGCTTGTTTTAAAAATAGAACACAAGGGACCCGATATAGATGCCTTGATTATTATAAGTTGCTTATTCGCTGAATGAAAGTCCCAATATATATCATGAATTGTTAGTACCGAGTAATGGTAGGCGCTTATACATGGAATAGTACTATTCGGGAGGACCGACCTCCTCCCGTCCTATGACGACTAGCTATCGTTGAGGCACGTTGAGGCCTAATTATGGGATATATGTGTGAGAGTATAAAATGCACTTAGCGAGGTGTATAGTGGCCAAATATTATGGTAACGTTTCAATGTCATGATACTTATAATAAATCTTAGTAACTTTGTTTGATCCACATGGTTATGGTTGATGGTTTTAAAATATACTTGTGTTCGGTATGGTTTATATTAAACTCTATAGATTCACTCAACTTTTTTTGACAAATTTAGCATGTTTTATCTCAGGTCCTTGAAGGTAATGGCGAAAGAGGGATTCAGATGCTTGCGAAAAATAAAGTTGCAAAAGACTCACTATTTTGTGGAAAAATCATTCATTATCTTTTAAGTGGGAAAATTTGTAATCTTTTGTGAACTTATATTTGGGACCATTTTATGAATTACTTATTAACTTTTGTTAAACTTGAATGATAATAATTAAAAACGATTCTTTTGAATCATTTTCTATTGCTTGAGTGGTTATATTATGAAGTAGCACCCCATATGAGCTTCCGCATATGACCCGAAATTGGGGGTGTTACAATGACTTGGTCAATTGCATCAATTAATACGTAGTAATGTTTTAGGGCGTTTGTTTAAGAATGTATTAGGGCATGTGTTTAAGAATGTATTAGTGCATCAGTTTGCGCGTTAATGACTTGGTCAACTGCATCATTTTTGTTTCCATTTAGATCAAATAGAATCTGAAACTTTCTTCTTTTTTATATAGGAAGCATGAACAGATGTACACATATGCAATGTAGGTGATGCAATCCAAGAGGTTATTGAATCGTTTGAGGCAGAAATCAACGTGAAGGCCATCTTATGCAGCTGATTTCATCATGGAAGCTGTTCCTTTGTTGACGAATACTCTTTAGTATAATGATGCCAGTGTGGATACAAACATTCTGAAACTTTTGAGATTGGTTACATTATAAAACTTTCCTTTATTTCTGATTATCCAACGTAACGAAATTCTTTATTCAGGTTTTGGAGCATGGATTAGTTTGTTTACCTCGAATTGTAGAAGCATTTGCATCGTTTATTGCAACCCATGGCCTAGTCACCCAAGTTGCCTCACTTATCTCAACTAGCAGTTATGGGAGTTGGCATGCATCTTTCACCCCGTATACCTATACGGTATTGCAATGCTTGCAGTTTGTGCTTAATATGGTTTTGGGAACTCTTACTGATTATCTATCTATCTCTCTAACCAGACTCCCCTAGTAAATAGGGTATTATATAACCATATGACATATGATACAATCTTGTAGGGAACTCTCTTAGAAGTCGCGGAAAGAAAAACAACATGTGGTGGTGGTTAAGTGGTTTGCTTGGAGACCATAGTCGTTTGTTTATGTACTAACTGCTGCAAGGCACTCATAGTGCCAATATTTATATCATATGAATTCCACCTCGTATTTCAATTCCTCAAAGTGTCACCAACTGTATGGAACGGTGATTCATTCTTACTAGAAGTCATGCCACGAATCGTTCAAAAACAAAAGAAGAAACAAAAAGTTGCCCTGGTTGTAGAAGAAACTTACCAGCAGACCCAGTTCATGAAACTAAAACCGATGTAAATCACGGATGTGAAAGAAGTCTTATAGTAATTTGTTTCCATGTTTTATAGATTTATATCTGTGTGGTATGAAAGTATCCATTATAGATTTTTATTTGATAGATTGTTAGTTATTTTACATGTAGATGTCTATATTTAGACATCGTTGAACGAAAAAGTGTGCTTGCTTATTTTGTTAAATACTAAAATGTATGCCAAAATGTTAAAGATTATGCTTGCTGTATAAACAAGAAATGATAAATATCCGTGGGTATATATCAAAAAGTGAATACTTTAATCACACGGTCGACTTGTTTGACCTGGTTGACCTATATTACATGCTCAATTGATATGACCCATTCCTCGTTTTTTGTAATTTTGTTTATTTGTTTTGTTTGAGTTAAACACACAACAAAAAGCAACCATTTATCCAGTGGGCCGTAATTGCTAATTCTTGTTTTGTACTTTTATAACGACCCATTCGGTAACTGAACCTTTGACATGATCATTAGTTGTCTAGTAAGGTGGTTCAAAATGTTAATCTTTCTGGTGGAGGATATGGTTTCTTAATCCCTATTGTATATATTCATATAGCTTATGTTTCTCTAGCGTGCAGGAAGTAGAAAGTATTGGGTTTGAAAGTCATATTTGGTCTAATCTTTTACTCGATGGCGGGGTATAGATCGCGCCATATTCTATGCACCTACTGATTCAAAATTCTGGAGAGATGTATATGCATCTAAAGATCTATGTGATTGTCTTGGATTGTAATTCATTAATCATTGTTTAATATTTTTTATAGCGACAGACAACTTACAGGTTATGAGATTATGAGTATAAGCGACCGTCAGTTCTTTATCGATGATTTAAAAATCGCTTAACTACCTACAAAGCGAGGTCATCTGCTGTGATTGTGTATTTTATGTTGATCGTATATCATGTAAGAAAATAAGATCCAACTTTCCATGCTCCTATTTGTGTTTGAGCAGATCTGTTATTTATTGTTCGTTCATCTATACTACAACATAAAACTTAAAATTATAGTATGGTTGGTATTTTTGCTTCAATGTTAATTATGAGCCAACCATTCTAGAGTCATATACAACTTGTTTAGTTGCAAGAACGAGTGTTGAAGTTTGTTGTTGCAAATACAAATATTTAGTGCATCTATTTGAGTTAATTTTGTGCATTAATTTGCGAGTGTGAACTGCTCCATGTCACCAGAATATGTTCTTTACTAAAAAAATTCCAAATCCCAAAGTCTAACCATTGTTGTTATTTTTGTATTATAATTAGTTTAACTATAACTAAGCTAAACCACATACAAATTGCATATTTTTATGCTTCCATTTGACGTACTTTATGGCAGTCGTTTGTTGTAATTTAGTACATCCAGTTGTAAGAGGAAATAAATTTGACAAAAGGAAAATACATTCAGCAATTGACCTCAAGTTATAAGAACGAGAAACATATTATTCTGATGTTGTAAATAATAAATTAAGGAGTACCACCATCATGGCATCATTTTAAAATAGAACATGTTTGCATGATATTACTGATTACTAAAACTAATGTTTGTTGATATAGCTAATAAGTAAATAACAGTATGTAATAAGCAAAATGCTTATTTCACTCCCAAATAAAGCAAAATGCTTATTACTAAAACTAATGTTTGTAGATATAGCTAATAAGTAAATAACAGTATGTAATAAACAAAATGCTTATTTCACTCCTAAACATTTAGTAAGGCTGATGCTTCACCTAGCGTCTACTCGCCTGCACCAGACCTTGCACCACATTAGATCTTGGCCTCATCAAAATTGTTACTTCTCGTAACCCACTTGGTATCTCCAAACGAGCATCTTTCTTCACCTGTTGACCACTCTACATTCTTTGGCGTCAGATATTTTTGACCCGAACTCGGGGTCACGTCTTCATATGAGTTAGGTATATTAAGTATTCATAGAGGGTGAAGGTATTTATGCATTTTATGATTGTCAATATCCGAATAAAATGATTTACCGGAAAGCAGATTATGTGGGTGATACACGCAAACTTGAATTGATGGTCCTCACAAAGATAGGGTCAAAATGTCCTTGAAACAGCTCCAATAAGTGGATGATTATTCGTTTTACTTGCGGAGAGTCAGTTGAACATATTTCGAATCCAACCACTAAAACTTCCTGCATTCATAATATGTAAGTAATTCAAAATTTATATATTGAAGCTCAAGGTAGTCAAACTACAAGATAAATAGTCAACCTAGCGCATCCGCTTATATAAAACAAATTAGTCATCGCTCGAGCACTAGAGGTACTTTAGGGAATCCGTTTAAGGTACTTTAAGGCATCTGTTTGTAGCGTGGGTCTAATAATAAAGTACTTCATGTCATTTGTCAGCAAGAACCTATTGGAAACTGTAGTTTGGAAATAAGCTGGCGAGGTGCTCGAGTATGGACATGAATAGGGACGACAAAAGCATATTGCTAGCTCATACATGAAAGTGTCAAAAACTTACCTAAGATAATCTACCAAAGATAATGAAAAGTTGACATTAAAAGTTTTATGATTAATCCATGCAATGTTTGTCCGGCCAAAACCATATACACTATTTCTCAAGGCAAAGCCAAGGATCATGTTGACTCCAAAATCTTTTCCACTTAAGAATTTTGGCTAGTGCCTTGAATCACCTAACCCATTGTTCACATAACCCGCAACAAAAGATGGTGTCAACAGCACTGAAGGAGAAATGGTAGGAATGACGCTAGTTGGTGTAGGTGCGATGGATGGAGGTGAAACTTTAGGTGATGTAGATGGTGTATGTGGTGTATGTGCAATTGGTGGCCTGAGTGTGGGTACAATAAAGCCACAAGGTGATGGAGCTTGTGTTGGTGTTATTGTGGGTATCATAGGAGATGGTGGTGGTGTTGGGCTTGCTGATGGAATTGTAGTGTTGCATGGTGGCACACTAGCGGAAATTGTGGGTGGTTTTGGAGGTGGAGTTACTATGGTTGTAGGGACTGTGAGTGGCAGACATGATGGTGTTCATACGAAAATGGTTGGCGAGCTTGAGGGAAGTGTACTAACTGTTTGGAGTGACATCAGTTTTAGGGTCACAAAACCAACAATTGTGACCTTCAACACACAATTAACTTAGAACTCACTTAAATCATCATAAAAAGTTAATTATATAGTGCAACGTAAAAACATAGGACTAGCAATGACCCAGTTTAAGCAGCATGCAGCAACAAGCATACATTATGCTGTGAAAAAGTACCACAAGCTGGATTTGATAGTGTAACCAGGAATTAAGGGATCAAAGCTAAGCAATGGTTAGAACTTAAATAAAGTTATGGAAGTCCATTTTTTGCAACCTTTAGACTTAGTTGTTGTTATGTTACAACGAATACCAATTAGATGTGCTCACAATACTATTATTAAGCTACTACTGAGCTACTATCTTATTTGTCATTTTAATCTGGGTAAAAGTGACTCGAGACCACGAAACTAGTTAAAGTCCACACATTTTACTTCTAATACATGCATACCAGCAACATATATTATAAAAGAACTGAATATTTTATCAACACCAAAACCACAAATGAAACCATGTATTGGAGACCAAATAAATGTCAATTAGTTTTCAACATAAATAGTTTATGCGCAAAATTAGAGCACCGCACTTATAATTCGGTTGACACATTTTATCATACACCTTGTGTACTGTTTCATAAACACGATTAATATCTAATTTTTTTCTCAAATGTTAAGAAACAAATTATTCAAAATATAATCAATAAATATCAAATAAATGCATTCAAAGATTTATAAGATATTAATTAACGAACAGTAATAATTATATAAAAAAGGAAATTACCTTCAAATTCAAATGATGAATCTGAATACATCGTATTACTGGAATGTGGGGAACGATGGTGAACGGTGTAAATGGTTGTGGGTAACAATGGTGGACGGTGAATGATGGACGGTCGGGTAAGATGGTGAATAGCCAGTGGATATAGTTGGAGAAGAAACAAGTTACAGTATCATAGAAGAAAAAGAAAAAAAAACGAAAAAAGTTGACTTTATATATGATTGGAAAGAATTTACAAAACAAACCTTGAGAAATATAAAAAGTTATGCGTGAGTCCCTGTAGTTTGGAGCGAAAAAAAGAGGGGAAGGGAACTTTGACCCAAGGGCTATGAAATGGTTTTCTAGGTTTTTCTTTAAGATCATGTTTTCTATTGATCGCATCTCTCTCTCTCTCTCTCTCTCTCTCTATATATATATATATATATATATATATATATATATATATATATATATATATATATATATATATATATATATATATATATATATATATATATATATATATATATATATATATATATATATATATATATATATATATATATATATATATATATATATATATATATATATATATATATATATATATATATATATATATATATATATATATATATATATCTACATATATATATATATATATATATATATATATATATATATATATATACATATATATATATATATATATATATATATATATATACATATATATATATATATATATATATATATATATATATATATATATATATATATATATATATATATATATATATATATATATATATATATATATATATATATACATATATATATATATATATATATATATATATATATACATATATATATATATATATATATATATATATATATATATATATATATATATATATATATATATATATATATATATATATATATATATATATATATATATATATATATATATATATATATATATATATATATATATATATATCTTATACACTTTTACTTTATTATTTATTTCTTTTATTAAAAATCTGTCGGTATATACTAAATCTCCAAACTATTTTCTCCTACTTAAAACAACAAATGCTTATGATACTATTTGAGCAACTCACTTACTATATATTGAAAGTCCTTCAAAAAATTTATCAAAAGTTTTTACTCCTAAGACCTCCTGCCCTACACATCTTTAAATTATAAAATCTGGACTGTTTTACCGTATTTAACTTACAACATCATTTTGACCTTTATAGACTATTCTATTTATAAAATAGACACTCGGGTTTAAAAAAAGACTCAATATCCTATGTTTAAAACTCATGAACAGGCTTTACTTCTTTTAAAAAAACTCATTCTATAGTCCCCGAGATTTGATCTAAATATCGACAACAATTTCGTAGTGTGTCGACACTCGCCTCCCTGTACACGAGTAATCAATCTATTATAACTTCTTTCTCGTTTGGACTTAGAAGCTCTAATTTATATCAAATCGAAGCTTATGAAATCCTTTACAACAATGTCTAATCATCTCATCCCATATTCAAACTTAAGTTTTCCAAAATTAGCATTAAAGTTGCTGGTCTAAATTACCTCTTAAAAATCATATAAAACCACATTTTTAACCCATCTTATCATTATTTTTACATCTAATATCATCCTAACACCATTACTTTCAATCCTAACAACCCTATATTTACTTAGATGATCAAATCAATAAAAACCCAATTCAAAAATTATACATGCAACAAGTAAAAATTACATATAACACCATAAACACCTATATACTATCAACAAAATAGATCAAAACATAAGATTTTTCATGAAAAATGGGTTTTTCGAAAAAGTGCTTGCATGTAGCAAAATTTCATACCAAATGAAGAGGAGATCAAAACTAAGATGGGTCTTGTCTTAGTTTTGATAGATTCAAGCTCGAATTAAAAATCCAAGGGGTGTTTGTGTTGTGTGAGGGTGACGGCAAAGAGAGAGCACAAAGGAGAGAGATGAAGTTTTTCTAGTTAGTGGAAGAACTATGTGTTTTTGGTTATGGTTTTTCCTTTTATATGGTGGAAGTGTAGGGTAGTTTTTCATATTGTTAATTCTTGTGGACCAAAGTAAAAATACTTGTTTAAAAAGCGGGAAATGACTATTAGTTAATTTTAAAAATATTTACGGGTCTCGGGTTTCATAAAAATACTTCTCAAAACTTAAAACGCACACAAAATATGACATTATATAGTCCTGGCACGACTTAATACGCAATTAAAAATAAAAACATCAAAATATTAAACATCGACATGATTTAAAAATAAAACATAAAATTTCGGGCATCCGTTGATATGGCGATCACTAATAATCCTCGCAACTCGTCAAAATGAAAAAATATAACTTTCAACATTCGTTCAACTCAAATCACCAAACATCATAACATCCAATTTCGTTAAAAAATTCAAAAATATACGTAAAAATATAATTAAATAATGACCTCGGGTTCGGGTTATCACATCCTACCCTCCTTAAAAAGAGTGACGTCCCGGCGCTCGACCCGTCTCATACTCGCAACTTCGCACCTCTAGAATCAATGGGATCCCTTTTCCTTAAGAAATTCTCACGTCTTTCACATCAGTTCAAGTCAATTCCTGTAATATCACCATAACAAAGAATACTATTATATTTAAACCTCTAAATTTCACTTTCCAATAATTCCAATCTTCCATCATTCATAATTCTTATGCATCATTTCCTCAGTTCCGTTCCCTACCTCAATACCCCGAAAACCTAGCTTACAACCATGTAAAACCTCAAATTGTACATCCTAATTACTGATATGCCGATTATCATCGTATAAAGACTCCATCATCAATTAATTTCGTTTGGATTCGTAGTAACTAATAAACAAAATAACATCATCCCAAGTTTCAATCGCATCTACACACGTTCAATTTGCATTGTTCAATTTTTCCTCTCACTCAGTCCATTGTTTTTTGAAAAATACGCGATATTCATTATTGACTCAATTCCTCTTGCATTCTGTAAAGGTCTTCATAACTCAAAAGTGAAATTCAGTCTCTGGGTTATATATTATATTCAAATCTTTATTCCATTCTCATTTATCCTTACAACGATTTCCAAAAATTCAAAAATACTGACACTACAACCCAGGGTTATCGATAATTTCATCACTAAATTCTTAGTGATTTCTTTCTTTTCCATTTACAAATTGCATCTTGTAACAATCACATATATAATTTCCTATGCTCATCTTCCACCTTTATCCAATCAAACAATTACTAACATACTGAACCTCTGAACCATTCATATTACATCATCCCATCTTTCTTATATAATATATTGTTCAGATAACTCCATTTATTTCCTATGCTCAAGTCTGACCATTAATACATCTTCCTAATGTCATAATACATCTTACCCCAACCAGAATGTATCAATACTTTTTAACTTGTGAAATTCCTTTAATACTAAATATAGCACTCTTGGAAAAATTTAATTCTCTTTGATCTGAAAAATTTATTCACCACTAGTTCTCGTATTCCTAATACATCTTCTTGAAATAGAATATTACGATAATCAGTTTCATTACTCCAAAATATTTCATCTGAATCATCCTTACTACCAATCCATTTCAAAAACATTGACAACCTGTTGATCTAATTTTCTTGGCATTCCTTTCCATTAATTCATTAATTCAATCTTAAATTCTTTTTCCATTCCATCCACTCTCCTTGTTATTACCAAGACTCAAAAATATCAAAACTCAAGATTCAGCTCTCAAATACTTTAGAACTTTATAATCCTTTTTCCTTCTCCTTCCTACTAAGTACTTTAACTACCACACTTGTCCTACAGAACTGTAACACTCCTCGTGATCATAATCACTTTCGATTATAATTACTGATTATCATCCTTCATTCAACACTAAGAAATCTTTTACTCATTTATATTGAAATTCCTAGATGTTAAATATGAGTAAACCTTTATTATTCTTAATTACTACATACTTGATTCCATACAAGTAATATTTCATAGATCCAAAATAGGTACCACATCGTCGAAACTCAAAATTATATAACTCCCCTTATACTTTTCTAATTAAGTCAACACAGCACTTATAACTTTCTCCTACCATTTGATAATGTTGAGATATCATCACTGCAAATCTACAAACTCTTCAGATTCCTCTGATACTGACAATACGGGCACATAACTCAAACTATCCTCAGCGTTCATAAACAACTTCCTTAGCTAACGAAGATCAGATCTCAAAACTACAACTTGGATGCGTGAATGGGTTTGACACATTTAGTTCTTCTTTGTCAGCTTAATCAATGGTTCAACAATCATGAAAACCTTTCGATAATAATCATCTTAGACAAAGGAATTAACAAGCTTCAGTCGGCTCTATCGGTATCGACAAATCCTCAATCGCTTCAATCTGGACAAGATTTTCACGAATACTTCAGCTATAAACCACATATTCCAGAATATACACTAATTCCAGCTAAAATTCATATCCAAAGAATTTCGCACACCATTCCTCTTTCCTTAACAATTTCATAATTGATATCAAATACTTTCCTTACCTTCCTTACTATTGACCAAACAAAACATCAATCATCAGTAATGGATACCGATTCTTGGTAATCAGTTTGTTTAAGCTCATAGAAATCATTTTATCCTCAAAACATCCATCCTCTTTTCTTGCTTTCAATACTATGTCTCTTATGACTTATCCTTCCAGTTTTATTAGATTAGCTTTGTTGTCTCATCCACCAATGATTATAATTGATCAAATAACCATCCTCAATTTCCTAACAATGTCAAATGACAAAACATACAAGCAGCTTACATAACTTCCAATACTAAGCTAACACAAAACTTCATTTCCTAAGACGACAGTGAACTCTACGATTCCGTAGCAGAATCACGAAATACTCTTGATTATGAACACTTCTTCTCATTTCCTTTAGGCTACTACTGATGAAGTGCACTGAGAATACGACATATTACAGTTTCCTCCTGCATACCTCCTCATCTTTGACCAAATAAAATCCTTAAATAGAAATTTCACTTATTAATTCTTGTAATCAGTACTCAATTCTCAACAAAAATTTAAACCAATCTTTTCCACCTTTACTTATCATACCCTACAACTTTCATCCTCATTCCAGGAATTCCCAACAAAATCCTAGTTCGGTTCTAAAAGCAGCCGTGTGATCTTATATACGATACCACCAGACGCGCCCCAGCTTCAAGCGAGCTCACCCTATGGACCTTGCTGAACTAGATTCCCTGCTAGCGAGAGCGGTAGTTGTCCGGTCGTACCCAAACAATAAGATTCCTGAGGAAAATGCACCTAAGATCAAATATTTCGAGCCGGCTTCCGTGGAAAATTCATACTTTCTTTTTGATGCTGCGATCACATAAAAACATAAACTTTGAGGCTCAATAGCTAAATACATGGCAATTGAATCAAAAGAAGGCTTTATCGTCTAAAGGCAGGGGTGAGCTTTCTCACTATACCTCGCTCTTCTTTTATCCCGCCTGGTTTCTGATTCCTGTTCCGTGAATTTCGTACGTAAATGTGCGATATCACCTAATTTCGTAAGTCCAGAAAATATCTTCTTAATATAAAATTAATTATTAACAATCTTTCCATCGGTTAATTTCTCATTTCAATTAATCGCTAATTCTTGCTGACCCCTCATTCTTAGGTCAACTAAATCTAACATCTTCAAATTTTTATCAGATATATTATTCAAACAATAGGCTAACTCAATGATTATCAAATAAGAATATGTATATTAAAAATCTGAATCTCAAGACTTATCAGCATTTCTAAAAATATAGGCTGTAATAACAGCAACATTCCATTCCTATTGATTTCCAATATCTGAACAATTGCTTTATCCATACTCTTTTTACCATGATGAAAACATTTCACTATTCTAGGAACACTAACCCCTATAACTACATTCGTCGTCCTTCCTTTAACAGCTTGACATCCAGGTATACTATTGATAACTGAGATTTTACTTAGTTAAAAGTATCGTTGTTCCAGTCTCTTCGAATTGAAAAATGGATTAACTATGCGACTCAGTCGTTCTTTGGTGAAACTGTTAGCCTCAAAATATTGAGTCAAACAAGAATGCTCGGTCATAGGTTATTATTGTAACATTAGTTAGAACGTTGTAATAGATAGTTAATTAGTCGTGGTTTACGGGCTTGGATTTAAACTAATTAAAGTCCAAAAGACAAGCCCGGCCCAATATATAGTCCATTAAAGCCCGCATGTGGGTGGACTATATATACTACCCTCCTAGCATGTTAGGAGGGTGGATGGTCATTTGTAACTTCTTTTTCTTAATCTAATCTCACCAAGTTAATCATCTCCTCTCTACTTTCTCTCACTACTTTCTCTCTCTAGGAATTCATCTCTTCTTCATCTATTTTCTCTCTTTCTTCATTGCTTAATCATCACAAATTATGGGACAACATTTGGTATCAATCGCCACGGGGTAGATTTGTGATTGGTTGGTGTTATTATATTTGATTCGAATGATTTAATCCATAAATCATCTCGGATTCAAATTTTTTTGTGTTTCTGTGCTTTACTTCTTCATCTACATCTTATACATAGTTGTAGTAGTGATTTGGTATATTTACTTTGGCTAAAAACACAAAAATTTTGGGTTTTTTGATCATTTTTTGGCTTAAAATCACGTATTGGTTGAGTTTTGTCCGAGAAAAGGGGGATACATTCCGATTGGTGTAATCTGAAAAGGGTTTATAGATTCCGATTGGGATTCCGATCAACATTCCGATTGGACTTCCAACATTCCGACCATCATTCCGACTGGACAACAATATTCCGATTGGCATTCCGATTTGCATTCCGATTGGTGTTTCCGATAGCACATTCCGATTGGTGTTTTCCGATAGCACATTCCGATTGGTGATTTCCGATAACATTCCGATTGGTGCATTCCGATAACATTCCGATTGGTGCATTCCGATATCATTCCGATTGGTTATTCCGATTAGGGGACATTCCGATGATGTGTTTTGCTAAATTTTGTTTGAGTATTTTTTAGACTTAGCCACTATCTAGACTAGTTTCAGAATATCGTTTCCACGAAGATCAAAAAAAAAAAAAAAAAAAAAAAAAAAAGTTAAAATTTTTTCGTCAAGTAAATTCAAATTTTTTCCATACTAGTTTTAGGACATTTCTAGCTCGATTTCAAATTTTGGCGATTACAAAATTTTTGGACTACGGTTTTTGTCGGACTGGAGAATTTATTGTCGGCCTGGAGAAAAATTGCAATTTTCGGAATTTAAACCACAACAACAATCACAACAAATCTACTTAAGATCCATACTCACTTCATCATTACAGAGAATTTTGGGATGGATTCTACTGCAGAATATCGTGTGACGAACACCAACATCATGGTCGCGGGTAATAAAGAGAGACCACCAATGCTTGTGGCTGGTCGATATGCTCAATGGCAATCACGCTTTCTTTGCTATCTTGATACAAGACCTAATGGTGATGCCTTGAGACAATGTATTAACAATGGCCCATATGTTTTTTCTGAAATTGATGTTCCTTATACACCAGCCATAGACACATGTCCAGAAGTACCTGCAACAAAGAAAAAGGAAACTTTATCTGACCTTACACCCGAGAAACGTGCTTGGCATGATGCAGAAAAAGAAGCGATCTATATGATCCTAAGTGGAATTGGAGATGATATTTATTCCACAGTCGATGCATGTCCTACAGCACAAGAAATATGGACGGCCATTGAACGCTTGCAACAAGGAGAGTCTCTCAACAAGCAAGATGTCAAAACAAACTTGTTTTGGAACTTTGGTAAGTTTACTGCATTGGATGGAGAATCAATTGAGTCCTATTATTCAAGATTTTACAAGATGATGAATGATATGACAAGAAACAACTTGGAAGTATCCACCATGCAAGTCAATGTGCAATTTCTACAACAACTCCAACCAGAGTGGACACGTTTTGTCACTTTGGTGAAACAACAGAAGCAGTTAGACAAGGTAAACTATCACACTCTCTTTGATATCTTGAAACAATTTCAGCATGAAGCAAATGAGATTCGAGCTGAACGAGTTGCAAAGACGGCTAATCCACTTGCTTTATTAACTACCACTCAAAATGTTCAAGATCATCGATCTCGTGCTCCTAAGCCATACTCTAGCCCATCATCCTCACCACGATATTCCACATCATCCAAGTCTTCATCATCCACAAGATCACGCGGCAAAGCACCAAGAGCAACTTCACCACCATCTGAGTCATCATCTGAAGAAGATAGTGATGAAGATCAAGCTCAGAAGAATCGTGAGATGAAACAACAAATTGCTTTCATTATGAAGACTTACCAGAAGATCTACAAACCCACCAACAACAATCTTCGAACATCATCTAACACAAAGAACCGATATGTTGCGAGTCCTCCAAGGTATGACACACGTCGACGTGGTGAAAGTCCTTCTAGGTATGATCGACATAATCCAACGCATGTTGAGGGTTCTGCAAGATATGATCGACAAACTGCAAAGTATGATACTCAGAGGATTGCTGCTGCTACTGGGAATAGGGAAACGGTTGGAAGTCAAATGGTTCAGCAAAGCGGGATTCAATGTTTTAATTGCCAAGGTTTTGGGCATATGGCAAAGGAATGCAGGAAGCCGAAAAGGGTTAGAGACTCCAGCTATCACAAGGAAAAGATGTTGCTATGCAAAAAGATGGAAGCAGGGGTCAAACTGTCAGCTGAGGAAGGAGCTATGCTTGATGACACTGATGATGAAGCCTCCGACCAGGAATTAGAAGCACATTACTCGTACATGGCACATGTTGAAGAAGTTCTCAAAGTCACTGAAAATGACAATGGTCCTATCTTTGACACTGAGCCAATCGATAAGGTACACACTACTGATGAATATAATGTGTTTGGTGATATTCCTGAGCATAGTGATCTACCCAATGCCATTAATGACACGTGTATGATGGAAACGGTTGATAGTAATACCACACCCGATTCATCAGACATGTGCAATAATGAGTCTGAGGATGATCAACATGCAAATGAATATGATGAAGAGGAACGTATTGCGCTTGCTAATTTAATTGCTACTTTACAAAAAGATGTCACTGAAAATAAAAAGAGTCAAAAGCAATTAAAGAAGGCAAACGCTACGCTCACTCAAAGTTTTGAAGAATGCAAAGCTGCTCTTATCAAATCTACTGAGATGACTGAAAGCTATAGAGATGAGCTCCTTCAGAAAACCAAAGAGCTTGAGGGGTACAAGGGAAGTGCGTTAAAAAGTCAAAAGGACGATTTTGAAAACAAATATAATACCACTCTTGAGTTATTAGCTAAAGAGAAGCGTCAATATAATGTTTTCTTAATGGATGAACGTCAAAAAACGTACCTTGCCAATACCAAAGTTAATGAACTTGAACAAAAGCTCTCTATGACCACTACTGATTCTGCTAAAATTCTAGAGGATAAGAAACAAGAGGTAGATGCGTTAAAACAAGACTTCAAAAGTAGATATGATAAAGAAACCGAAAAAGTTACGAAACTAGAAGCACAAGTCGACTTTTTGAAGAACGTTGTTTATAAAACGCATGATTCTATTCAATCCGTAAGAATGCTAGCACCTCCATCGATGTTTAAGGGTCAAGCTAGCTTTGCAAGTCCTGAGTACCTTGCCAAAGCTCAAGCTACGAACCCGCATCTTTATCTTGATGAGACTGAAAGGACAGATCTTGATTGCATGCCTCTAAGTGCCAATAGTGAAGAGACTGCCCTTTGGGATGCTGATAGTCAACCATCAGTTAATAAGGAGTTTGTGAAACCATATAATTATGCTTATGAGAATAGTCTTTATGGTCTGTTCCACAAACAAACTCAGAAATCTCGTGAGGAAGTATTTTTAGAATGCAGGCAAAAGAGAATTCAATGGAAGAAAGCGTTTGCCACTAAGAAAACAAACGTTTCTAAGTTCATCAACTACTTGCCCCTAGATGCTTCTAAAAGCAAGAGTAGGCAGATGTTTGGGTTTCTTACTCATTACATAGATAATATTAAGTCCATTATTGATAATGATTGGAAACAACGACAAAATGACGAGTGGAAGAAACCAATTCCTCAAGACATAACTGTGCTTGTCAAACAAATCTTAATACCGAACGCGGCCACACTAAAAGAAAATGTTCTTAAATTCGAAAGCTTAATTCGGTCTGAAATGTTTGATGATTTACAATATGTTGAGTCTCTTGAGAAAGCAATTGATGATCTTCAAAAGGACAAGTCCGTTTTTTCTGATGAATATGATTTACTCTTGCAAGAATGCGTTTCTAAAGATATTATGTGTGCTTATTTTACATCTTGTGCTGATATTGATGAATATTCTGAAGTTGCATGCCAATATCTTGATAAGCTCAAAGAATGTGAACGTATTGAAATTGAGCTTTCGAAACGGAAAGAAAATGTTGACAAAAAGGCTTTTGAGTTACTTCAACACAAAACTGATTTCCTTCAAAAACATTGTCATTCACTTGAACTTGCTTTGCAAAAAGACGTTGGTCGTTTTTCACATGATAATAAATTGCAAGAAAAACTTTCCCAAACATTTCGAGAAATGAATGAACAGAATTTGGAAATTAAAGAGTTGAAAGCTCAATTACAAGACAGGGACAGAGCGATAGCAGAGTTGCAGAAACTCATTGCTAAAATGGGTGGAAAAATTGTGGAACCTAGCATTAAGAAAAATGTTGTTAGACAACCCAATGCCTCTAAAGAGAATAGATCCTCTATCTTGGGAAAACCATCTGCTTTATCTAATTCCTCGTTTGCAAAACCTGTGTTTGCCCCCAAGATGGATGGAAAGGAAAGGTTACCACAAGCTCAACCCATAAGGAATCCTGTAGCACCAAGCGTTAAGCACAATAATGTGATTAAACCAGGGATGTATAGAATGCCCACTAAGCCCACAAACAAAGATACTCACTCGCCTCAGACTTCTAGAAACACTAATATTCGTGTGTCTTCTACTACAGGAATAGTCTCCACTACTAGTGTTAGCCGGCCTCAGCTTAAGAGCACTCAAGAGAATGATAAGGTCTGGAAACACAAGAATCAAGGGAAGATGAAGCAAGTAGAAGAACACCCTAGGATTTTCAATGTTTCTAAGAATAAAACGTCTGTAATCGCGTGTCATGACGATTTGAATGATTCAACTTTGAATGCTATGAATGTGAAATTTGTTTGTGTCAAATGTGGCAAGTGTGCTAATGCTAATCATTCTATGTGTGCTATAAATAAAGTCAAAGGCGTAGATACTAGAACTAAGAAGCAAGTTGCAATGCCTATTAGAGCTAGTAAACCCAAACGCAAAGTGAACCATTCTGGTGCAACCCCCACTAAGAAAATTAATGCATCAGACTCCACCACCAAGAATCCTAGAAGCAAAATTAAGGAATTATATGAGTCTGCCAGTAAGTCTTGGAAATGGTGGTTTGCTAATCAATGTCCTCCTGGATATAAATGGATGCCAAAAGTTAGGACAGAAAATGTGAAAACGAGTGTTAGTTTGCCTTTAAATGTTGATAAGGACACTAATGATTCTACTATCACAACTACTGTGGTATCCAATTTAGCAAATGCTCCATCGTGTTCTAACTCTTCTGCAGGTGATACGAATAATTCTCTTCATAATGGACTCCGGATGCACGAAGCACATGACGGGGAATCTCAAGCTTCTAATTAACTTCGTGGAGAAGTTCCTAGGTACGGTCCGATTCGGAAATGATCAATTTCTACCGATCCTAGGATATGGAGATTTGGTTCAGGGGAATATCACGATTAAAAGGGTATACTACGTCGAAGGGCTCAATCACAATCTTTTCTCGGTTGTTCAATTCTGTGATGCGGATTTGGAAGTTGCTTTCAGAAAGAAGACATGTTTTGTTCGTGATTATGATGGGAATGACTTACTTACCGGTACACGGGGTACTGATCTTTACACAATTTCACTTCAAGACACAACTTCATCAACTCCAATTTGCTTCATGGCTAAAGCTTCAACGACTCAGGCATGGTTATGGCATCAACGTCTTTCTCATCTCAACTTTGATACCATTAACTTGCTTTCCAAGAAAGATATTGTGAGAGGCCTTCCAAGCTTGAAATTCATCAAAGATCATCTTTGTTCTTCTTGTGAACTTTGTAAAGCTAAACGAAGTAGCTTCAAAACAAAGACCACACCAAGCTCTAAAGGACGGTTAGATCTTCTTCACATGGATCTGTGTGGTCCCATGCGTGTTCAGAGTATCAATGGAAAGAAATATATTTTGGTCATCGTTGATGATTACTCAAGGTACACATGGACTCACTTCTTGAGGTCCAAGGATGAAACACCTGATGTTCTCATTAGCTTCCTTAAATTGATACAACGTGGTCTTCAAGCTCAAGTTAAAGTGGTTCGTACTAACAGAGGTACAGAATTTTTGAATTCAAATCTGAGAAAGTATTTTGAAGCCGAAGGGATTGAACATGAAACATCTATTGCTCGAACACCCGAACAAAACGGCGTTGTTGAAAGACGAAACCGTACTTTGGTTGAAGCTGCTCGAACATTATTATCCGCTTCAAAACTTCCACTATACTTTTGGGCCGAAGCCGTGTCAACCGCATGCTACACACAAAACCGCTCCTTAATTATCCCAAGACACGAAAAGACACCATATCACATAATTCATGATCGAAAACCTTCACTCAAACACCTTCATGTTTTTGGATGTTCTTGCTACATTATTCGAGATGGTGAAAATTTGGATAAGATGAAAGAGAAAGGTGATGCATGTATTCTTGTGGGATATGCAACTCAGTCTAAGGGATATAGAGTGTTCAACAAAAGAACAAAATTGATTGTCGAGACAATTCACATCCGATTTGATGAATCTCAAGAAATGGCACTTGAACAAAACAGTTTAAGTCCCGATCCACAACGACAAACGACTTCCGTTCACAACCGCACGGAACTCGGAACTCAAGACCACAGCAATGAACCGTCAAGTTCAACGCTGGTTCCAGAAAATGTTCCTAGAGCTGATATGACAGTCGACACGACAATTGAAGAGTTGGAAATGTTATATGGACCAATGTATGATGAATATTTCACGGGGGAGAAACAAGTTGTATCGAAGTCTTCCGCTGTCACTCATGATAAGAATGATGAAACCGATCATCGTCAACACCAAGATACAACTTCATCTACTTCAACACGGGTTGCTGCAGATTTACCTCCTCAGAATATTACTTCAACAATCGATCCTACAACATCCACAACTACTGTCATTGCTCCAGAGAACACAAATCAAGCAGACAATGCATTATCTGACGAAGACGAATTCATCAACCCATTCGGTACACCGGTACACGAAACTGGAGAGTCTTCTACTCGACATGTTGATCCGTCAAATATGCATACTTTCTATCAACGACATCCTTCAACACATCATTGGACCCGAGATCATCCTTTGGTTCATGTCATTGGAAACCCTTCACAGCCCGTTCGTACAAGACGACAGCTTGAAACCGATGGCGATGTTTGTATGTTCGCACTCGCCGTGAGTACTGCTGAACCGAAAAACATCAAAGAAGCCATGGCTGATCATGCTTGGATTGAATCGATGACGGATGAACTTCAACAGTTTGAAAGACTTAAAGTCTGGGAACTGGTTGACAGACCATACGATGTAACACCATTAAATCTTCGACGGATCTGGAAAAACAAGATGGATGAAGAGAACACGATCATCAAGAATAAATCTAGGCTAGTGGCTAAAGGGTATGGACAGAAAGAGGGTATTGATTTTGAAGAATCATTTGCACCAGTAGCTCGAATGGAAGCGGTCAGGATTTTCCTTGCTTATGCTGCACATAAGGGATTCATTGTCTATCAAATGGACGTAAAGACGGCGTTTCTTAACGGTCCTTTGAAGGAAGAAGTCTATGTCACGCAGCCGGAAGGATTCGTCAATCCTCATTATCCTGACAAGGTGTATCGTCTCCACAAAGCACTTTATGGACTCAAGCAAGCTCCAAGGGCGTGGTACGACGAGCTCGCAAAATTTCTGCTCTCCAAAGGTTTCTCAAAAGGTTCCATTGATTTAACTTTGTTTACTTATAAATATGGGGATGACATTTTGCTTGTGCAAATTTATGTTGATGACATTATTTTCGGGTCTACAAACCCAAAACTTTCAAAATGGTTTGAAAAAGTAATGCACAGCAGATTTGAAATGTCTATGATGGGCGAACTAAAATTCTTTCTAGGAATTCAAGTTCACCAATCCCCAAGTGGTATCTTTATTAACCAAGCTAAGTATTGTCAAGAGATAATCACAAAGCATGGTATGACATCATGTGACCCCGTTGGGACACCGTTATCAACCACATCCCTAGATGCTGATTTAGAGGGATTACCCATAGATCAAACGAGATATCGTTCCATGATCGGGTCCCTCATGTACTTGACAGCAAGCAGACCTGATATTCATCATGCTACATGTTATTGTGCACGATATCAAGCACGACCCACTGAAAAGCACCTCAAGGAGGTTAAACGGATCTTTCGGTACCTTAAGAATACCATTCACATGGGACTCTGGTATCCGAGGGAAACCGGTTTCTTTCTAACGGCCTATTCAGATTCTGATCATGCAGGGTGTCTTGATACACGTAAAAGTACTTCTGGTGGTGCACAATTTCTAGGTCAAGACAAGCTTGTGGGATGGTCTTCCAAGAAGCAGGATTACACGTCACTTTCATCAGCCGAAGCGGAGTATGTGTCTCTATCTGCGTGTTGTGCTCAAGTTCTTTGGATGAGAACACAACTCACGGATTATGGCTTCCATTTTGATAAAGTACCTATGTACTGTGACTCAAAGTCAGCCATAGCCATCTCCTGCAATCCGGTACAGCATTCCCGCACGAAGCACATTGATGTCAGATACCACTTCATAAAGGAACAAGTTGAAAGAGGTATCGTTGAACTATACTTTGTTGGAACGGATTACCAATTAGCTGACTTGTTTACAAAAGCTCTTTCGAAAGAGAGGTTTGCGTATCTAGTTAGGCAAATTGGTATGAGATGTTTGACTCCAGCAGAACTGGAGGTTCTGGCAAAGAAGCCTGCTTGATTCATTTATCAAACATCTACCTGTAAATATTAATCAAAAAGCAAAATACAAAATTAAAAAATCTTCGATAATCCAAAAATATTCTTCTCGACATGTCTTTCAGTATCGATAATATGGACGTACCTAGAAATGTCGCTCAATAACGACACGGGTGTGTACATAAAGCTCGAATGAAAGTTGTAAATATTTTTCAAAACATGTCATTTCTATCTTTTCAAAAGGAAATTGTCTATTTTGGACAATATTTCCAACAACGGGTAGAGCAATCTATCTTGGGTTGAGCTTGTCACAAAACATTCAACGTTTTGAGCTCAACACAATGGCTTGTAATCACTTTCAGATTGCAACCAGGATCTAAATTCACGGGGGAGTGTACGCTTTTGTACTCTTACCCTTAGCAAAAGAAGTTAAATCTTCTTACACTTGAGTGGATTCGTCAAGACATTCAAAGTCAATGAACTCAAGTTTATGCTTTAGAAAAACCTTTTCGTCAAAAAGAATTGATTTTTCAAAAAGCGTTGAACACAATTTTTTCAAGAATTTCTTAATGATATTCAAAATCTTTCAAAAATTGTGTGTTCAACAACTCCTATCCTCAAAAGTTTAATGTGGATCAAATCCTCGTAATGACAATTCCATTGGATCAATTTTTGAGGGGGAGCAATTCAACTTCATGCAAAAGATTAACACATCTTTCTCCCGAAGATTTTCAAGACTATTTTTCAAAATATATTTTAATCAAATTTGGTATCTCTAATATCAAAAGATTTTATATATTAGAGATAGGGGGAGAAAATGTGATTAAAATGTGATCATATATAAGACTCAAGCACTTTAACTCTTACCTACATGTGCAAAACACTTTCTATTATCGATGCACATGTGAAGGGGGAGCTTTTCTGAAACGAAAAAACTAGCAAGGTGTTAAATGTTTTTCAAACACTTTGTTAGAATTTAAAGTGGTTTTTCATGGTTACGATCAAATACCCACAACATCTCTAATTCACGACGTTATTGGTGTCAAAAGGGTGGTTAGGTTTAAGTCCTATGATCCAACCAGAACCGGAGGGATCTTCCCAGGGACAATCCAATAGATTATTAGAAGTCCTTAGGAAAGACGGAGTAGAATGTGAACGTAGCTGAATGCCGACTAAGTACTGATGCTAGCACTGGAACAATCACAACAAGGTGCTAGTAATGATGTCTTGGTAAGCATTGAAGGGGTTGAAGAATGAAAAAGAAATGTAAGGATAAAGGGTCTAAAGAAAGAAGCTCTCCATACAACTTAGGCAGAAACCGGGTCAACTCATCATGAAGACAAACTCATCATGGACCCAGTGATGTGAAGTACAACCCTTTCCTAGCTACTCAGGCTTCTCTCAAAAGAAGTTTGTTTTATTGTCACGGAGATCAACACGACTTCTATTGACTTTCTCACTCCGAGATAGTTGATATTGAATAGGTGGCATCTGCTCCAGCCTCCGACCACTAAAAGTGCACAAATCGAGTCTAGAGCCAAGAGATCAATCAAATCTCGTTAGGACACACGGATGAAGATCAAGAGAGTCCTACGCTATATCCTTGTGATATTGCTAGAACACTCAGAGTGATACTACTCAGTATTTACAATGATGAGTGGAAATCCTTCCAGTGTTAACATCAAACAGCACTGCGGTAGGTCATATGCAAGATTCTTTAAGAATTGAACATATGTAAAACTGAAAAGCAACAGTGGTTTGATTCTGAATTGATTCAAACTCGTTTCAGGTTTCTACGCGATATCTTTATGGTCTTGCCAGAACATTCAGAGTGATATTCATTAATATTCATAGTGACGAATGGAAATCCTTCTAGCGTCAACATCAAACAGCGCTACGGTAGGTGACTTGTGAGATTCTTATGAATCAAACTTGTGTCAACTGGAAAGCAACAATGGTAAGATTCTTAATGAATAAAACTTGTTCCAGGAATTTGAATTGACGACTTTAATCAAGCGGATATTTATCTAATTGATTCACTCTTTATGTTCGCAGTCTTGCTTTGAGACGGTCGAGTAAAGAGAACGGCTAGTACTGCCGCGAAACCCTGTCAAGGAGATTCTTAATTGAATCTACCTGATCACAGGTACGATATTTAATATCGTATAACGGTCTTCACCGACCGGAGGTAAAACGCTACCGATTTAGGACGAATGTCAAAGCCATTCAGTCCGTGTCTATGTTTTGTCTCGAGAAGGTGGCGTCACGGTGTACTCAGCAAAGTCAAAGATTCACAACCACATATTCATGCCCAAAGACTTATCCAACAATTGATAGTGTGAGCATGTGGACAAAGATACAAGATCGCAAGATGGCAATGACAAGTCAAGGATGATTTGAAGATCTCAAGACTTAAAGACAAAGTCGAAAGACAACGACAAAGGCTCAAAGATCACAGCATGAAGGAACAAAACTACTGTTACACGTTCAAGACTCATTTATGACAAAATTCATAAATCTCCATTGGAATCCAAATATCAAAGAGGAATGACCTCACATTGGGGGAGATTGTTAGCCTCAAAATATTGAGTCAAACAATAATGCTCGGTCATAGGTTATTATTGTAACATTAGTTAGAACGTTGTAATAGATAGTTAATTAGTCGTGGTTTACGGGCTTGGATTTAAACTAATTAAAGTCCAAAAGACAAGCCCGACCCAATATATAGTCCATTAAAGCCCGCATGTGGGTGGACTATATATACTACCCTCCTAGCATGTTAGGAGGGTGGATGGTCATTTGTAACTTCTTTTTCTTAATCTAATCTCACCAAGTTAATCATCTCCTCTCTACTTTCTCTCACTACTTTCTCTCTCTAGGAATTCATCTCTTCTTCATCTATTTTCTCTCTTTCTTCATTGCTTAATCATCACAAATTATGGGACAACAGAAACAAATAGTTTCGTCGTTGTAGTGTATTTAAATTGCAAGACCTTAAAAGTAAATGACGTTAATTAAATCTAAGACTAATTAAAGAGTAAATGGTGCAAAATTAAAACTTTGAAAAGTAAATTAATTAAATAACTTAAAATTAAAGCGTGACGAAAATTAAAATTTGACAAAGTATTAAAATGTAAACTTAAAAATTAAACAAGACAAAATATGAAACAACCCTACCGTCGGAATCCCTAATCAGAAAGCTGATCGGAATAACCCTTACCTTCCTGATCGGAATGTTGTAAAGAAAATTCCAATCGGAATATCAAACACAGGCCCTGATCGGAATATGTATCGGAATCCCTAATCGGAATGCACCCTAAAAGGATCTCGTCGGAATAGGGGAAACTTAGTCCATCGGAATGTCCAAAATACTTACCTGTCGGAATGCAGATTGGAATACCCAATCGGAATGTAGAAACCTTATTCCGACGGATAAATCAGAATCCCCGTCGGAATGCTAAACCCTTTTTCGACCAAGCAATTGGAGCTATGGTCGGAATGTGAAACCCTTTTCCGACCAGGGTGGTCGGAATACAGTAGGAAGAAGACAAAATAAGCACAACCAATAAGCTATTACTCAAATAAGCACTAGACTAAAAACCTAAGCAAACACGTATAATAAAAAGCTAATAAGCTACAATTTAAAGACTTTTGAAAACACGAAATGAGAAATATGTACGAAAACAAACTTTATATAAAAATAACTTTTATAAAAACTTTAGAAACTCTAAGATAAACACAAATAAGCTATAAAAATCAATAATCCAAAACAATCAGAAACATAAAAACATAACCTTTAATCAAATAAGCAACACAATAAGCATGTAAACAATAAGATTAAAGCATAGAAAGAAAGATAGGATGAGAGATAAACAATAAAAAGTAAAGATTCAAATACATTAAAGGTAAACTTACTTGGAAATTAAAGTGCAAGACAAGGTAATTAAAGTGCAATAAGGTAAATGTGCAAGTAAATAAAATGGAAGAACTAATTGTCACTATTAGCCAACAAGAGAAAATGGAATGAAATCATAATCTATTTATAGGGGAGATTAGGGAGGTGCATAGGAAGCTTCCTCCCCTCTTTCTTCTTTCCTTAATTGCGTCATTAAGTCCTTGCTCTTCTTAATTCTTTGTTAATCTTCTGAATTCTTTGACTTTAACGACTTTGTCTCTAGATTTCTTTGAACTCGTCTTGCAATTCTTCAATAAATTAGACTTGAGTTCTTCGGCTTTTAGTAAACTTCCGTCTTTTGACTTTTCTTCGATAAATCTTCAGAATTGGTCTTGGACTTCCGTTCTTTTTGCACTCTTGACTTCTTGACTTCGTCTTTCGTCTTTTTCTTTGATAAAAGCCCGTGAATGCCCGTGTTTTCTCCACTTTTCACCATTTCGTCCTAAATCACAACAAAAATACAAACCACGCATAACTCCGACATAAATGACATAAAATACACGTTTTGGCTCGGTTATTATTGTAATTAAGTGGTAAAAAGGATGGGTGTTTACACACCTATCAAATCCTCTACACTTGACCATTGCAATGTCCTCATGCAATACATTAGTTACAAAGCACGATTACACTTTTCATCATAATCAATCCACGTTGGCCTTTATTAAAAAGATAGAAAATTACAAACATTCAAAGTAAAGAAATCAAAAGCATACCTTCGGGTTTTGGAAATGTGATGAATGATCATCATCCTCAAGTTTTCACTTTCTCCAAACCAAGCTTAAAAACGAGATCATTGTTATTATAAGTTAGCAAACTAACACGAACTCATGTGGGCCAATTATTCACTTAGACTCCCTTATTCCTAGGTGTATCTCTTATATTTTATTTTTGTCTCGAATGATCACGAGGATGCATTGTTGACTTATTTCGATAGTTATTAAGGTCTGAAAATAAAGTGGGACGATTTAATCAATAGTTAGCTAAAGGACAAAATCTTTTAAAACTGCTTCTCGAGATCTCATAAAGTTCATATCTTGGCATAACTCGCTTCGCGATTTGAGACCTTTCTCGGACCGATATTTGGCAGCGACTTCATACTTCAAATCTTGAGAGACGTTCATGAAATAATGGCCTTCTCTTCATAATAGGAATTTCTTCACTTGAAGTTTTGAGAGATTATTAATATTTGGACCACGACTTCTTCATTTTTCTCCAATCTTTATTTGGGATTTTGATATACAACGATACACCTCCTTTTTGGACTTGGATCTATTTATCCTCATACCTTGTTAGGGCCTTTTCGGATAGACTTCTCCATGACTTTTGGGGAGTTTTTTCTTTTTGTCGTGTGTCTCGATCCTTCATATTGATCTTTGATAAATGATTCTTCACATCACTTGGGATCTTTAGCAACAAAATTTAGCCCTCATGTCTTGTTAGGACCTTTTTGGACTCGCCAATCTTCGCATCCCGCTTCAATAAGTTATGCCTTGGCTATGAACTCTAATCCATACCGAGCAACTTTTAAATGATCTTGGGCTAGAAGCTAAGTAACTTTTCAAATCGTACAACCTTATTTATTGCAGATAAATTTATTAACAAGCGATGGGAGAATAGGCTTATAATTAACTCACATAAATTCACGAAAGAATACCAAACTTATAATTGACTCTATCATCTCTCGTTCTCCATAGTTTAAAATCTCAAGTAATGAGACTCGTGGATGCTTAGCCTATTAAATTAAAGTTTTGGGTTTTCGAGTCGCCTATAGGATCTTGCAAACTTTTAGACTTTTTCAAGTTTAGAAATCGCATTTTAAAGTTCCCTTGATAAACGACTCTCTAGGATCAATTATAGGAACTTGCGAAAAGTTCTTGTTCTTAACCCGTGAGAGTTAAGACTTTCGCGTTTTATAGCTCCCTATATAAAAGCCTAGAAAAACTTGACTTAAACACGTTAAGGATACTAGCTAGAGTAAACTTAGATAAGTAAACTCGGGTTGAGTCAAAAGATTCACAACATTTGAAAATTAAAACCACTTTATTAAAAATTTATTCTAGCAAAGAAAGAAAATAACTATACAAAAGGAAAAACTAATAGGCCAAAATAGATCAAAAAATTTGAAAAATGTCGAAACGTTGATTTTCTGGTTAAAATGAGGACAAATACAAGGAAAAGACCACTTAACTTCGATAGAAGTCCCCCTACACTTAATATAAACATTGTCCTCAATGTTTAAGCATGTGGGAGTAAACTCCCCTACACTTAGGACATTGTGCACGTTGTTTAAATCTCGCTAAGGAAGAGACAACTAAAGAGATTCCTATTTTAATATTAAGAAATATAAAATAGTGAATCGAAAAGAGTTTAGGATAGAACCGGGAAGACGGGAACAACGGAATCACGGGTCGTCAAGAATCATCAAGAATGGATCATTGAGCGCTCGAATCCCTGATTAGTAGAAGAGAGGAAATAGCAAACACCAACGGGTCTCCCCTACACTTAGGATAAATAAAGCTAAAAGATAGATACATGGGTTGCCTCCCAAGAAGCGGAAGAAGCATGAAACATATCCACCAGGATCAAAGACATAGTTTTCGTCCATCAAATAGCACAAGCTTAAGGCGAACAAGGCAAGCCAAAGAAGAGTAGGCAAGGTTCCCTTAAGCAAAGATGGAGCACGGTGGGAGCAAGCATGGTAAGGTGGTGCAAGCAGATTTCCATAAGTTCCAAAGATTTTTCCTTTTATTTCATCAGATGGATACTGAGATGGCTGAAGAATATCGATACCGGGGTCGAACACCTTTTCCTTTAGGGGAAAATAGCACTCAGGCTCAGCAGAATTTGAAGATGATCCGTGAAGAAGATGCACAACCTCGTCCTCAGAAGGTGGACAGAGAGGTGTTAAATCATACGTGTTGCGGATGTTGGTGTCATCCGGTTGCTTCTCCTTTGAAAGAATTTTCTTCAAATCCAAAGTAGGATCAAGACCATAATCATCAAAGTCTAAAGGAGGAGCATCACTCTCATGAGGGAAGTAAGTATTAAGAAAAGTAGAGAAGTCATCCTCAAATGAGTAATCATCCAAAGTAGGATTAAGCATGGTAGGCGGAGGATCTTCCTCATGAGAAGAATCACTCGAAAGAGTATCGGCCTCATCGAAATCATCATACGTGGGCATGTCGGGATACTCGGAAGTAAGGTCATCATAATCATCCGAATCTGAGCTAGGAATCATCATCATAAGCATCAAAGATCGGTGGAGAATCATAAATGGGTGAAGGTTCCAAATTGGAGAGAGAATCATCCACGTCATCTTGAAAAAGTGGATTATCAATGCAAGACTCGAATAGAGGATTGGTGTAGATGACAAAATCATCGAGCACATTAATCATATTTGCAGATTCTCGTCCATAGGATTTGCTTGTAAGCTTCCCCATTTTGAAAACTTGTTGTTCATTCCCGACCCTTAAAATTAATTCACCTTCGGCAACATCAACTAAAGCTCGTCCAGTTCTCAAGAATGGCCGACCAAGTATTAAAGGAATACGAGGGTCCATTTCATAATCAACAACAACAAAGTCGACCGGAAAAGTAAAGGTGCCAACTTTAATGAACACATCTTCGGCAATACCAACGGGGTAAGCGAGAGTGCGATTTGCAAGCTCAAGAGTCATCTTTGTTGGAGTAAGGTCGGGTAATGATAGTGCTGTCCAAACACTTAAAGGCATCAGATTAATACTGGCCCCGAGATCAGCTAGGGCAGTAAATTCTTCGGTTTTGTTAAATATGCAAGGCAACACAAAACGACCAGGATCTCCAAGTTTTTCCGGAAGTTCTTTAAGAATAACTACAGAACAGTTTTCATTTAAGCGTGTGTTAGCGAGCTCAACCAGCTTCTCCTTCTTGTTAAGCAATTGCTTGAATGCTTTGACAAATTTTGGCATGTGGACAAGTGCTTCAACAAGGCTAATGTTGAAATTCATTTGAGAGATCATCTTCAAATAATTCGACACTTGAGTGTCATCCTTAGTGAGCAAGTTAGGCTTGTCCAAGCGAGAAGGATATGGGATGTTGGGTTTATAGGTGGAAGGTGGGGTTGGTGAAGGTTGAGATGTTGACGGGTTCTTCTTGGGGACATCGTCATGACGAGGCGGAGACGGTGATGGTGCACTAATACTAGGTGTGAGAGGAGTAGGGATAAATGGTGGTGGAGGAGGTGTAGATGATGGGGGCAGGATAGGTGGTCCTACTATGGTAACTACACTATGGGTAGTAATAGCACTTACATTCGCTCGCGGATTTTTGACGGTGTTTGAAGGTAGAGAACTCGAAGTAGAGGGTTGAGTGGTGGGCAAGAAACTAGCCAGCATATTCTTCAAATCATTCGTTTGATTGCTGAAGGAGGATTGAATATTATCTCGAAGCTCGGATCTAATGTCATTCCCTTGCTTGGTGATATCCCCTTTTAAATTGATAATTTGGCTCTGTAGATTCTTGATTTGCTCACCTTGGGTTCTCATCAAAGCTTCAACATCTTGGTTAATGGGTGGGGCGTGTTGAGCGGGTGGGTTATAAGGATTAGAAGCTCTTGGTGGGATTTGGTTGCTTCTATTGTAGTTGTTGTTGAGGTTTTGGTTTTGAGGAGAAAAACCGGGTGAAAGGTAGTTGTTTGATCGGTAACTCAGCAAATTTCGATCCCCTTGAGGTCGGGCTTGGTAATTTTCCGGTGAATAATTACCATAAGCCGCATACACGTTTTCCGTATTTCCTTCAGTAGAAGGACAATCAGTGTATGAGTGTGGACTGCCGCATGTCTCACAAGGATTGGCAACCGCTTTAACTTGTTGTTGTTGGTTTGTAGCGAGAAGCAAGATATTTTTGTTCATTTCGGTCATCATGCGGGTGAACTCGGTCATATCGGGGTTTGCTGAAGTAGAGAAACATTGACTCTCGGGTTGTTCCTTGAAGAAGCGGAGGACTCCCAGTTTTTATGATGAGTAGTCATGTTCTCAATAAGCTCTCTACACTCCTCAGGTCTCCTTTTCATAAATGTGCCACCGGCGGCTGCATTAATCGTATCACGTTCTCGAAAAGTCAAACCATTGTAGAAAGTATCAATTAAGGTCACAGGGAGCATGTTGTGGTTTGGACAATGATCAATCAAAACATTATATCTTTCCCAAGCATCAAAAAGAGATTCATCGGGTTATTGCATGAAACCGCTGATTTGATTGCGAAGGCTCGTGACCATGGATGGTGGAAAGTAGCGCGACAAAGAGCGTTGAGTTATGTCATCCCAAGTATGAATGGAATTCTTCGGGAGACGATCAAACCATTTATCGGCGTGGTGTGATAAAGTATGTGGAAAGAGTTGAAGGCGAAGAACATCCATTGTGGAACCGGGCAACTTCATGCTTTGAGTGATTGTAATGAATTTGTCGAGGTGTTTGTTGGCATCATCATCAGGCATTCCTCGAAAAGGATTTGTTTGCACTTGCTGAATCATGTGGTGCTTCAACGAAAACTCCGGAGCCGTGATTTGTATCGGCGCAATCGTTCCTCCTCGTCCAAACATGGTAGGTTGACAAAGCTCCTCCATGGTCCGAAGATCGGGCTGTGGAAGAACATTGTTGTTATTATTATTGAGGTGCGGTAGATTATTGTGGTTGTTCACACCTGCTATACTTAAATCTTCTTGAGTCTCGGGCTCTTGATAAGTAGAAGATCTAGTACGCATACACCTGCGAAAGTAAAAGAAAAAAAAATACCAAACACAAAGAGAATATAGATACACTATAAAGAAAATAAAATATTTTTGGATTTTTGAAATTTTTTTTAATTTTTATGGATTTTTAACAATTTTCTTTTTTTTATATTTTTTTTGGATTCTTGAAGATTTTTAAGCAAGAAAAATAACGCTCACAAGTGAACGGATCCCAAAAAGCAACGCGTCTCTCATAGAAAACCGTTAATCTTTACGAAAAGAGCCGGCAGCGGCGCCATTTGATAACTGAGATTTTACTTAGTTAAAAGTATCGTTGTTCCAGTCTCTTCGAATTAAAAAATGGATTAACTATGCGACTCAGTCGTTCTTTGGTGAAACAAATAGTTTCGTCGTTGTAGTGTATTTAAATTGCAAGACGTTAAAAGTAAATGACGTTAATTAAATCTAAGACTAATTAAAGAGTAAATGGTGCAATATTAAAACTTTGAAAAGTAAATTAATTAAATGACTTAAAATTAAAGCGTGACGAAAATTAAAATTTGACAAAGTATTAAAATGTAAACTTAAAAATTAAACAAGACAAAATATGAAACAACCCTACCGTCGGAATCCCTAATCGGAAAGCTGATCGGAATAACCCTTACCTTCCTGATCGGAATGTTGTCAAGAAAATTCCAATCGGAATATCAAACACAGGCCCTCATCGGAATATGTATCAGAATCCCCAATCGGAATGCACCCTAAAAGGATCTCGTCGGAATAGGGGAAACTTAGTCCATCGGAATGTCCAAAATACTTACCTGTCGGAATGCTGATTGGAATACCCAATCGGAATGTAGAAACCTTATTCCGACGGATAAATCGGAATCCCCGTCGGAATGCTAAACCCTTTTCCGACCAAGCAATTGGAGCTATGGTCGGAATGTGAAACCCTTTTCAGATCAGGGTGGTCGGAATACAGTAGGAAGAAGGCAAAATAAGCACAACCAATAAGCTATTACTCAAATAAGCACTAGACTAAAAACCTAAGCAAACACGTATAAGAAAATGCTAATAAGCTACAATTTTAAGACTTTTGAAAACACGAAATGAGAAAGATGTACAAAAACAAACTTTATATAAAAATAACTTTTATAAAAACTTTAGAAACTCTAAGATAAACACAAATAAGCTATAAAAATCAATAATCCAAAACAATCAAAAACATAAAAACATAACCTTTAATCAAATAAGCAACACAATAAGCATGCAAACAATAAGATTAAAGCATAGAAAGAAAGGTAGGATGAGAGATAAACAATAAAAAGTAAAGATTCAATTACATTAAAGGTAAACTTACTTGGAAATTAAAGTGCAAGACAAGGTAATTAAAGTGCAATAAGGTAAATGTGCAAGTAAATAAAATGGAAGAACTAATTGTCACTATTAGCCAACAAGAGAAAATGGAATGAAATCCTAATCTATTTATAGGGGAGATTAGGGAGGTGCTTAGGAAGCTTCCTCCCCTCTTTCTTCTTTCCTTAATTGCGTCATTAAGTCCTTGCTCTTCTTAATTCTTTGTTAATCTTCTTAATTCTTTGACTTTAACGACTTTGTCTCGGGATTTCTTTGAACTCGTCTTGTAATTCTTCAATAAATTAGACTTGAGTTCTTCGGCTTTTAGTAAACTTCCGTCTTTTGACTTTTTCTTCGATAAATCTTCAGAATTGGTCTTGGACTTCCGTTCTTTTTGCACTCTTGACTTCTTGACTTCGTCTTTCGTCTTTTTCTTCGATAAAATCCCGTGAATGCCCGTGTTTTCTCCACTTTTCACCTTTTCGTCCTAAATCACAACAAAAACACAAACCACGCATAATTCCGACATAAATGACATAAAATACACGTTTTGGCTCGGTTATTATTGTAATTAAGTTGTAAAAAGGATGGATGTTTACACACCTATCAACTATACTTGTGAAAAGTAGATAGACAATTACCTATATGGTACAATATACACCGTTTACACTTTAAAATTCCTCTTGCTCCCATGGTTTACAGTAACAGCATGAATACGATTCTCCCTTATCTTAGACTGTTGAATTTCGAATTTATTTTATGTTAGAGGGAATAAATTTTCATTTCCTACTGTCATTTGCAACAATACTGTCCTTTTTATCTTTTATGCTACACTTAGTTTCGAGCCAGGATCAATCTTTAAATTTACTCTCCATTTTGTCAATTTGTATATTTCCAAATTACTACTATATATCTATCAGTTACTCAAACTTGTCCATATATTTGTACATTTCCAAACACCATTACTCTTCACAACATTCCTTTTCATTCTTAGGAATCTAGCATACAGACATTCCCTACGAACTTGTAGAATAGCAGCAACATCTCCAACTGGAACAACAACATCTTTAGTCTCGGCACCTTGATTCCTTGCAGCACGATCAGCTTCAAACATTCAAACAATTATTTCCTTGATCATAAAGTCTACCCTAGAGGTTGTTAATTCTGGAGACATATTTCAAGAAACTTAGTCACGTGGGGATCCACTAATGATAGAAAATGTCTCACTCTATTCTTTTCACTATTATCACAGATGAAAGAAACATGATAAATAGTAAGTGTGAAAACACTTATCCTTTTACCACTTAAAACAAATAAAACGAGACCAAAACGTGTATTTAATGTCGTAAAAGTCGGAATTATACGTGGTTTGTGTTTTTATTGTGTTCTAGGACCAAAAATATGAAAAGGAAGAAAACACGGGCTTTCACGGGCTTTTATCAAAGAAAAAGACAAAAGACGGAGTCAAAAGATCATGAGTGAAAAAAGAACGGAAGTCAAAGGCTTATTCTGAAGATTTATCGAAGAAAAAGACTAAAGACGAAAGTTTAACGAAGTCGAAGAATCAAGTCTAATAAAAGAAGAAAATTAGAAGACGAGTTCATTTTATCTATCGACAAATCCCGAGACAAAGTCGAGAAAGACGAATTAATTAAAAAGATGAGAAGACAAAGAGAAAGAGAGAAGCAACAACACCAACTTTACTTTCACCTATAAATAGTCTCCTAATCCTTCATTTTGTAGTAGTAGATTATAGTTTTATTTTTTGTAAGGTAATTAGGAGTAGGTGTTAATTACTTTCTCTCTCTAGTTTTCTTTCAAGTTTTCTTAAGCCTTTCATCTTTAATCTTGTATTTTTGAATCTTAATCATCATCTTAAATTCAAGCTTTTGAAATTAATCTCATTCTTCCTTTCTTAATTTTTAATCTTATATTTTCGTTTTACGTTAACTTTATTTTTTCTATTTCTTTGCTATATTTTTCTTTTGTAGGTGTATGCGTACCCGTTCACGAAGGAGGAAATCCATTCTAGCCGCTATCATTGAGCCTCCTATTGTTAACACTATGGATGACCGCCCAATGATCGAGCTCTTGCAATCACACGTTGAAGGCAATGACGATGCAATTGTGGTGCCGGCTATTGACGCCAACAACTTCGAGCTCAAAATTGGTTTTATTCAAATGGTTTCACAACACCTTTCTTGGGCCGCACTCATGATGATCCTCACGATCACATCAAGAGGTTCGTACACTTAACCAATACTGTGGAATACAATGGGGTCTCATAAGAGGCAATTCGTTTGCTCCTCTTTCCTTTCTCTCTCGAGGGACAAGCCCGCAGTTGGCTTGATAAGGAACGACCCCAATGTTTTACAACATGTGCAGACTTAGAACAAATTCATCAATTACTTTTTCCCACCCTCACGTACTACCGCTTTGCGGAATGATATCATTAATTTTGAACAAAAGTACGGTGAGACATTTAGTGAATCTTGGGATCGTTTTAAGGAACTTTTGAGAAAGTGTCCACAACACAGTTTTACTAAGGTGTATCAAATTAATACTTTTTATAATGGATTAAGTTTGAATGACCAAGATTCACTGAATAGTGCTTCGGGGGGCAATATTCTTGTTAAACCAATGAATGATGCTTGGGCAATTATTGAGAATAAGGCTAAAGTGCAAACTAAAAGTGAAAGGGCTACTATGGCTAGTACTAGTGATAGTGAGACCACCAATCAAATTCAAGCACTTACTTCAATAGTGAATAAACTTGCCTTACATGTTCAAAATACCCCTAGTCAATATGTGAATGATCTTAATATTACTTGTGAAACATGTGGTGGGCCACACTCTTATGCTAATTGTGATAAGGCTTATGACCAATCTCACGGGGAAGTGTATGCTTACAACAACACTGAGAGGGTTCAATTCAAACCGAATGTCGATGTTAATCATTTGTCATATAATTAGACTAATTACTTGGCTCCACCCGGTTTTCAACAAAGACCACACCCACCCACCCAAAACAACCAAGGGCCACCACGAGATAATTTTCAACAAAATACAAATGTGAGGGGCTACAATGCTAATCAAGGAAATTATCAAGTGCAAAATCAAGGCTTTCCAAACCAAGGTTTTAATCCTCAAGGTTTTCCATCATACAATCAATAGCCAAACTAAGGTTTTCAACAACAAGGGTTCATTTTACCTAATCCACAAATGGATTTAGTTCTTCAAAAGATTTCGGAACAAGACAAGAAATTAAAGGGAATGCAAGAGTCCACGGATAGGAAATTCGTTCAAATGTTTCAAGCCCTTCGTCCCCAATGTGCTCTTCCTTCTAAAACCAAAACTAGCCCTAGAGCTAATGTGAGTGCTATTACTAAACGCAGTGGAGCAACTATAGTAGGACCTTCTATCCCTCCCCCAGTTACTCCATCTACACCTCCTACACCCCCATTTATCTCTCCTACTACCACGCCTAGTACTAGTTCCCAATTACCGTCTCCACCTCTTACTAAAGATGTACCCAAGAAAAACCCTTCACCCTTTCAACCTTCAACCTCTCAACCTCTCAACCTTCACCTTCTACACCTACACCTCCTAAGCCTAATATCCCTTATCCTTCTCGATTAGATAAGTGAAAATTGCTCACTAAAGAGGATTCTCAAGTTACTTCCTATTTGAAGATGATCTCCCAAATGAACTTTAACATTAGCCTTGTTGAAGCACTTGTCCAAATGCCAAAATTTCTTAAAGCATTCAAGGAGTTGCTTAGTAAGAAGGAGAAGATGGCTGAGTTTGTCAACACCCGATTAAATGAAAATTGTTCTACAGTCCGTCTCAAAGAAATTCAGGAGAAACTTGGAGATCCCGGTCGTTTTGTCTTACCATGTTCATTTTCTCAAATGCAAGAATGTACTACCTTAGTCGATCTCGGGGCAAGTATCAATTTAATGCCATTAAGTGTTTGAAAGAAGTTATCATTACCCGATCTTATACCAACACGTATGACTCTTGAGCTAGAAAATTGAACTCTCGCTTACCCCGTTGGTATTGCCGAAGATGTTTTTGTTAAAGTTGGTACCTTCACTTTTCCGGTTGATTTTGTTGTTGTCGATTATGAAATGGATCCTCGTATTCTGTTAATACTTGGACGACCATTCTTGAGAACCGGAAAAGCTTTAGTCGATGTTGCCAAAGGTGAACTAATTCTAAGGGTCGGGAATGATCAACAAGTGTTTAAAATGGGGAAGATTACAAGCAAATTAAATGGGAAAGAATCGGCAAAAATGATTGATGTGCTTCAAGACGAGCTTGTTACAAATCCATTGGAAAGTACAAAGCTTGATGATTTTTTGCTACACAACAATCCTCTTTTCGAGACTTTCTATGATAATACACTTTTTAAAGAACATGTGGAAGATCCTAGTGATTCTCTTTCCAATTTGGGTGCCCTACCAATCTATAATGTTCCACCAATCTATGATGAATATGATGATTCTCTTTCCGATTTGGGTGATCCACCAATTTTTGATGAATATGATGATTTACTTCCGAGTATGAAGACATGCCGACTTATGATGACTTTGATGATGTTCACACTCTTTCGAGTGATTCTTCAACTATTGTCTCTTCTGATGATGTTTTTGCTCCTATTTTTGATGAGGATCCTCCACCAACAACGCTTGATGCTACTTTAGAGGATTACTCATTTGAGGAAGATTTTGTCACCTTTCTGAATACATTCTTTCCTAATGAGCATGATTCTCTACCTTTGGATTTTGATTATGATCTCTACCCTCCTTCAGATGTTAAGAAACCCCTTTTAAAGGAGAAGAAACCGGACGACACCAACATCCGTAGTACTTATGTTTTGAAACCTCTCTTTCCACCTTCTTCGAATGAGATTGTGCGGTATATGGGTGAATATTCTTCAAGGTCTACTGAGTGTCAGTCTTATTTTTCCCTAAAGCAAAAGGTGTTCGATTCGGGTATCACAGTTTTTAAGCCATCTCAGTATCCATCTGATGAAATAAAAGGAAAGACTTTTCGAAAATACCGAGCTATGCTTTCACCTCACAATACCTTCTACCACCATGCTCAACTTTTGCTTAAGGGAACCTCGCTTACTCTACTTTGGCTTGTGTTGTTCACCTTAGGCTTATGCTACTTGTTGGATGAGAAGCTTGTATTTGACCCCGGCGGATGTTCTTCAAGGTCTTCTATGTGCTTTCAACCATAGTATTCGGGTTCGAGTCAGGCTCGTGACTCGGTGAACAAAAATAAGCGCTTCTCGGGAGGCAACCCGATGATCTATCCTTTTTACCCGTTTTTCATAATAAGTGTAGGGGAGACCCTAGTATGTGTTTGTTGTTTTCTTTCTTATGTTGTGCAGGGATTAGAGCTTTCAAAGATCCACTTTTGATGACTTTTGACGACCCGTGATTCCTTGTATCCGTCTTCTCAGTTCTATCCTAAACTCTTTGGATTTACTATTTTATATCCATAAATGTTGAAATAGGAATCACTTTAGTTGTCTCTTCCTTAGCAAGATTTAAACTACGTGCACAATTTCCTAAGTGTGGGGGAGTTTACTTCCACATGCTTAAATATTGAGGAAAATGTTTATATTGAGTGTAGGGGGGACTTCTATCAAAGTTAAGTGGGCTTTTCCATGAATTTGGCCTCATTTTAACCGGAAAATTGATTTTTCGACATTTTTCAAAATTTTTGATCTATTTTGGTCTAGTAGTATTTTCTTTTGTTATTGTTATTTTCTCTCTTTGTAATAATTTAATAAAATGGTTTTAATGAGTTTAGATGTCTTTGATATATTAGGCTCGTCATGAATATTTTGACTCAACCCGAATTTACTTATAAAAGTTCATTCTAGCTAGTATCCTTAACCATATGGACCTTAATTGGTTTATTATGCTAAGCATCCACGAGTCTCATTCCTTGATATTTTAAATTATGGAGAACGAGAGATGATAGAGTCAATTATAAGTTTTGTATTCTTTCATGAATTTGTGTGAGTTAATTATGAGCTTTTCCTCCCATCGCTTGTTAATATATAATTGCAATAAGTAAGGTCGTACGATTTGAAAAGTTAATTAGCTTCTAGCCCAATATCGTTTAAAAGTTTCTCGGGATTAATTAGAGTTCATAGCCAAGGCATAACTTATTGAAGCGGGATGCGAAGCTTGGCGAGTCCAAAAAATCCCTAACAAGGCATGAGGGCTACATTTTGTTGCTAAAGATCCAAACTAATGTGAAGAATCATTATTCAAAAATCAATATGAAGGATCGAGACACACGGTGAGAAGCAATTACGCCCATAAAGATCATGGAAAAGTCTATCCGAAAAGACCCTAACAAGGTATGAGGATAAATAGATCCATGTCCGAAAAGGAGGCGGATCGTTGCATATCAAAATCCCAAATAAAGATTGGAGAAAAATGAAGAAGTCGTGGTCCAATTTTGAAGAATCTCTCAAAAAATTCAAGTGAATAAATTCCAAATATGAAGAGAAGACCATTATTTCAAGAATTTATCTCAAGATTCGAAGTATGAAGTCAATGCCAAATATCGATCCGAGAAAGGTCTCAAATCATGAAACGAGTTATGCCAAGATATGAACTTTATGAGGTTTCGAGAAGCAGTTTTAAAAGATTTTGTCATTTAGCTAACTATTGATTAAATTGTCCTACTTTATTTTCGGCCTAATTAAATGATCGAAATAAGTCAACAATGCATCCTCGTGATCATTCAAGACAAAAATATAATATAAGAGATACACCTATGAATAAGGGGGTCTAAGTGAATAATTAAGCCAAATGAGTAAGTGTTAGTTTTACTAACTTATAATAACAATGATCTCGTTTTTAAGCTTGGTATGGGGAACGTGAAATTTGAGGGTGATAAACACTCATGGCACCAAAAAGACCTAATGTAAGTCTTTGATTTCTTTACAAGTTTCCTCCTTCTAACATTTTGTAATTTTCAATCTTTTTAGTTTCCTTTGTGTCTAGTATTTAATAAAGGCCAATGTGGATTAATTATGATGGAGAATATAAATCGTGCTTTGACATTAATGCATTGCATGAGGGCATTACAATGGTCAAGTGTAGGGGATTTAATAAGTGTGAACTTGACACCACATGTACGATTGGTATTTTTGTTTTGACAAACAGTTTGTGAACTTGGCACTTTCGGCATCGAAGATTCTGAATGCTTGACAAATGCTCCCCCTCAATTGTTGATCCGTGTTCTATTGAAAGAGTTGTAGTCGTCGTTTGAGTAGTCGCATCGTCGAGTATGTAGATACCAAATGTAAATAGCTATGGTTGTAGAGATGATAACTTCATAAAAACAAGACTTCTCTTGTTTTAACAAATAAATGCACTGAAGCATATATAGATTTGTGTTAGACCAAGTTATAAAGTAAACTTGATCCCTTACAAGGTTTTAAAGTAAACCTTACCCGAGAAAATTAATTCCCATTGTGAGCCAAAGCTTTCATAAGAAATACTTGACTTTAATGTGAAAAACGGGTTGCAGTCAGAAAATAACAACAAGCCATATAGGCATGTTTTATGAAACATTTACAACTTTTGTACGAAATCTATTTATGGCACCGTGTCAATATTAATTGACATTTCTAAGGCCGTAAATATTATCGTACCAAAAGACATGCCTTTGAAAAATAAAGTAAAAAATATTTTTGAATTTTTCTAAATTTTTCAATTTTTATGGTTTTTATATGGTTTTATATTTTTGTATTTTGCTTTTGTGGTTAAAAATATAAACAATATATACAGATGATCACCAAGGATACGTAGAATAGTTTACCACCACTATTCTTTCGCTTCATCTTCCAGTTCCTTTAGAGTCTCGGGCGAGAATGTTCTCAAACCTAGCTTGTCGGCCAAAAATTCCATTCGAGCGCGATCTAAAGCCTTTGTGAAAATATCCGCCAATTGATACTCAGATCGGACAAAGTAAAGCTCGATCACTCCATTTTCCACTTACTCTTTGATGAAGTGGTAGCGAATGTCAATATGCTTCGACCGAGAAAATTGAACATTGTTGCAGCATAAGGGAATTGCAATTTTGTTGTCGCAGTACATCAGAATTTTGTTGAAACCTAGACCATAGTCGGTTAATTGCGATCTCATCTAAAGAATTTTAGCACAGCAACCGGACATAGCTATGTATTCTACTTCCGTACTTGAAATTGCAGCGCTTTTCTGCCTTTTAGATGCCCAACTGATTAGTCGATCTCCTAGTAGTTGCAAAGTTCCACTCGTGCTACGCCTTGTATCTTGACAACCCGCGTGATCCGCATCTGCATATTCCATTAGTGCAATAGAAGAGTCCTTCGAATACCAATGTCACCGATTAATGGTTCCTTTAAGATATCGAAAGATCCGTTTAACAGTAGCTAAGTGTAACTCAGTAGGCCTAGTTTGATACCGAGCACACATGCATATAGCAAACTGAAGATCAGGTCGACTAGCTGTGATCTACAGAAGGGTACCGATCATTCCACGATAAAGTGTCAGATCAACGGCAACTCCATGTGGATCTGCATCAAGTTTAGTTCGTTCCCCACCATTGGAGTATCCACGGGGTCGTAAGATTCCATCTTATATTTCTTAAGAGATTCAAGGCCATACTTGGATTTATTGATAAAGATGCCTCTGGGACTCTGAGATATCTGAAGACATAAGAAGAATGATACCTTGCCCATCATTGACATCTTAAACTTGGAAGACATGAGTGTCCCAAACTCATCCGATAAGGTTTGGTTCGAGGCAAAAAATATAATATCATCAACATATATTTGTACCATAATCATATCTTTACCTCGTTTTTGAATGAACTGTGTGGGATCCACCTTGCCTTTAGTGAAGCCTTGCGTGATGAGGAATTGTGACAATAGATCATACCATGCGCGTGGAGCTTGCTTCAACCCATAGAGAGCCTTCTTAAGCTTGTACACGTGATTAGGATATTTAGGGTTCACAAAACCACCCGGCTGTTGAACATAGACCTCTTCCTTGATTTCACCATTAAGAAATGCCATCTTCACATCCATCTGATAGACGATCATATTCATGTGGGCTGCATAAGCGAGGAATAGTCTAATAGCTTCCAAACGGGCAACAGGTGCAAAGGATTCCATAAAGTTGATGCCCAATAATTGCTTGTATCCACGAGCTACTAGTCGAGCTTTGTTCTTCAATATTCCGCCTAACTCGTCGAGTTTCACCTTGTAAACCCATTTCAAAGTGAGTAACTGCACTTGATCCGGGCATGGGACAAGTTCCCATACTTCAAGACATATAAATTCATTAAGTTCTTCTTGCATAGCTTCTATCCAACAGGATTGAGTAAAAGCTTCTTGCCATGTCTTAGGTTCAACTTTAGTGAGAAAAGCATCAAAATGACACAACATTGCATTTTCTTGTAATTGACTTCGTGTGGATACCGGACGATTAGGGTCACCAATAATAGAATCTATAGGATGATCCTTTGTCCACTTGCTGTCATGTTCACGAATATGTGGATTAGAGTAGACCATATTCGGAGCTTCCTCTGAGGTGGACGACCCGGCTTGATTATGGTCGGGAATTGGTACACCATAGAATGGAAGTTCACGCATTTGAGAGAATTCCAAATGGTGATCATCATCATCCTCTTCATTATCAATAGGCGTGATATGGGTAGTTGAAACATGTGTTGGTTAAGAATTACTCGTGGAAGGTATATCTTGACCAATTGTAGGTTCAGATGTATCTGATTGTGCTTCGGTTGCTGGAGCGACAACTTTGGTTACTGGAGCTATTACCTCAGGTTCTGGAGCAACAATACTTGGAGGAGTAAAGATTTCATCAAAGAACGGTTGAAACAACGTATCTCATTCATTCGTAGTAGGTGGTGTAAATGATGATGAAGTAGGGTTATTTGGGAAAAGACCAGAGCTAATGTTACTGGGTCCCATTTCATGAAGTGCGGGTTCAGAGCTGCTTTTCTCCGAAGCCATAGCCGTCAGCTCATCAAAATCAACATTCATAGTTTCGAGGATCTTGCGAGATTTACGGTTGTAGATTCGGTATGCATTCTTTGCGGGTGCGAAACCAATGAAAATACCAATATCAGCCTTTGGTTGAAGTTTTCCCAAATTGTCACTATCATTATTTGGATAGCAAAGAGAACCAAATACATGAAAATATGATAAATCTGGTACTTTTCCATGTAGAAGCTCATAAGGTGTTTTACCATGGCGTTTATGAATTAGAGACCGGTTTTGGGTGTACACTGCTGTAGATACTGCTTCTACCCATAAAAACAATGGAGCCTTTGCGTAAATTAACATCGTTCGAGCAGCTTCCATAAGTGTGCGATTTCGCCTTTCAACGACACTTTTTTGTTGTGGAGTGCCAGCAACGGATGTTTCATGAGAGATGCCAACTTCTTCATAATAATCACACAAAATTTGATTCACAAATTCGGTTCCATTATCTGTACGAATGCGTCGGACAGTAGTGTTGAGACGCACTTGAATCATCTTGAGAAATCCGATGATGAATTTAGGTGCCTCATTTTTTGTTGTAAGAAATTTCACCCATGTAAACCGAGAGTAATCATCGACAATGACGAGGATGTACCTTTTACCACTAAGACTTTCAAAACGCATTGGCCCACAAAGATCCATATGCAACAAATAAAGTTTCTCTTGGTTGGTGTCTTCAGTCTTGGGTTTGTATGATTTCTTAGTGCTTTTCCCCATTGTACACGTGGAACACAAATGATCCTTGTGAAATGAAAGTTTAGGAAGACCACGAACAAGTTCGTTTTTCGCCAAATGATTAATAGCGTCAAAGTTAAGATGAGATAACCGTCGTTGCCATAACCATGACTTAGTCTTCGATGCTTTGGAGGGAAGACATACGGGAGAAGCGGCCATCATGTCTTGTAGAGACAAAGTGTACAAATTATTCCCTCGAGTACCTTTCAATAAATCAACCCCTTCCAAATTACGAATGAAGCAGGTATGCTCTCGAAAAGCAACTTCTAGGTTTGCATCACAAAATTGTCCCACAAAAAATAAGTTGTGACCGAGACCTTCCACATAATACACTCTTGAAATTATAACATTCCCAATATGATATTCACCGTAACCCATTATCTTTGCAATATGATCATTTCCAAATCGAACCGTACCAAGAAACTTGCTGACGAAATTTCTGAGTTGAGAGCGATCTCCGGTCATATGCTTGGAGCAACCAGAGTCCAAATACCAGAGAACAATTTGGACCATCTGTTTTCAGTAACAACAGTAGACAATCCATTGTAAACTCTTGGTTCTGGAGTGTTAGCAGATACAGATAAAATATTATCAGAATTGCGAACATTTGTGTGACCCTTAGATTTCCTGCGTTTTCTAATGTAAGTTTTAGCACTAATAGGTTTTACTGTTCCAACTTTCTTAGGTTTTGGAGTATTAGCGGGCACTACAGTGGGAGTAGACCTATTTAAAGGACACTTGGTTCCTACAGTAGTGTCGGTGTTCCTAGTTAAAGGACACGTTTGTGTTTTGGTAGCCTTGGTACTCCTAGTTAAAGGGCACGCTTTCTTCGCTTTAGTGGGAGTGATTGATGAGACTGCTTTTATACATAGTTTCATCGTCTAAAACGGGCTTTAAATGCATTAAATATCATCAAAAATGCCAAATATATGCTTGTGTTTGTTACTTGTGTATTTTAGGTACGGATATTGAGAAAATGACAAAAGATCACAAGAAACATGCAAAAACGAACACAGGAAACGAAGCCGCATAATGAACCAAGCCCTAATGAAGATTTTCTAAAGAAAAACCCTTGAAGATATGAAGATTATGCAAAAAGGGTCCTCCAATATTGAAGAATTGACACTTTAAACCCTTGTTTATTCATAATTACAAGATTGGTCCTTAAAGTTTGTCGAATTTACAAAAAAGGCCCTCCACTTTGAAGAATTGGCAAGAATGGTCCCTCAACAATGAAGACTTGCCAATATTAGTCCTCCAAAAAGTCAATCATACAAGTCAAGACCATAATCTATGAAGAAAATGCCAAAACAACCCTTCAAGAATCAACAAATGGCAAGAAATACCCCTAAAATACTTTGGAAAAGTGTTTGGGGCAGAAGTGTGAAAATGAAACCTTTATTAAAGAAGGAAATCCGGTTTTGGTTTAATAAAAAAAGAATGAAGAGGCAATGAAAGAAGAGGGGCAAAACTGGCAGACAGGGATAGATACCTTAACCACTCACCATCCTACACGTGTCCCACTCACTAAAACAACCAATCAGAATCCATCTTTTGGCCACCTCACAATCCACTCATAACCAATTTAACTAATCTCTGATTAGTTAAATGAATGATGCCTAACACCTTTTTCAAACCCAAAAACAGATTAAACATGCTACTATTCACACATGAACACGATTTGTGTTTTCTTAATTGCCTTGTAATTAAGCCACAAAACCTTCCAGAATTATGATTAAGCTAGTCTTAATTATATCTCAACCTTCAAAACTCATGCCACATCACCACATGTCACATGCCATCAACCTTGTACACGGTTTTGTGAGGAAGATGCCAAAAACTGCCAGTCATCCAACGTCCAAGATACTAGCTTGAAACTTAAGCTCTATGTAAGCCCTTGATGCAATTTCACCTATGCCAACTCACACATACAGCCAAGAAAACTTCACATGATCTTCAAGATATTCAAAAGTTCAAAGGGCAAAATGGGACTTCTACAGCTTTAGGGTTTACGTTTTTTATGTTCTTAGCTAAACATTGTAGCCTATATAAGGCATAGAAGCTGCATCATAGCAGCTTGCTCTTGATTTTTCCTAGTTCACATTTCTTTAAATCCTACTTTCAAGTTATGAAATAGAGTTTGAATTTTGTGAAGAAAAACCAAGTGCCAACCTTTTATTCTGCTTGTTTATGTTATATGTTAACTAATCTTGAATCTCAAAACATGTTTTCAAACCTTGTGCAAGAAATTGCACAAGAACTCAAAATTTGATATTTTGCTAAGTCTTGGTTTAAACCTTGGAATTCTTGGGATATAAGTGGATCATAGCATCCTGATATTGTGTTATCAAGGTGTTGTGAGGCTTATAACTTGGGGATAATCAAGTGTGGGAACAAGGTTGCATCAATCAAATTTGTTTTCAAAGTTGTCACCTTTCTGTTTTGATTTTATTGTGCTAACCTTGTTGAATCTTAGCAGCTTGCTTAAGGAAGCTTGTGCCTTGTTTTGCCAGGCACATCAACTCAAAAATTCGTGAGTGTGGATGTACATTCATGAGGTTTGAGTTCTTGAACCCAAAAATCTGAAATATACTTGATTTTTATGATTTTGTGTTCTGCTTATGTTCTTGTTGTTTTTATGGTTTAATCTTGCTTGATACTGCATAATACATCTATTATTGTGTTTGATTGGGCTTGGGTAACACTTAATCACACTTATACTTGTTTAATCTTGAATTGAAAAAGATAAGGGGTGTTTGGGTTAACCTGTTTAAGATCATAACTTGTTATTGTGATATTGGAAGTTGTTTGTTTGAGTTTGTATCTGCTATTCACTTGGTTGAGTGCTCATTGCTGCAAGTTATTGGACTTTAAATCTCAAATCTAAGATTGTGCTATAAAAACTTGAAATCCACTTTTTTTGACCTAAGAACTTGGTAACACTTAGTTTGTATGCATGGTTAGGGGTAACAAGTGATTAAGCAAAGTTTATGTAACCTGATTTGAAGATTTGAGTGTTTAAAATTGGCTTGGTGGTCAAGTATATCCGCAAAGTAAAAAGTCTGATTGTTCTTGTTCATCAGTAACTATTTTGTGCTTGAATCTTGATCTAGACCTTGAACCATTGCATGAAACTTGTTTAAATTTGTTCATTTGAATTAATTATTGCTTGTGTATGCTTTTGGTGCAATTTGGTTGGCTGATTTTTGCTAAAAGTGCTTATTGAACCCAAACTGCTTATTGTTCATGTGTGTGTCATATCTGGTGATGTTTTGAATTAACTGCACTAATTGGCTGTTTGAAATTGTGTTTTTTTTGTTTGATATTGACTCCTTATGATTAACTGATCATTTGGGTGCCTTTGCTTAACTTGAATCCACAAAAAAGCCACAAAAGACAAAAAGTCAATTTGGTCAAGCAAGGGGAAAAGTTCCCATTGCTCAACCTCCAAAACTAGCCCCTACTAGTGTAAAACATCATTCAGCTTATTCATAAGCCAATTTGGCTTATCCAGACTTGCAACAACTTATTTTTGTGATAGATCTTCCTCATTTGACCCATTTATTTGATCTGGAGCTTATTAGACTTTGACTTTGACATTTTACTAGAAAACTCATTAAGTTGACTTTTAAACAAGTGCTTATCTGCTTATTCTGGCTTATTGCTTGTGCTTATTTGAAAACCTTTTGACTTTTGCTTAGTTAAGTCATTTAAAAGCTTTTGAAAGTTGAATCAGCACTTGAGGTGGTCTAGAACTCAAAAACGACTATTTTGTCGTTTTGTGAAGAGAGTCTTGGCTTATTTCAGGCTTATTTCTTGTGATTTTTCCAATTTTATTTTTACAGATCTCTTAAGTAACTCAAAAGAAGCTTGTGTGTCAAATTTGAGCTTATGGCATCAGCTTATAGCTTAATGGGCCAAAAAGCCCATTAAGAATAAGCTGCTTTGAAATAAGCTAGCTTAAACACATTTTCAGCTTTTGGGCCTTCAGAGTTTTGTTCTCAAAATCAAATTTTAAGTCAACTAGGAGCTTTTGGGCTTATTTGGACAACATTTTTCTTATTGGGCCAATTTGAGCCCATTAAGGGACTGTTTGGACTTTTAGCCCATTTAAAGGCCCAATAGGGGTATTTTGTAATTTCAACTTCATTTCTGTGTTATTTAGGTTAAAATAAACTAGTTTGCAACTTTTTAGAACTTTTTATAAATTTTGGATTTTTATTAATATTTTTTTATTATTTTATTATTAAAAATTAAAATTTAGATTTTTCAAGTTTTTCTTTTTTCTTAGTTCAAATACATAAAGTTAGGAATTTTACAATTTTTAGAATCTTTTTATAGTCATTAGATTAATTTTTAGAATTATTTTAAGTTTTAATAGTTTTTAATTGTTTTTAAATAGTTTTATATAATTTTAGAACTTTCAAAAATAGTTATAAATTTAGTTAAGGTATTTTAGAGTTTTACAAGTAAAAAATCTCATTTTGGGCTTTTTGATAATTAAATTTATTTTTTGGGATTTAATTAGGATTAAAAAATTATTATTTAATTAAATAAAAGGTTTGAGTGATCTTTGATTTTTTGTAAACTCTAATTACATTTTTAGGATTTATTGCAATTTTCTAGGAATTTTTAGGGTAAATTTTTAATTTTGTCACTTTTTACGGTTTTACGTGCACAACTATTCGTCTTAGTTTAATTCATAATCGTAACCGTCATTCTCTTCTAATCCCTTTTCTTCTTTTCTTTTCTCATCAATATAATCACAGACCATTAATCAATTCTTAACAGAACGCACTTGCCTCCTTGAGAACGATCCCCACTTTTGGGTCATTAGTGCTTGGTTTTCCTAAACCGACACTTAATACTTTCCACTTTTACGCTCTTTTCCTAAAGAGTAGTAAAAACACTACATCAATTTTGGCGCCGCTGTCGGGGAGGCGTGTTGTGTTTTGATTTGAACAATTGTTGTTTTTATATAGCCATAATAGCTAATTGTATTAGTAGCACTCTACTAAAACGTCTTATCGTTTTTTCGTTTTTTGTGTGAATACTATTACTATATTGTATACGTAGAACAATAAATTCACAAGTACTCGAAAAGTGTGAAAACACAACCTTGATTGGGAGGTCATTACTCAATCATTGTATTCGAATCTCAAACAAGAAAGAAAGGGCAAAATAGATAAATACTTTCGTGAATCTTAATTTTGAAAAACACAAACTATAAGGTGGGTATAAGGCGGGATTATAATATATACCCTAAGGAAAAAGGCTCTTAAGTGCTTCGCGCCGCCTTGTTTCCCCGCTTGCTTGTGAGTGTTTAGATAAAAAGGGCTAATCGAGGGTTTTCCAACCAAAGTATTATCTAAGTATCATATATATTTTCTTGGTTTCATTTGATTAAACCCTCTTGAATGTTTTGGTGTTCCACCAACGTTCTAAAGATATCGAAGGCGTTCACTTCACGTGATCGTTTTCATTCCTTGAGGCTTCTTTAATCAAGAGATTTGATTAAGGAGGAGATTTGTAGATTTTTGTCTACTTAATACAATCACAAAAATCCAAAAAAGTAAAAAACAATTAGAAACCACAAAATGGTTGGAAAAATTAAAAACACCAAAAAGAATCTTCTTTGCTCATCCCCACGTTGGACGTGACATTTATGCTTACTCTTAATCAAGCAAGACGTGCACGTAAACGAAAAAACCGAAAGGAGTCAACACCTACTCCTAATCTTTCTAGTGAAGAATCTCCTATTGACGAACCTATCGTAGAAGAAGACCCAACCATGGCGAATCGAACTATGATGGAGTTACTTCAAGCACCCACCGAGGGTTATGGAGAGGCTATTGTAATTCCCGCTATCCTTGCTGAGAATTTTGAAGTGAAAACGGGTTTGTTGTCGATGATTAAAAACAAAAAATTCCGTGGTGATGAAAAGGACAGCCCGCACAACCATATCCGCCAATTCAATCATCTTACCGCCACTTGCAAATTTAAGGATGTTGCTAACGACTCGATTAAGATGATGCTTTTTCCGTATTCCTTAGTGGGGCCCGCTAAAATTTGGTTAGAGAAAGAGCCACCCAATTCTATATTGACGTGGAAGGATCTCGTTTCTAAATTTGTGAACCAATTTTTCCCGCCCTCTAAGACTACGCATTTGAAAAACGAGATTTCAAAATTTTCACAAGAATTTAATGAGAGTTTTCCAACGGCTTGGAATAGGTTTAAGGAAATGTTACATGAGTGTCCTCATCACGGTTTTTCTGACTTGCATCAAATTGACACGTTTTACAATGGTTTGAATGATCATGAAAGGGATTATCTAAATACCGCCGTGGGTCGTAATTTTTTGTTTAAAACGGTTGAGGAAGCGTTGTTGATAATTGAGAATAGATCTAAGGTGTATAGTCCTTGTAACACATCGAGTGTTCGTAAGGCTTCGTCTTCGGCTTCACCTTCTTTGTCCAATACCATCGATGCTTGCCAAATTTAGGCGAACTTGGAAAACAAAATCTTTGATAAGCTTAAAGGACTTTTAATTGAATTCAAAGTTGGAGAACAAAGTGCTCCCGCTAAGGCTAAAGCGGTAGAGGTTTCATGTATGTATTGTGGTGGAGGTCATGATTTCTCCGAGTGCATTACCAACGATGGTAACACTTCGAGTGCCTACGCGGCCACGAGAACTTACAACCAAAACGGTCAAGTTACCCGCTCTAATCGATTGACTCCACCTGGTTTTGCTCCCAATAAAAATGCTAACAACAACTATCGAAACAATCAAGTTGGTTTTAAAAACAATTACAAAGTAAACTATGGGAATCAAAGGGCTAATAACAATCAAGTTTCAAACAAAAAGCAAAACAATGATTTTCAAAACAACAACAAGGGTTTGCAAACATTGAAAGATCTTCCAAATTAATTTGTTGAATACGCTAATGGAAACGATGCTAGGTTTGACAACATGTAAAGAGAAATCATTAGCCTAAGATCCGAGATTAAGAACGACTTGAAGAAGGAGTTGAAAAACGAGTTAGCAAATGAGCTTAAAATCCATACAAACAAAATGGAAGGGAATGTAACTAGGTTACAACAAAACCAAAAAAAAATGTAACAAGGCCAACATGAAATAAAACAAGAGATGATTAAGGCCGAGAAGAGGCAATCCATGTTTGAGGATAAAATTTCATCTATGTTCGAGGCTATAATGTGCAAACCATCTTCGAGTAGTCTTCCTAGTAACACCATATCGAACCCTAAGGGAGAGATGAAAGTGATTACCACACGTAGTGGTAAGACACTTAAGGAACCGACTCCTCAACCAATTGCTCCTACGGAGGATGCAATTGAGGAAGAACCCGAGGTGGTGGTCGAAAAGGAGCATGTCCCAATCCCACGAAGTACCGCTCATGCCACACCTACGGTTGACCCATTACCACATTTGGAACCCGAGATTCCAAAGGCTATGCCTATGCCTCAACCCACATCACCTATTCCCTATCCATCGAGACTAAGAAAGGAGAAACGTCAAGAGCGCGATAACTACCAATTTGAGCTTTTTATGAAAATGTTTCGTGACGTTCATTTTAATGTGAGTTTTGCATATGATTTGTTCATGATGCCTCGATTTGCCGCTAACTTTAAGAGTATGTTGAACAACAAGGAGAAATTTCAACAATTGTCTAGTTGTTCATCGGTTTATCTTAACCGCATACCTCAAAAAGTCGATGATCCCGGTAAATTCTTAATTCCTTGTGCAATCCAAGATATGGAAGAATGCTATGCCTTGGCCGATCTTGGTGCTAGTATTAACTTGATGCCACTTGTAATCTTCAAGTCGCCCAATCTTCCTAATCATACTCCTTCACTAATGTCTATTGAGTTTGCCGACCATTCCACGATTCCCGCATGTGGATTGGCGGAAGACGTTTTTGTGAAAGTGGGAAAGTTCTATTATCCGGTAGACTTTATCGTTGTCGATATTCCCACGGATCCTCAAGTTCCTCTCATTTTAGGTCGTTCGTTATTAGATACGTCTATGGATTTGATCGATGTTCATGCTAGAAAGATCACCTTACGTTTCAACGACGAGGAACTTGTTATAAACGCAACTCAAAATTCTCAAATTTCTCATGTTTATTCCGTTGAAACCATAAACCTCGTTGATATGATTGACGTTGTTTGCGAGGAATTTTCACAAGAAGTTCTAGGTTTTGGTGATGATGAAAATAGTGGCAATCCCACTATGTTAGATCCCATTCTTGATAATTCGACACCAACCTTCACTCCATTTGAAGGTGGTGGTTTTACATTGGAATAATTAGATGTTCCACGTACTTGTGACGAAGACCTTGACAATGATGAGGACTTCTCGATTATCAAGGATTTTCTTAACGATTTCCCATTTCCTCCAACCGAGGATGTTATGAGTATCGAGCCCAAATCTTCAATTGAGGAGCCACCTATCCTCGAGTTGAAAGATTTACCTCCTCACCTTGAATATGTATTTTTGGAGGAGGACGACAAGTTTCCGGTTATTATTGCGAAATATCTTTCGGATGATGAAAAACCGCACTTGTCGATGTTCTAAAGGATCACAAAGGGGCAATTGCGTGGAAGTTATCCGACATTAAGGGGATCGATCCCAAATTTTGTACCCACAAAATCTTAATGGGGGAGGATTACAAGCCCGCAATCCAATGTCAAAGGAGGGTGAACCCCAAAATTCACGACGTCATCAAAAAGGAAGTCCTCAAACTCCTTGACGCGGGAATGATTTACCCTATTTCCGATAGCCCTTGGGTGAGTCCTATCCATTGTCCCTAAAAAGGGAGGAATGATCGTTGTGCCAAACGATGCCAACGAGTTAATTCCCACTAGACTCGTGACCGGATGGAGAGTGTGTATTGACTATCGTAAGTTGAATGACGACACTCGAAAAGACCATTTTCCAAAAGACCATTTTCCCTTGCCCTTCATGAACCAAATGTTGGAGCGTCTTGCGGGAAATGATTTCTATTACTTTTTAGATGGTTTTTCCGGTTACTTCCAAATCCCCATCGATCCTCGTGATCAAGAAAAAACTACGTTTACGTGTCCATAAGGAACGTTTGCCTATCGTAGAATGCCATTCGGACTTTGCAATGCACCGGGAACCTTTCAAAGGTGCATGATGGCTATTTTTCATGATATGATCGAGAAGACGATGGAAGTCTTCATGGATGACTTTTCCGTGTTTGGTAGTTCGTTCACTTCGTGTTTGTCGAATCTTGAGAGAATGTTGAAGCGTTATGAGGAAACCAACCTTGTGCTAATTGGGAAAAATGTCATTTTATGGTTAAAAGTAGAATCGTCTTAGGGCACAAGGTTTCGAAAGCGGGGATTGAGGTAGATCAAGCTAAGGTATACGTCATCACCAAATTACCTCATCCAGAAACCGTCAGGGGAGTTAGGAGTTTCCTAGGCCACGCGGGCTTTTATCGTCGATTCATCAAGGATTTTTCGAAGATTTCTCGACCTATTACACATCTCCTCGAAAAAGATGCACGTTTTTTCTTTGACGAAGATTGTGTACGGGCCTTTGAAATCCTTAAGAGGAAACTTACCGAAGCTCCCATTCTCGTTGCTACCAATTGGAACCTCCCCTTTGAGCTCATGTGTGATGCTGGTGACTATGATATTGGGGACGTATTGGGGAAACGTCATGAAAAACACTTCTTGTCTATTCACTATGCTAGCAAGACGATGACCGAGGCTCAACTAAAATACACTACAACGGAGAAGGAGTTCCTTGCCGTGGTGTATGCATTTGAGAAATTCCGACCTTATCTCGTCTTGACTAAATGCATAGTGTATACGGATCATTCGGCTATCAAGTATCTTATGGCTAAACAAGATGCAAAGCCAAGATTACTTCGTTGGATTCTCCTCCTTCAAGAATTTGATCACAAAATCGTCGACAAAAAAGGAACCGAGAATCTAGCGGCCAGTCATCTTTCTCGTTTGGAAGATCCTCACCAAATGTTTACGAGCCCAAGGAAATCACCGAAACATTTCCGCTCAAGACACTTGGTGTAGTGAATTCTAAGCTTGATTCTTCTACCCCATGGTTTGCGGACATCACAAATTACCATGCGGCAACTTCATCATCAAGGGTATGACGACTCAAGAAAAACGAAAATTCTTTCGTGACGTCAAGTTGTATTTTTGGAACGACCCTTACTTGTTTCGAACTTGTGCGGATCAAATTATTCGACGTTGTGTCTTTGGAACCGAAGCTTCTAACATCCTTAGAGCTTGTCACGAGGGACCCACGGGTGGTCACCACGGTGCTAATCTTACGACTAAGAAGGTTTTTGACGCTGGTTTCTTTTGGCCTACTATTTACCGAGATGCACATGCACTTGTGAAGTCATGCGACTCATGCCAAAGACAAGGAAAAGACTCATAAAACGATGAAATGCCACAAAATATCATCCAAGTGTGTGAGATCTTTGACGTTTGGGGCATTGACTTTATGGGGCCGTTCCCATCATCTCATGGTAATAAGTACATTCTTGTCGCCGTTGACTACTTATCTAAGTGGGTGGAAGCTAAGGCTTTTCCTACGAACGATGCTCGTGTGGTAGTAAAGTTTTTGAAAAGCTTGTTTTCTCGGTTTGGAACCCCTCGAGCGATCATAAGCGATCATGGAACCCATTTTTGTAATGACCAATTCGAAAGGGTCCTAAGGAAATATGGGGTTACACATCGGCTTTCTACGGCTTATCACCCACAAACGAGTGGGCAAGTCGAGGTTTCAAACTGAGATTTGAAAAGGATCTTGGAGAGATCTATTGGGGAAAACCGACAATCTTGGTCAGATAAGTTGAACGATGCTTTATGGGCCTTTAGGACCGCTCAAAAGAGGCCCATCAGGTGCACTCCTTATAAGCTTGTGTATGGGAAGAACTGTCACTTTCCAATTGAACTTGAACACAAAGCTTATTGGGCCCTTAAGCATTGTAATGATGATATGGAGACCGCAGGAAAACACCAAAAAATGCAACTTAATGAATTAGATGAATCCCCTTGGTCCGGTCCATTCACCGTGACTCAAGTTTTTACAAAGAAAAGACTAAAAAGTTTCATGATTCACAAAAATTAAAAACCGGGTTTTTAACATTGGAGCTCAAGTGTTGCTTTTTAACTCACGATTGAAAATCTTTTCCGGTAAGTTGAAATCCCCTTGGTCCGGTCCATTCACCGTGACTCAAGTTTTTCCATATGGGACCATCGAGCTAGCTCAAAATGATGGCCCCAATTTCAAGGTGAATGGACATAGGTTGAAGGACTACTTTGGCGGGGAAGTTCCATCCTTGAAGTACCTCGACCAAATCACCTTCCCCAATGATAATTAGTATTGAGGGGATCGAGTCGAGCTCATGACTCGGTAATCAAAAACGAGGTGCCTCGTGGGGGAGTCCCATGCTTAAACTATTTACATATTATCGCTTTCTAATGTAGTAACGTGTGGGAATTTGTGCCCTTCCAACCTTTGTTTCGTGGTTGTTTGTGAATTGTGGATTTTAGATGATCATTATCTTCACGATTGGAGCATCTCGTGTTCGTTTTATGGGAGCACTCGATTGTTTGCTTTGAAGACTTTCTCAATATCCATGATTTATCCTTTGATGTTCTAACCTTAGGTTTTTAGCACACTTTATAAACGACTTTAAATTTAACGGTTACACCCTTTTCATGCTAGATTAAGCATTCGACTATGTCTCTAGTATGGGGGTGTTTGCACCCTTAGACTCGAAACATTGAGGACAATGTTTAACTTTAGTATGGGGGTGAATAGATACTTGCCTTGCCAAACCTTCACGCTTTCCATAGTTTATCTTTTTGTTTATCGTTTTGTTGCAAAATAAGGCTAAAAATGGCCAAATTTTAATTTTTTTCTCATGTTTTTATAAGTGTTTGAAGACACGAATGTAGATTTTCCAATGGCGAGAATAAGAGTAATTTTTGACTCGACCGTGCGTGTTGAGAACTTAGCTTTGATTCCTTAACTATATATTAGGCTAAGTATCTTAAATGAGGACGAGAAATGATAGAGTCAATTATAAGTTATTATGCTAAACGTAGAGTATTCGTATTCTTTCAAAAACTCATGTGTTCTCGTTGTTTGCTTATTCTCCCTTCGCTTGTAAATATTTTTTTCTTAACGAATATTGACTTAGCGGTTTAGTCTTGATTGTTGGTTTCTAGTCTTTTCTAGTAGCTTCCATGAAATTAAATTTGGAAAACATTAAGATATCGCCAGCGTCACCGTTTTGAAGTATTAGCAACCCAAATAATCGAAAGCTTCACCCAATAATAATATTTCAAGTGCTCACCTAAATCAAGCAAACAATTTGAAGCTCACAAGGCCGAAAAATCTATGCAAAATTGAAAGTGAATCAAGCCTTAATCTTTGAAGCTTTAAAGATCCAAAATTCGCTTTAGCGTGAGGATATACGTCTTTGGCCATAATAAAACCACCGATGAGGAGGATAATAAAAGATAAGGCAAGACCGAAGTCATAATAAAAGCTTCATGGCGAAGTTGAATAAAAGATGGAGGTAAACCTATGATAATAAGGCCCTTCCGTTAGGGGCGTATAAAATTCTTGGTAATAAGTCTCATGTTCAAAACTGTTATAAAACCGTGTTTATCGATCCTTCTAGTTGACTTAATTTTTTGACATCGTTTTATATTAGGAGGGGTTATTAATTCGATGGTCTTGGTTACACCGTTAGGAATCTATTTTTAGACCTAAATCGCTATTATCGCATAAGTCAAAAATGTATCCTCGTGAAACATTCAAGACAAAATAAAATATAAGAGATACAACTTAGGAAAATGGGAGGATAAGTACGTGATTAGGGCATATGAGTATTGTTAGCATTACTAACTTATAATGACAATGATCTCGTTGCACGCTTAACATGGAATTGGGGTGAAAATCGAGGACGACGGAATTATTTCTAACGAAGCATTCACGTGTTCTTGTTCTATGAACCAAAACGTCCCATTTTGCGATGAAAATCATACATTATGTCTAAAACGCAAGTAGTAGCAATATTAGTAGTGTAGCTAGTTTATCATTTAATAAAATTAAATAAAAATGAATTTTGGAGGTGCTACGATACTTTATTCTAGCATTGCGTGAGGGCACGGCAATGGTTTAGTATGGGGGAGTGATGAGACTGCTTTTATACATAGTCTCATCGTCCAAAACAGGCTTTAAATGCATTAATTATCATCAAAAATGCCAAATATATGCTTGTGTTTGTTACTTGTGTATTTTAGGTACGGATATTGAGAAAAAGACAAAAGATCACAAGAAACATGCAAAAACGAACACGGGAAACGAAGCCGCACAATGAACCAATCCCTAATGATGATTTTCCAAAGAAAAATCTTGAAGATATGAAGATTATGCAAGAAGGGTCCTCCAATATTGAATAATTGACACTTTAAACCCTTGTTTATTCATAATTACAAGATTGGTCCTAAAAGTTTGTCAAATTTACAAAAAGGGCCCTCCACTTGGAAGAATTGGCAAGAATGGTCCCTCAACAATGAAGACTTGCCAATATTAGTCCTCCAAAAAGTCAATCATACAAGTCAAGACCATAACCTATGAAGAAAATGCCAAAACAACCCTTCAAGAATTAACAAATGGCAAGAAATACCACTGAAAATACTTTAGAAAACTATTTGGGGCAAAAGTGTGAAAATGAAAACTTTATTAAAGAAGGAAATCCGGTTTTGGCTTAATAAACAAATAATGAAGAGGAAATGAAAGAAGAGGGGGAAAAACTGGCAGACAGGGATAAACACCTTAACCACTCACCATCCTACATGTGTCCCACTCACTAAAACAACCAATCAGAATCCATCTTTTGGCCACCTCACAATCCACTCATAACCAATTTAACTAATCTCTAATTAGTTAAATGAATGGTGCCTAACACATTTTTCAAACCCAAAAACAGATTAAACATGCTACTATTCACACATGAACACGATTTGGGTTTTCTTAATTGTCTTGTAATTAAGCCACAAAACCTTCCAGAATTATGATTAAGCTAGTCTTAATCATATCCCAACCTTCAAAACCCATGCCACATCACCACATGTCACATGTCATCAACCTTGTACACGGTTTTGTGAGGAAGATGCCAAAAACTGCCAGTCATCCAACGTCCAAGATACTAGCTTGAAAATTAAGCTCTTTGTAAGCCCTTGATGCAATTTCACCTATGCCAACTCACACATACAACCAAGAAAACTTCACATGATCTTCAAGATATTCAAAAGTTCAAAGGGCAAAATGGGACTTCTACAGCTTTAGGGTTTACGTTTTTTATGTTCTTATCTAAACATTGTAGCCTATATAAGGCATAGAAGTTGCATCATAGCAGCTTGCTCTTGATTTTTCCTAGTTCAAGTTTCTGTAAATCCTACTTTCAAGTTATGAAATAGAGTTTGAATTTCGTGAAGAAAAACCAAGGGTCAACCTTTTATTCTGCTTGTTTATGTTATATGTTAACTAATCTTGAATCTCAAAACGTGTTTTCAAACCTTGTGCAAGAAATTGCACAAGAACTCAAAATTTGATATTTTGCTAAGTCTTGGTTTAAACCTTGGAATTCTTGGGTTATAAGTGTATCATAGCATCCTGATATTGTGTTATCAAGGTGTTGTGAGGCTTATAACTTGGGGATAATCAAGTGTGGGAAAAAGGTTGCATCAATCAAATTTGTTTTCAAAGTTGCCACCTTTCTGTTTTGATTTTATTGTGCTAACCTTGTTGAATCTTACCAGCTTGTTTAAGGAAGCTTGTGCCTTGTTTTGCAAGGCACATCAGCTCAAAAATCCGTGAGTGTGGATGTACATTCCTAAGGTTTGAGTTCTTGAACCCAAAAATCTGAAAAATACTTGATTTTTATGATTTTGTGTTATGCTTGTGTTCTTGTTGTTTTTATGGTTTAATCTTGCTTGATAATACATAATACATCTGTTATTGTGTTTGATTGGGCTTGGGTAACATTGAATCCCAATTATACTTTTTTTTCTTGAATTGAAAAAGATAAGGGGTGTTTGGGTTAACCTGTTTAAGATCATAACTTGTTATTGTGATATTGGAAGTTGTTTGTTTGAGTTTGTATTTGATATTCACTTGGTTGAGTGCTCATTGCTGCAAGTTATTGGACTTTAAATCTCAAATATAAGATTGTGCTATAAAAACTTTAAATCTACTTGTTTTGACCTAAGAACTTGGTAACACTTAGTTTGTATGCATGCTTAGGGGTAACAAGTGATTAAGCAAAGTTTGTGTAACCTGATTTGAAGATATGAGTGTTTAAAATTGGCTTGGTGGTCAAGTATATCAGCAAAGTAAAAAGTCTGCTTGTTCTTGTTCATCGGTAACTATTTTGTGCTTGAATCTTGATCTAGACCTTGAACCTTTGCATGAAACCTGTTTAAATTTGTTCATTTGAATTAATTATAGCTTGTGTATGCTTTTGGTGCAATTTGGTTGGCTGATTTTTTTCTAAAAGTGCTTATTGAACCCAAACTGCTTATTGTTCATGTCTGTGTCATATCTGGTGATGTTTTGAATTAACTGCACTGATTGGCTGTTTGAAATTGTGTTTTTGTGTTTGATATTGACTCCTTATGATTAACTGATCATTTGGGTGCCTTTTCTTAACTTAAATCCACAAAAAAGCCACAAAAGACAAAAAGTCAATTTGGTCAAGCAGGGGAAAACTTCCCACTGCTCAACCTCCAAAACTAGCCCCTGCTAATGTAAAACATCATTCAGCTTATTCATAAGCCAATTTGTCTTATCCAGACTTGCAACAACTTATTTTTTGTGATAGATCTTACTCATTTGACCCATTTATTTGATCTGGAGCTTATTAGACTTTGACTTTAACTTTTTACTAGAAAACTCATTAAGTTGAATTTTAAACAAGTGCTTATCTGCTTATTCTAACTTATTGCTTGTGCTTATTTGAAACGTTTTTGATTATTTTGCTTAGTTAAGTCATTTAAAAGCTTTTGAAAGTTGAATCAGCACTTGAGGTGGTCTAGAACTAAAAAATGATTATTTTGTCGTTTTGTGAAGAGAGTCTTGGCTTATTTCAGGCTTATTACTTGCGCTTTTTCCAATTTTCTTTTTACAGATCTCTTAAGTAACTCAAAAGAATCTTGTGTGTCAAATTTGAGCTTATGGCATCTGCTTATAGCTTAATGGGCCAAAAAGCCCATTAAGAATAAGCTGCTTTGAAATAAGCTAGCTTAAACATATTTTCAGCTTTTGGGCCTTCAAAGTTTTGTTCTTAAAATCAAATTTTAAGTCAGATAGGAGCTTTTGGGATTATTTGGACAACATTTTTCTTATTGGGTCAATTTGAGCCCATTAATGGACTGTTTGGACTTTTAGCCCATTTCAAGGCCGAATAGGGGTATTTTGTAATTTCAACATCATTTCTGTGTTATTTAGGTTAAAATAAACAAGTTTGCAACTTTTTAGAATTTTTTATAAATTCAGGATTTTTATTAATATTTTATTATTATTTTATTATTAAAAAATAAAATTTAGATTTTTCAAGTTTTTTATTTTTCTTAGTTCAAATACATTAAGTTAGGAATTTTACAATTTTTATAATCTTTTTATAGTCATTAGATTAATTTTTAGAATTATTTTAAGTTTTAATAGTTTTTAATTGTTTTTAAATAGTTTTAATTAATTTTAAAATTTTCAAAAATAGATATAAATTTAGTTAAGGTATTTTTGAGTTTTACAAGTAAAAAATCTCATTTTGGGATTTTTGATAATTAAATTAATTTTTTGGGCTTTAATTAGCATTAAAAAATTATTATTTAATTAAATAAAAGGTTTGAGTGATTTTTGATTTTTTGTAAATTGTAATTACATTTTTTAGGATTTATTTCAATTTTCTAGGAACTTTTAGGGTAAATTTTTAATTTTGTCACTTTTTACGATTTTACGTGCACGACTATTCGTCTTAGTTTAATTCATAATCGTAACCGTCATTCTCTTTTAATCCATTTTCTTCTTTTCTTTTCTCGTCAATATAATCACAAACCATTAATCAATTCTTAACACAATGCACTTGCCTCCTTGAGAACGATCCCCACTTTTGGGTCATTAGTGCTTGGTTTTCCTAAACCGAAACTTAATACTTTCCACTTTTACGCTCTTTTCTTAAAGAGTAGTAAAAAGACTACATTAGTGATCCTAGTTAAAGGGCACGTATTTCCTACTATAGTGAAAGTTCTACCAGTGGGGCGCCACATCCAACCAACTTGGGTTAACACTTTCCCAGTCGGTTTCCATTCTAATCCATTTTTCCGGGCATTCATCTCATTCACATGGTCAATAAGGCAAGAATCATGACGACTAGAAAACATACATTCATTGCAATTCCAACATTTCAAATTAGAATTCACAGTAGGCTTAGAACGCTGCATAACCGCAGAGCCTTTAGGTTTAGCTACATGATTCTTTTTATTCAAAACAGAAATAACATTCCTAGGATGGGCTTCTACTTTCATCTTCACTTGACTACTAGATGGGGCAAGATCCTATCATTCTTCGTGTTTCTTTTAAAAATAGATGTTTGAGCCTTATTAGTGGTGCTTACTCCTGTAGAAGGCAACACGGGAATATTAGAAACGGGTTTTGATTTTTCCTTATCTTTAGTGACCAAAGTTTGAGATGGTTTAGTCCTAGGGACCTTGTTAAATGGTGTGACGGCGTTGAGGTTCGTTTTGATGGCACTAGAGGACGATGCTGAGACAGTGGCTGCGTTATCCACAACATTCTTACCTTTTAGGGTACGAAGTGTTTCCTTTAACTCAGTCAAATCCAGATTTTTATCACAAATTTGTTCCCTCAAATCAGATATTTCCACCGACTTTCGATTCAATTGTTCAATCAATGATTGATTCTATGCAGTGGTTAATAACAGTATTTTGTATGTTGAAAAAGTTCATTTTCTCGGTGTCTAATCGAATTGATCTCCGGCTAATTGTGTGAGATTAGTTGTTCTTGGTGAAACAAATATTTTTGGTTTGGTAAAATAAATGAACAAGGTTAAATAATAATTGACAAGAAATTAACACTAAAACAAGTTAAAATGTAAACGGTGCGATATTTAAAACTTTAAAAGTAAATGACGAGAAAAGAAAAGACGTAAAATTAAAACTTAACAAAAAGTAAATGATGCAAATCAAAACTTAAACGAAAAGGAAAACAAATAAAAATTCAAATAAAGAAAAAGACAGGAAAAATCAAACTTGAAAATAAAAGAAGAAAACTTAAAAATAAAAACAGAAATGAACCTAGACAGAAACCTTGATTCGGAAGTTTAAAACTTCCGAATGAACTGGCTTGATCCGGAACTTCTAATGTTCCGGATGAAGCTTCCTTCATCGGAACTTTTGGACTTCCGGATGAAGAAGTATTCATTCGGAACTTTTGGACTTCCGGGTGAAGGAGTATTCATTCGGAACTTTTGACTTCCGAATGAAGCTTGCTTCATTCGGAACTTTTAACTTCCGAATGAAGCACTTGATCCGGAACTTTTTAGACTTCCGAATGAAGGACTCTTGATCCGGAAGTTCTGGGAAATGATAAGATACAGAAACAATGAACCCGAAGAACAGGGGAGATATAGTAACGACAACCAATCCTCAAATTAATCAAAATCAAACAAAAGATTAAAACAAAACAACCAACAAGCATCAACTAACAATAATCAATCAAAACAAATCATCAAAACTAACAAACATAACCAAATCAATCAAAACCCACTTGATTAAAATCATAAAAATTCAAGATCATGAACAATGAAGATAAAGAACAAATCAAACAAGAAAGGAAGAAGATGGTAAATTAAAAGCTTAATTAAAAAGCACGGATTCAATAACAAAAGCTTAAACACAAATTAATCTAGAGAGAGAAAGCATAAATCTAGAGAGAGAAACTACCTACTCCTAATCTAATCCTAAAACTAACTCCTAAATTAACCAACCCCCTCACAACAAGTGAGGGTGGTATTTATAGGAGAGGGGAGTGGTTGGTGGCTTCCTCTTTCTTTCTTTCTTGGTCCTTAGTCTTTCAGTCTTCTTAAATTCTTCGACTTTAAAGACTTCGTCTCGGGATTTCTTTGAACTCGTCTTGTAAATTCTTCATAAATTAGACTTGAGTTCTTCGACTTTATTGAACTTTCGTCTTTGGACATTTTCTTCGATAAATCTTCAGAATAAGCCTTGGACTTCCGTTCTTTTTGCATTCTTGATCTTTTGACTTTGCCTTTTGTCTTTTACTTCAATAAAAGCTCGTGAAAGCCGTGTTTTCTCCACTTCTCACCTTCTCGACCCTGAAACACAATAAAAACACAAACCACGCATAATTCCGCCATTTACGACATAAAATATACGTTTAGGTCCCGTTTTAATGTAATTAAATGGTAGAAAAGATGGGTGTTTTCACACCTAAAATCCCCTACACTTAACCATTGCAATGCCCTCATGCAATGCATAGCAATAAAGCAAGGTTAACACTTTCCATCATAATCAACCTACTTTGGCCTTTATTAAACAACTAAGGAAAATCAAAAAGATAGAAAATAACAAGATGCAATCAAGGAAGAAACATGTAAAGAAATCTAAGACTTACATTAGGGCTTGTGTGTCATGAATGTTTATCACCCTCAAGTTTCACGTTCCCCATGCCAAGCTTAAAAACAAGATCATTGTTAGTACAAGTTAGCATAACAAACATTTACTCATGCGGTTCAATTAATCACTTAAACTCCCTTATTCCTATGGGTATCTCTTATATTTTATTGATGTCTTGAATGATCACGAGGATGCATTGTTGACTTATTCCGATAATTTATTTAAGCTGAAAGGAAAGTAGGAAGATTTGATCAATAGTTAGCTAAAGGACAAAATCTCTTAAAACTGCTTCTCGGGATATCAAAAAGTTCATATCTTGGCATAACTCGGTTCACGATTTGAGACCTTTCTCGGGCCGATATTTGGCATGTACTTCATACTTCATATCTTTGAGAGACGTTTTTGAGATAATGGTCTTCTCTTCGTTATAGAGTTTCTTCGCTTGGAGACTTTTGAGGGGTACTCCAGCTTTGTTGACCACGACTTCATGATTATTTCTTCAATCTCTAATTGGGATTTTGAGATACAACGATCCGCCTCCTTTTCGGACTTGGATCTATTTATCCTCATACCTTGTTAGGGTCTTTTCGGATAGACTTCTCCATGATCTTTATGGAAGTTGATTGCTTTTCGTCGTGAGTCTTGATCCTTCATATTGATTTTGGGAATAATGCTCTTCACATCACTTTGGATCTTCAGCAATAAAATTGAATCCTCATGCCTTGTTAGGGCCTTTTCGGACTCGCTAATCTTCGCACCCCGCTTCATAAGTTATGCCTTGGCTATGAACTCTTATCATTACCGAGCAACTTTTAAACGATCTTGGGCTAGAAGCTAAGTAACTTTTCAAATCGTACGACCTTACTTATTGCAGATAATTTATTAGCAAGTGATGGGAGAAAAAAGATCATAATTAACTCAAATAAGTTAATGAGAGAATACCAAACTTGTAACCAACTCTATCATTTCTCGTTCTCCACAATTTAAAATCTCAAGGAATGAGACTCGTGGATGCTTAGCCTAATAAACCAATTAAGGTCTACATGGTTAAGGATACTAGCTAGAGTGAACTTGGATAAGTAAACTCGGGTTGACTCAAAATATTCACAACGGGCCTAATATATCTAAGATATCTAAACTTGCTAAAACCATTTTATTAAAATAAGAGAAAAATATCAAAAAAAATGGGAACTACAACTAGGCCAAAATAGATTAAAAATCTTGAAAAATGTCGAAAAATTGATTTTCCGGTTAAAATGAGGACAAATACAAGGAAAAGGCCACTTAACTTCGATAGAAGTCCCCCCTACACTTAATATAAACATTGTCCTCAATGTTTAAGCATGTGGGAGTAAACTCCCCTACACTTAGGACATTGTGCACTTTGTTTAAATCTCGTTAAGAGAAAGACAACTAAAGAGATTCCTATTTTAATATTGAGAAATATAAAATAGTGAATCGAAAAGAGTTTAGGATAGAACCGGGAAGAAGGGAACACGGAATCACGGTTCGTCAAAAGTCATCAAGAGTGTGTCTTTGAAGCTCTAATCCCTGCATATGATAAGAAAGAGAACAAGAAACACCAACGGGGCTCCCCCTACACTTATGGTGAAATAAGATAGATAATTGGGTTGCCTCCCAAAAAGCGCTTATTTTTGTTGACCGAGTCACGAGCCTGACTCGTCCCCGAATTAAATGGTCCATGGGGAAACCTCGAATGTGATACCGGGATCAAAGACCTTGTCCTCGTTCCCGGAGGACATCAACAAAGGAGAGGCGGGGGGATAAGTCTTGAAAGGGAGAAAGGTCCTTTCAACATACGTATAGTATGTGAATTCAAGATCCACGGGAGGTGGGTTGGGTATAGTAAGCACATTGTCATCCCCCAAAGACAATGGATGCTGAGCAAACGGCAAAGCCGTATTGTTATCAATCATAGCATAATCAATGTCACCTCCCGGATCAAAGCACTCCTCCTCCGTGATAGTGGCTAAAAGGGAGGATGGAAGGTGCTCGGGAGGGGGACTTGGGTCAATACTTTCCTGCAACAAATTTTCAAAAGTAATGTCCCCCTCCGTGTCAGAATCATCAATACCTGGAGGGATGGAGTGAATATCGATTTCTTCCTGCAATGGGTCATTATCTTCAACGGGAGGAATAGATGGAGGTAAAGACTTGGAAAGAGAAGGAGAAGTCAACGCTTCGATTTGAGCAATAAGAAGGTGCACTTTCCGTATTCCATCGCGAAGAAGCACGTCTTCCACCTCATCCACAAGATCATGTTCATCGGTGAACTGCTCGTAAACCGGAGAGAATAAATCGTCATTTTCTGCATCTCCCGATGGAGATTGAGAAATTTCAAAAGTGAAATTCTCATAGCAGAGAGAAGAATCATCATCACTAGGATCGACCTCGTCTATAAGAGCAACGTCGTCCTCAGGCTCCATAGCAGGTAAGTGACAAACCTCATCATCCAATACTTTGTCGAGACCAAAATCACTAAGCTCATGCAACGAATCTAGATCCTTAGACGCAGTAGGAACATCGAGAGTAGGAGCAGCAACTTCAGAAGATGAGTTGAAAGTGCATACAGCATCATCGTCATCATCATCATAATAGTATTGACGCACAAGCGGAGGGGTATAATCACTAAGATTAGATACTTGCTCTTGTTGCAGTCGCTTTTCCTCGTCCCTAAGTTCCTTAAGCAAAACAACGGCTTCTTGAAGTTGCAAAACAATGGAGTGTGTTTCTTCATTCAAGGTAGTGAGTTGTGGGTCAAGATTAATTTGCCGAGAGGATTGATGATTGAGGGTGTGATGTGGGGGCTCAAAGTGTTGAAAACCTGAATTATAGCAAGGTTGTGGCTCATAGTTGTTCATCGGTTGGGAATAATTAGAAACCGGGTTTGGTTCATAATAATCCATAGGTGAAGAAAACTGAGAACACGGATTTGACTCATAATAATTCATTGGTTGACAATAATAGGTATCGTGAGGACCCCCACAGTTGTTGCAAACCGGGTATGGAGAAAAATCAGGTGCGTCTTGTGGATAGCTATTATCATTGTCATGATTGTACCCTGGTTCTTGCCCGTGACAATACGGGTATCGAACCGGGCACGAAACATGCCAATGAGAATCCCTTCCACAATAGATGCACGGGGGAACAGGAGGAGGTGGGTTCAAAAAGGACGAATTAGTCGAGTTGCACAAAGGACAAAATCCGAATAGGAATTGTGTATTGTCGAGATCGTTTCCACACCGCTCACATGTACACCATTGACAAGAGTTGTTCCCAGATAATTGTTTCCCACACCGGACGTAATGGACATAAAATCCATTAAGAAAGATAGATAAGCAAGAAGAATATTTTTGGTGCAAAACTTTGAGAAAGAAATGCTTTTTATGATTTTTCAAATGGTTTTTGGATTTTGAAAATTTTTGACAAGAAAAATAACGTTCACAAGTGAACGGATCCCAAAATCCAACGCGTCACTCACAAAAAACCTCGATCTTCACGAAAAGAGCCGGCAGCGGCGCATTTTAATAACAGTATTTTGTATGTTGAAAAAGTTCGTTTTCTCGGTGTCTAATCGAATTGATCTCCGGCTAATTGTGTGAGATTAGTTGTTCTTGGTGAAACAAATATTTTGGTTTGGTAAAATAAATGAACAAGGTTAAATAATAATTGACAAGAAATTAACCACTAAAACAAGTTAAAATGTAAACGGTGCGATATTTAAAACTTTAAAAGTAAATGACGAGAAAAGAAAAGACGTAAAATTAAAACTTAACAAAAAGTAAATGATGCAAATCAAAACTTAAACGAAAAGGAAAACAAATAAAAATTCAAATAAAGAAAAAGACAGGAAAAATCAAACTTGAAAATAAAAGAAGAAAACTTAAAAATAAAAACAGAAAGGAACCTAGACAGAAACCTTGATTCGGAAGTTTAAAACTTCCGAATGAACTGGCTTGATCCGGAACTTCTAATGTTTCGGATGAAGCTTCCTTCATTCGGAACTTTTGGACTTCCGGATGAAGAAGTATTCATTCGGAACTTTTGGACTTCCGGGTGAAGGAGTATTCATTCGGAACTTTTGACTTCCGAATGAAGCTTGCTTCATTCGGAACTTTTAACTTCCGAATGAAGCACTGGATCCGGAACTTTATAGACTTCCGAATGAAGGACTCTTGATCCGGAAGTTCTGGGAAATGATAAGATACAAAAACAATGACCCGAAGAACAGGGGAGATACACAGTAACGACAACCAATCCTCAATTAATCAAAATCAAACAAAAGATTAAACCAAAACAACCAACAAGCATCAACTAACAATAATCAATCAAAACAAATCATCAAAACTAACAAAACATAACCAATCAATCAAAACCCACTTGATTAAAATCATAAAAATTCAAGATCATGAACAATGAAGATAAAGAACAAATCAAACAAGAAAGGAAGAAGATGGTAAATTAAAAGCTTAATTAAAAAGCACGGATTCAATAACAAAAGCTTAAACACAAATTAATCTAGAGAGAGAAAGCATAAATCTAGAGAGAGAAACTACCTACTCCTAATCTAATCCTAAAACTAACTCCTAAATTAACCAACCCCCTCACAACAAGTGAGGGTGGTATTTATAGGAGAGGGGAAGTGGTTGGTGGCTTCCTCTTTCTTTCTTTCTTGGTCCTTAGTCTTTCAGTCTTCTTAAATTCTTCGACTTAAAGACTTCGTCTCGGGATTTCTTTGAACTCGTCTTGTAAATTCTTCATAAATTAGACTTGAGTTCTTCGACTTTATTGAACTTTCGTCTTTGGACATTTTCTTCGATAAATCTTCAGAATAAGCCTTGGACTTCCGTTCTTTTTGCATTCTTGATCTTTTGACTTCGCTTTTGTCTTTTACTTCAATAAAAGCCCGTGTGAAAGCCGTGTTTTCTCCACTTTTCACCTTCTCGACCCTGAAACACAATAAAAACACAAACCACGCATAATTCCGCCATTTACGACATAAAATATACGTTTAGGTCCCGTTTTAATGTAATTAAATGGTAGAAAAGATGGGTGTTTTCACACCTATCAGTGGTATTAGCACATGTGGGCTTTACTGAATCTAAAAGTCGTGTATTTTTCTGTTTTAAGTTATCAACTTTGGACAAAATCTTGGAAAATCGATTATCTCGATCAAGTTTAAAATTCTCAGCGGCCTCAAATTTGTTCACACAGTTAATCTTCTTAGATTACTCTATGTCTATCGGCAAAGAATTAGCAACATTGTCACTTGGCTGTACGCTGTTTTGATTGTAAATTCAATTGAAAATTCTTTTGAAAATTTGCATCATCGATATTAACACCTTCAAATGACGTTTCAAGATTTCTTGAATAAATTGTTGCTTGCATTCATGCGAAATACAATGTGTTAAAATCTCATCAAAACTTTTTGAAAGCAAAGTATAAGAATCTTGAAGCTTTAAAAGTTCAGCGTCAGATTTGTGACAAGTACTATCTACCACATTATCCACAGATTCAACATTATGCACAATAGAATCATTATCAACAATTTTATTCACACAGAGGGAAACTATATCATGAGACATCACTTGCTTCAGAAGCTGATCATTTTGGCGTGAAACTCGTTCTATTTCAAGTAAACTGTTTTCATAAACATCATCCATTTCATTGAAAACACGTCTAACTTCTTCTATTTCCAAAAGCAAATCTTGATCAATATTACTAAGACAAGCTTTAACATTGTTTAAAAATGGAACAATTTCGTCTCGGAACGCAGCTCTAGTGTGCTCAAAATTCCATTCACCTTCCGTTATGGCCGTCGCCGTCGTACGTTCCGTAATGACCTTGTCAAAATCGGCCAAGTGTTGGTGCACAGTATTTAAGCTATCTGACACCTTACTGACCGTTGGAATTAACTTAGTTAAATACTTTTTGACAAGTGCAGGAGACGTACTAGGAAGGTTTTCCATTGACAAACTTTGAGGCACAAAAACTGTTAACTGCGCTAATTCCTTTTGTAAGCGAATGCGGGTCTTTTTAGAAAATTGATCTTTATTATGCTTATCATAATCAAGCTTATGGAATTTTGAAAACATTTTAGATTGAGTTTCTTCCGCAAGTGACTGTGTCTCCTCAGTACTACGAACATAAGGTGCTTCTTTCGATTTGCCAATTAGGGTCACATCATAAAGACAAGGAATATATCCCTGAGCTTGTTTTGCATAACCGGGATTAGGTGGTAAATCTTGAAGACGCTTAAGTTCGAGTTCTTTAAACGATTTAGTTAAAAGATGAACCTTTTCTATGGAAGCGTATTGTTTTAAAAGCTGTTGTTCTTTGAATTTAAGAAGTTTGGTAACATTAATTTCCGATTCAAACTTTTTAGACTCGAGAGTTTCGAAATCCATTTTAAGTTTCTGAAAATCATTGACAACCGACTCTTTTGCTTTTAATTCATTGGAAAGACTAGCTTTTATTGATTCTATTTCTTTTAAGTGTTCAATCTTTTCAAAACGAAATTGGTCAAATTCAGAACACGTTATTTTCTCTGCTTTAGGGACCATTTCAAAAGTTTTGACCTTTTCTTTATGCAACGCAAGCTCAGCAGTTAGGGTGGAATTCGTATCTACGGATTGTCTGAGAGCCATATGCATTTGATCAATAATATGTTTAGGCACCATGACCAAATCATGTTGAGCATAAGATTCCATACCCGTCGTAGTATTTGGTTTAGGTTCACTCAAATGTGTAGGATTGGGTACCACATCATTTGAGTTACTAGTTCCCGAATGCTGTTCGAGGTTGTCATTTTCATGCCCAACTTGATGTGGGTTATCATCATTACCAAGATTGTTTGTGGTGGGTACCTCACTGACGAAATCAGAACCGTAGTGAGAGAGATTAGAAACTAGAGCAGTTGAGGCTGAGTGAATGCCATCACAATCCGAATCATATGCGTTATGATTGTCCGCTTGATAAGCTGCATTAGAAGTGTAAACGACTGTAATGCCTTCATTGTCTGCTGCCCCTGGGTCTGCAAGAAATGCTAACTCTTCTAAATCCAAAATCTTTCCCTTAGACTGAGCATCGACCAAATACATCTTCTCACGAAACCATGTTGCATCCCTTCTCCTTTTTGGCTGAGTGCATTCCCTAGCCATATGACCTTGTCCTCTACAATTGTAGCAAGTCACAACCTTTTGTGGACCAATAGGGCTTCCATTTCCATTAGCTTGAGAATTCAAAACTTGAGCATTCACAGTCCTTGTAGGAGGTCCATATGAAGTTTGCCTTCCCTGAATAGGTTGCACCGTCACTTGACCATCTTGAACAGTGGCTTGTTGTCGAGGATTTGAAGAGGTGTGGAGCTGATTGTTTGTTGGTGGAAATCCTCTAGTTGCAACAAGTTTTGACAAGTAGGCAGTGAGATGGTTTAGAACATCAGCTGGCGTATCATTTGGAGTAAAGACCGGTGCTTGGATTGGTGGAAGTTCATTGGAGTAGAAGGCTTGTGCTGTTTGTGCTTCAATTGAAAAATATCCTTGCTGAGGAGTATAGCCCATTGGAGAAGTGTTGGCTTGTGATTGTGATGTCTGATGTGGTGGTTGCTGTAGAAAAGATTGTTGATGAACACTTTGTTGAAATGCTTGTTGTGGCATCATTATTGGTTGATAAGATGGTTGCTGTGGTTGCTGATAGGTGTGTGGTGGTGGCTGCTGCAAGTATGATGGTTGTTGATAAGTATAATCCATGTTTTGTTGAGAAGCATACATGGCAAGTGGATCATGACCTTGAAGTGTAGACAACCGAGCCTTGATCACATGGCATTCGTGTTGTTGAAGAAAAGCTTGAAGTTGATTCACATTGGTGTTATGCAAGTCCTTAGCCAATTTAACAGCCGTCACGTACTTACGCCATTCTAAAGGAAGGGTGTTCAAATATGATGAGACTGTAATTATACATAGTCTCATCGTCTAAATCGGGCTTAAAACGCTTAAAATATCATCAAAATACCCCTATATATGCTTGTATTTGTGTCTTGTGTATTTTAGGTACGGATATCGTGAAATCAACAAATGATCACAAGAATGAAGCAATAACGAACACGGGAAATGAAGTCGCACAAAGAACCGGGACCAAATATGGAATTTCCAAAATTACCCTTGAAGAATTGAAGATTGGCAAGAATGGTCCCTCAACTTTGGAAAACTTGGCAATTTATACCCTTGTAAAACTCATAAATTACATTGGGGTCCCTAAATTACAAAGAATATACAAGAATGGCCCTTGAAGATCTCAAAGATTACAAGTTTAGCACTTATGTTCATCATATTAAACTTGGAGGGACTGAATTTGCAATTTGTCCATACTTGTTACAAAGGAAAATAGGGTTTTGGCTGAGTTTATACAAAGTGAACACAATTAGTAAAGCAGGGGACTAAAAGTGGACAGACAACAAAAACTTTCCCCACCAATCATCCCACCACCTCATCACCACCAGCCAATAGCATCCCACCACCTCACCACTCCCTCACACGTCACCCTCCACTACTCAGTTTTTTAATAAACTAAGTCAACCCCAATCAAACCCTTTATTTCCCTCCCTAACACCATTTTAAATTAACTAATCCCTAAAATTTAATCAAAAAATGTTGATACAAAAGTTGGGTGATCCTTGCTAGACCCGAATTAGGCTTAATTCGGGTTGACTGGACTCCGGCTCCTGTACCAAGTGAACTGTATGGTTGGGATCCTGCACACTAAACAACACGCATTAGGCTTACCGTGGGAATGTTTCCCACGATTAGACTCTGGCGTGAGAGTAAGTAATCGGTTAGGGTTTATAGGAATCAGATGGGTTGAGAGTGTATAGAACGTAATACCTTTGTGGAACCCTTAGGGGTTCCTTTTATAGGCAGTGAAACCCTAATAGGCTGTCACTGATGCTTCGGCCCCAAGGAAAGGATAAGTACCAGAATTAGATTGATTGTTATCTTCTAATTATGGTGAGTGAATTTCCTCTTCCTTGGGGTAAATCCTAAATCGTACACATAATATGATTCTGTCTAACCCTGTACCGGTCATGCCGGGCCGTGGGCCGCACACGTGTGTGCGGTTACTGTTCATCCAAGCCCATAAGCTCAAATGACATTATTCCCACCCATCTGTGATGGGCCGGATACGGGTAGTACCCGTGGGCCTGGTTCATGACCCGACTGGGGACTAAAACGTCATCATGTCCCCCCAGTCTAGTTGTTATAGCCGTAGGCGTAACCTCTAGACTATCAAGATGCTCTCCGGACATACCAAGAAAGATCAAGGGAATGATAAATATTTAAGATTTTGTTTTGGCCGCACGTGGCTGCCTGTCTTAGGAATGTTATTCCAATAGGACCTCAGCCGCACATAACGGCCGAGACAAATTAAATGTAGCATTGAATATGGTCTTACGTAAGACCGCATATCCCGACAGAAGAATGAATGCATTAATGGTAGTCAACTGGTCAGTCGCACTTCTGTAAAAGTGCACCATTAATGCCCACCATTGAGCCACGTAAAACTGCTAAGAAGTGACCCGTGGGTCCCTTCTGACGTTTCAGAAGTGTCAGAAATCCCATCCGTTGGATAGGCGTAGTGGCCTACACGTGTCAAGCATCCACGTTACCTCGGAAATCGAGGCAACCCTATATAAGGGTTGGTGTGTGCGTTTGTTACACACACAGTTCACACTCTTTCCGCCATTGTTATTTTCAAGCTCCTTCCTTCAAACTTTTGCCTTCTATTCCACGGATTTCCTCCACCACAGGTTAGATCATCACGCCTTACAAACCCTTTTTATAAAACATGGTAAAGGACAACCCTCTTATCACGGATGTCCTGAACGTGATGTCTGCGGAAAAATACATAGACTTTTTGTCTAAGTATTATATTCTCGAAAGCGTACACCCAACCTATCTAGGTGAAGGTGAGGCAATTACGGATGCGCCAAGGGGAAAGATAGGCGTGTACACGCGCCTATTTGATTCGGACAACTACCGTATCCCCCTATCTAAGTTCCTGGTAGATCTGCTTTTATACTATGATTTCCACATAACCCAGCTTCACTGCATAGGGGCGTGTAAAATCAATCAATTTGAGATTACATGCCATACATGCGGTGTAACTCCGACCGTGAACCTATTTAGGGCCTTTTACTCCCCCAACTAGTGAATGGGTGGCTATCATTTAAAAAACGATCCGGGAACGCCCTCATGACGTATAGGAAGCCTTTAGACTCCCTTAAGAACTGGTACGACCATTACTTTTTTGTTGATGAGAAAGTATTCCCCATTCCTTTCGTCCTTAAAACCAGAGTACCCAAAGATTCTCCGCCCAAATCCAAAGACTATAGCAGCAGAGACTTGAAAATACTAGATACCCACCGCACAGAATTCCATAGGGGGTTGCCGGAACATTTTATGTGCTTAGTAGGATTAAGCCGTCGTTATTATGGGAGGGAGAACTTATATCCGTGCTTTCTGACGGATCGTGGACATGGTAGGTTTACTTATACTTTATAGATGTGATAAATGTCATTTGCATTTTAGGACCTTACTGACCCGTGTAATTGTAAATGTCCGCAAAGATGAACCTACACGGATTATTGCGTCAGGGTGACCCAATGAAAGTGCCTGAAGGATTCCGCCCGTTGAAGGAGAATGAACTCCCCCTTCTTGATGCGACCGCATACAGTACCATTCCACTTGAAGAAACTTCCGAGCAAAGATCGGATGAAGAGGAGCCTATTATCGAGAAATCCCCTATGGATTTCCATAATGAAGATGGTGGAGAGTTGCTGTTGGAGGGCGCCGTGACGCACCAGGAAGATGCAGAAGAAGAGGATTTCCTCAACCTTGAGGATGAAGAAATCACTCAAGCCTCTGCGTCCCCCAAGCCCACATCCAGAAAGAGAAAGACCACCAGGAGGGTGGCGAAGACACTAGGGGATGAGGCGGGGGCCTCGAATGCTCCCCCAAAGAAACTAAGGAAAGACCATCCTCAGTACCAGGAGGGAAGTGGTACTGCGACGGCCCAGGACAACCTCACACCGCACATGGATGAACAAGTCTGGCGAGCTACCCCCGTGAGTATCGTAGCTCCTACCGCCCCGGAACCTGCAACTGGTACCACGTAAGCACCCTCTCGTCTTTCATTCTTTCCTTGTCTTGTTGTTTTTTAAAGATAGAATGCCTAAACAAAAATTGAATATGTCAATAACAGGGCGGATCCGTCGACTGTAGCTCAAGAGGGAGAGGTGGAAAGGGACCCTTCCCCACGACATCAATCAGACCTCCATCCCCTCCTGTGACACATGCCGAGGAGACACTTCCTGAAGGACCAGAGAACAGCTTGCGCCTAGCATGGAATCTCTCCAGTTTAACAAGGTTGGAGGCGGAGTCTGAGTGTTCGGAATTTATCGAGCATCTCACTCCTCCGGCCCTTGCTCAAGACTTGGACGAGCTAGACCATGAGTCCTTGCTGGAGCAGTTTGATGTGTCAACCGCACATCAAGTGACAGTGGGTGCCGCCTTAAGACGACGTCTGATCAAGGCTTTGGCGAATGTGAAGCGTGCGGACAAAAGAATAGCTCTCCGTGAAGCACTAGTTGTGAAGCACGAGAAAACCATCACTTCCTTGCAAACAGTGTTGGTTACGGCAGAGGCCACCGTGAAGGAGCAGGCCCATCACGCCAACACTCGGGAAAAACGCATCGCTGAGCTTGAGGACCTTGTAGCCGCATCTAACGAGAAGGTACGCTTTCAACATGAATGTTTTTTATATATATATATATTTTTTTTTGCGCACAAGAAAGAAAATACATTATCCTTGTGATAACTCTAAGTGCCATATACAGGTGTCCGCAGCCGAAGCCTCCACCAAAGCTGTAACCGTACAAGCATTCAAGATCGCACAGGAGCGCGACTCGCTAAAAGATGAGCTAACACAAGCGCAGACTAATTTGGATGAGCAAGCTGCAACAGCCGAGGAGGAGCTGAGCAAGATGGCCACGGATTATGCTGAAAGGATGTGTCCTCCTTTGCTATCGGCCATAGCTGGGCGTAGGTGGATGATTGGTCAGGGAATGCGCCTTGCCGTAAGCAAGGTTATGGAAGCTCCACACTTGCTGCAAGCATTCGCAAGCGTCGTTTCGGATGGGATTGACCGTGGTAGGCACGAGGGCTTGGTCCAAGCGGCAGAATTGATAGTTAAGAATGAGGACATTACCCAACACGCCTACCACAACCCTTCAGCTGCGGACAAGATGACCGCGTCAATGGATGCACTTGCTGAAATCCAACATCCTCTTTTGGACGAACTGGAGGCGCTGAAGGATGCTCCTAACGAGGTAGTAATGTCCAAGCTTACTGCGGATCCCATCCAACTGACTTGCCTACCTATGACTCCGTGTCAAAGGTCATGAAAGGTGAAAAACTGAGGCATTGGATGCGACTACGATCAAGGCGCAGGATGGGAAGAATGCTCGCGGGGAGGCCCTCCGCGCCATGATCGAAGAAGGGAAGAAGGATATAGGGGAGTTCCTACCTCCGTTGTAATTTATCTTGTAAACATTTGTAGCTTTTATTCGTCCATGCATGTACACGGCTAAGACTGATGTGTGAAATAACTGTCCTATTTATGTAAGTCCTTGATAACCATGGCCCTTTTGTTATGATTTTGAAACTTGTGTATTTTTATTTTGTTGGATATCGTATACCGATACTGCATGACATGTCACGTCTTACTCAAAAAAGAAATACACTCAAGTCTATAATTTACTAGACATGCGACGTGCGTCTTTACCATGCAAAGCACTATGTGAGTACGGCATACAGAAACTTATCACAATGTCTTGTGAGTAAGGTGTCTAGTAAGGATACATGATCCGCGTCGCTGGGGTTGCATCCCTCTTATGCGACAAGTTGAATTAGTAGGTTCACTTAATCCTCTTACCCCCACCTGGAGGCGTATAGTACATGTACGGTGATTGAATGAATGCATATGAATGAGACATGGCATATTATAATAATAACTAAAATTCATATGACTATAATAGAATCTAAAGAACAACCAAACAATTTGCACGGAAAACTAGCCGTGGAGCTAGCTAGGCACCACGACATTTTATTAGAACGTTTACATTTTTTGTTTTGACAAGAATGGAAAACCCTAAAAAACAAAAAAGGTCCTATAAAATCATAGGAAACAAAACAAATAAAACACATGGATCTTCATTAAAGCTAAATATAGCGAAGTGTCCATGCGGAAGCCGTAGCTTTTAAAGATAGCACCTTTTGAGATTGGAGATATTCCATGTGCGTTCCAGATCGCGGCCATCCATGTCACGTAACTTGTACGCGCCCCGTCCTAAAGCCTCTATGACCTCGTATGGTCCTTCCCACTTAGGGCCCAACTTTCCTGTATTCTCCGCTCGACTTGCTTCGTTAGCGCGATAGACATAATCTCCCGGTCGAAAAGGAATACCTTTAACCTTGGCGTCATAATAAGCCTTCATTTTATCCTTGGACTTGGCCTCATTGATAGCCGCTATCTCCCTTTTTTCCTCAAACAAATCCAGATTGATCCGGAGTTGCTCGTCGTTCGTGACGACATTAACCTCCGCCGTGCGGATGGTAGGCATTCCTATTTCTGCTGGTATAACAGCTTCAGTGCCGTAGGCCAATGCGAATGGAGTGTCTCCGTTGGCTGTTTTGATCATAGTTTTATGCGCCCATAGAACATGTAGTAGTACGTCCACCCATTTGGTACTTCGCTCCTCCAAGCGTGCCTTGATGCCGTTTCCCAAGCTTCTATTTGCTCGTTCCACAAGGCCATTTGTCTGCGGGTGCTTAACAGACGCGAAGCGCCGTTTTGATATTCAATGCTGCGCACCAGTCCTTGAATGGACTATCCGTGAACTGTTTCCCGTTGTCCGAGATGATTTCTCCTGGTAAGCCAAAACGGCACACTATGTTCTCCCAAACAAACTTTTTAACTTGTTTTCCTGTGATGGATTTGACTGTCTTGGCCTCTATCCATCGTGTAAAGTAGTCCATTGCGACAATCAAGAACTTAACTCCCCCCGCAGCTACAGGAAATGGTCCTGCGATGTCGATCCCCCACTTATAGAATGACCATGGGGATGTAATAGGTGTAAGTTCCTGCTGCGGATGTCGTGGCACTGGTCTGTGCACTTGGCAATCACTACACTTACAAATCATGTCGCGTGCGTCCCTATGCATGGTAGGCCAATAATATCATGTGCGTAGGACTCGAGCTACCACAGATCGTGGACCTGCGTGCATGCCGCATAACCCTTCATGTATCTCACTGATCACATAAGTGGCCTGTCGTGGTCCAACACACAGCAACCACGGCTGCAAGAAAGAGCGCTTATAAAGGATACCTTCTCGAAGTTCGAAGTGCTGCGACTTTCTTCTGATGCGCCGTGCCGCTTTTTCATCGTCCGGAAGGGTTTCATTAGTCAAATAGTTGATGATCGGGGTCATCCATGTAGGTCCATCCTCCTCAACTATAGTAGCGACCTCCCCTTCTGTTATAGACTTTTCCTTGAGTATTTCCACCAAGACTTGCTTGGATAAGTGGGCAAAACTTGTAGACGCGATCTTGCTAAGAGCGTCCGCCTTCTTGTTCTCACCTCTTGGTACCTGCTTGATAGAAAACTTGCTGAAAGCCGCGATGAGTGACTTGACTTTCTCCAAGTATCGGACCATGTTATCCTCCTTAGCCACATATCCACCTAGAATGTGGTTCACGACAAGCCGTGAGTCCACGTAGGCCTCAAGGTTGCGGACTCCCATTTTAGCGGCGATTTTTAAGCCCGCAATTAATGCTTCATATTCCGCCTCATTGTTGGTGGCCGTGAACTCAAAGCGAAGGGCGTAAGTAAACTCCATTCCTTCTGGATGCGTAAGGATGAGACCAGCTCCTGACCCATCCGTACACGAAGATCCGTTCGTGAATAACACCTATGGTTCTGCAGGAGTTTCGTCTTGTTTTACAATTGGTCCTTCTTCATCCGGCTTTTCTACCAAGAAATCCGCCAAGATTTGGCCTTTAACAGCCGTCCTTGGCCTATAAGATATGTTGTGTTCTCCCAATAGAATGCTCTACTTTTGTAGCCTACCTGCCACATCCGGTCTAGAGATGACTTGTTTTATTGGTTGGTCAGTAATGACTACAATTGGATGCGCCTGAAAGTATCGGCGCAACCGTTTTGTAGCAAACACTATTGCCAAAACCAATTTTTCCATAGAGGAGTAATTCAACTCCATCCCTTGTAATGTTCTACTTATGAAGTAGACCGGAGTTTGTATCGTGTCCCTATCCGTCATGAGTACCGCACTTATTGCTCCATGTGTGGCGGATAGATACATAATGAGCTCCTCCTTTGGCCGGGGAGCTACTAGCATGGGAGAGATCCGAGGTGTTACTTGAGTTAACCAAAGGCTTCCTCAGCTTCCCTTGTTCACCGGAAGTCTCCCTTCTTAATGCACTTCTTGAGTGTTTTGAATAGGGGGAGTGACTTGTCTGTGGACTTTGATAAGAACCTATTTAGCCCGGCCAGCTTCCCATTTAAGGACTGCACCTCTTTCCGTGTCTGAGGGGATGGTAGTTGTATTAATGCGTCCGTTTTTTCTAGGCAAGGTTTGATGCCATTTGGATCAATCATATATCCAAGGAACATTCCCTCCGTCGCCCCAAACGTGTATTTCTTTGGATTTAGCTTCATATTAATCCTCCTCAATGTGTCAAACGTCTCTTGGACATCCTGGAGAAGTGCACCCTCCGTATGACTTTTTATGACTAAGTCATCCACATAGAACTCCAGGTTGCGGCCTATCTGTGAGTCAAAGGCTTTGTCCACAAGCCGCTGGTATGTAGCCCCGACGTTCTTTAGTCCAAACGGCATTTTTATATAACAGTATACGCCTTGACTAGTATGGAACGCCGTCTTCTCTGCGTCCTCTTCCGCCATCTGGATCTGGTGGTATCCCTTATATGCGTCTAAGAAGCACTTAGAGGGATATCCACATAGAGATTCCACCTTCCAGTCAATCTCCGGTAACGGGTAACAATCCTGTGGACATGCTTTGTTCAGATCCGTGAAATCCACACACATGCGCCAGCTCCCGTCATGCTTTTTGACCATGAATGGATTGGATAACCACTCGTGGTAGTATACCTCGCGCATGATACCTGCGTCCACTAGTTTCCGTACCTCATCCAGTATCACTCGGCTGCGTTCAGGTGCCTGGCCACGCTTTTTTTGCTTGACGGGTTGGTACCCCTGGCGGATCTGGAGCTTATGGTCTGCTATCGCGCGTGGTACGCCTGTCATATGCTTGGGCTCCCATGAGAATATATCTAAATTTGCCTTCAAGAGAGAGCACATGTCCTCTTACCGTCATCCGAGAGCGTTCCCCCTATGGACACCTCTTGTTCCGGGTAATCAGGATGGATTGCCACCCTCCAATTGGGAGGTGGTGATCCATCCTTGGGTGGAGCAGGTGGAACCGGTGTTGTCACGGCATGACACTCGGATGCTGGCACGATCGTGTTGTAAATGGTGACAATTCCTCCTTCCATAGGGAATTTGATCATTCCGTGTGCCGTGGAAGGTACTGCCCGTATGGCCAGAATATCTGGTCTGCCTATGATCCCATTGTATGGAGAGTGTGAGCGTATGACCACAAAGTTCATCCACGCAGTGGTGGAGTGCTCTTCATTCCCAATGGTTACAAGCAGACGCAGTTGCCCTATCGGCCAGATGGTGTCTCCACTAAAACCAATGAGCGGCGCCGTGGCCAGTACCAATTGCCTTCTTATTACTGGTCGTAACTGCACAAAACAGTGTTCGTACAGTACTTCTGCTGATGACCCTCCATCCACATACATGCAACGAACATTGTGTGTTCCAATGCTTATCTCAATAGTGAGAGGCGCATCAATCACATCGCTTGCTGTGATGGGAGGGAATGAGATTTCCCTGCCGCGTGAAAATGTTTTACTAATTTTCTGCCTTGTACAGCGCTGTCTGGATTGGATCATGTATATAGTTGAAGGTTTGTCCTTTTGGGGGTCATTCTTGTCATACTTCTTGTTGTCTTTCCCATCCTTCCAATCCTTAAACAAATGCTTGAGTTTACCTGACTTGATCAGTGACTCAATGTGCTTCTTGAGCTGGATACATTCCTCCGTACCATGGCCTTTGTCGTTATGGAATTCGCAAAAGTGATTTCCTTGGCGACGGTCCAGCGGAGTCGTCATTGGGGGAGGCCTCGGAAAATTAGCACCTTCCGTGGGCAAGATCTCCCGGTAGGACATATTTAGAGGGGTAAACTTATCGTCCGTCCGTCCTCCCTTGTTTTGGCTCTTATAGTCTGAGCCCCTACCATTGTTTTGATTGCTCTGACCGCCCGACTGTCTCCTGGACTGGTCGTTCGATCGGTAGCCGTTTCCTTTTGAAGGGTAGGCCGCGACAACCGCAGTTTCTCCTTCTATGAAGTTTCTGACCCTTTCCATGAGGTCGTCATACCTCTCCGGGCGCTTGTCATTGAGACGCCTGATTAATTCCCTGTCTGTTATGGCATGCATGTAGTCGGAAATTTTCAGGAGTTCCGGCATTGTCTTTGTGCGTATGCACTCGTCATTGAAGCGCTCAGTGAAGGCTTCCGTGGACTCTCCCGGCCTTTGCTTGACGGTTGCCAACGAGACAGGGTCCCTATTATACTTCTTCCGCTGAGTATAATTATTCTTGAACGCAGTGCGTAATTCAGTGAAGCTATCAATGCTTCGCGGAGGAAGTCCTTCGAACCAGTCGCGAGCATTGCCAATCAAGGTTGAATTGAACATCTGGCACCATTTAGGCATGGTCCATCGCTCAATTTTCGCCTGCGTATCAAATATCTTGAGGTGATCATCTACATCACCCGTTCTATCATAAGTCTTGACACACGCCGGCATGTGACGTTTTGTGTCCTCGGAGTAATTCCGTATGCGGAGAGTAAAAGGATCTTCCCTGGGATCTGCCAATGGACGGGTGAGACTAGGGTCACACCACGGTTGGGAAAGATCTTCTTCTTCCGTTTCTCGGTAATAAAGACTGCCATAGTACTCCTCATCGTTTGGTGGCGGTGGAGGAGTACGCCTAGGCCGGCGGCGCTTGGGCGGATGGTCATCCGAATCCTCTCCTGATGGATCAGGAAAAGGAGGCGGTTCCCCATCTCTTGGGTGTGGACCGCTCTTGTGAGAAGAGCCAGGGGCCTTCTTCCCGATGTTCATCCTATCCCACACACTCGTGCGGCGATTGGCTCTGGTTAGTTCCTGATCCGGTCATTCGGGTGAACCGTCGGACCTCTCCCCTCTTCTCGAGATTACACTAGTTTTTGCATGAGACGATCCCCTATGCGTTCGAACACATTCCTAGGTTGGGGAGTTTCCTCAAAGAGGCTCTGCTCCTGAGGTCGGGTCCTTCTCTTCCTCTGATTTTGAGAAGAGGTGCTTGGTCCGGCATTGCCAAAGTTGAGTCTAGATTGGAGGTCCCTCCCTAGATTCAACCTTGATGCAATCCCTGGGACGATCCTATCAAAGTTCTGCGTGAGAACTCGAGTGAGATCCTCCTCGCTGAGTGGTTTGACCTCTACTTCTTCCTTGATCGATGGCCTGCGCGGCTCCTTGTTAGGGGGATTGGGCGCACTCCCTGGATCAGGATTGTCCAAGGTCGAAGTAGGTGGTGAGTCATGGAGATGGTGCTTGTCACCCTCATAAACTGAAAGCCACTCCGGTTGTTTGGTCCCCCTTCTTGATGGCTAGGGGATCGAATGGGAATGAGTATCCCTTCCCCTTGGGACTTCCGATTTCCAGGATTTGTGTTCCTGGGGTTGCCTTGCGGATGCCCCTTCGTCATTGAGATTTTCAAGATGAAATTTCGCTCTAGCTTAGTGTAATGGTCCCACGGAAGGCACCAACTATCTGCTAAACCCTCCATTCCCCATAAACCCTAAATTCCTAAAACCCTTAATTGAAAGGGGTTTTCCCTAATTTATTCTAGATTCATGATTAAACATACTCTCACCCAATCCCACTTCACAAAACCCAAATCCCTCCACCCAAATGGTCCCCACGTATGTCCCCTGCATCACTTATTTGGGCAAAAAACGAATCTTGCATACCATTCAACAGCTAAGATGATTTTCGTGTTCCCAAAGCTTGAATGAACGCCCCTGATCATTCCAAGACAACTGCACATCACATGGAACCAATTTGACCAAGATTCAAGGGGCATTTCTGGATTTTCATACGAATTAGGGTTTAGGGCTTTAACCTTTTGTAATATTTTATTCAGGACACTAGAAGGCTCTTCTAAGTAGTATATAATGGGTGTCATGTACCGATTATCTTTGTTCCAGATTTTTGTAATGTTTTAAACTTTATTAATGAAAATGAAAGAGATTTCAATTTGCAAAATCTGAGTTCCAAGCCTATTTGTTCATGATTTTCAAAGTTTGAAAATCAGTTTAAGAGAAAAAGGTTTTCACTTATATCAAAAAGTTTTCAAAGAATCTGTTTTTTTGAAGTTTTTTTTATAAACCAAGAGATAAGCTAGCTTAAGCCATAAGCTAGGCTTAAACTCTTATAAGCTTTGTTTGTCCAGGTCACTCTTTTTCCTTCTTGTTTTATCTTGGCAGGTTTATAAATTTAGTATATTGGAAGTTGGTTTTTTTTAACACCATCATCATAATCAACCCTCATACCTACAAGCCCTTTCTGAAAGTGATCAGCTCAAGCCCGAGCTTGATGGAGAAGGCAAAAGCTTCCTTTGTGATGCCTGGATGTAGGGTCACAAGGTAAGGTCTTTTTCTGATTTTCTATACTTCCTTGGATTTTGTTTGAGCTATGATGATTAATAGGATTAGGTTGTTTGGATGATTGATCAAATGCTAGATATTGTATGCTAGTTGGATTAAAACATATAAGGACATATTTGAGTTGATTTGGTGCAAGTTGTAGGGCCATCTCTTGTTTAAAATCTGTTTTCAGAAAGTAAAGGGGTGTTTGGATCTTGGTTTTAAAATCAGGATGTGAGATGCATTTGGTTTAGAATCACTCTAGAAACACTTGCCTTGGTAGTTTTAGGTATATTCAGTTTATTGTGTTGGATTTGGTACCTTTTGGAAAGAATTGCATGCAAGTTTGGTAAAAACCTAGTTCAAAATTCAGTCAAGCCAAATCTGCCTTGATTTTGTAGTTTTTTTTACTCAAATCTTGTAGCTTGATAGGATTTAGGCTAGGTTAGTATTTGAACTTGATTTGGGGTTGTTTGTGAGTGAATTGAGTGAGTTTTGGCCAACCAAAACTCACCCAATTGCACTTTGCATCAGCAAATTCCCAACAGACCCCTTTTGTTTGTAACAGTGAGTGAGTTAGGGCTATTTGGGCTTGATTTTGTTAAGTAACCTTGTGTTTTTAGCTTTTTATTGACTCCCCACAAACCAACTGGTTGTGGGGGTGCCTTTGTTTGCCAACAAAACCAAGTAACCATCAAGATCCAAGCACAAAAGTGCCTAGACCTGAATTCTATTGAAAGCAGTAGGAACCAACTTCCCACTACTAGGGTAAAAGTTCCCCCTGCTGAGCTAACAGACAAAAACAGTCCACATGTCATTGTCAGATTCTAACTTTTTTGTCTTTAGTGGGTCAAAATAGGATTTAGCACTTGATTTTTGTTTCATTATTTTTCTTATTTATTTTCTGATTTTTCCATTAATTAGTTTTTCAGTTACTGTTCATTTTCCATTTTTTAGATTTAATAGCATTTTAAATTACTTTTTAATTAACTGTTTTTGTCTTTTAGTGTAAAATTTTAATATTTTTCAGTTTTAAAATTTTTCTTATATTTAGAAAAATATTTTAAGATTTTTAGTCCAAAAATATTTTACTGTTCACTTTTTAATTATTTTTTAGATTTTATTTAGTTTAATTAGGGTTTTAATTGTATACTGTTTTGTCTTTTAGTGAAAAATATTTAATTTTTCAAACTTTTTCATTTTTCTACTGTTCATTAGTGTAATTTAGGATTTTTAAAATTTTCAAATAATTTTTAGCATTATTTTATTATTTTTAATCATTATTTTAGTTTAAAAATTGTTTTTAGAGTTTTAAAAATAGAAAAATAGTATTTATAATTTAGGAAAAATACTTTTTAGTTTTTAAATAATATAAGTGAGTTATTTGTTCAATAAAATAATATTTTGGGCTTTTTCTTAATTATATTTAATTTTTGGGCTTTAATTAGCATTAAAAATTAAATATTTAATTAATAAAAGGTTTTAAAATTCATTTATTGGATTTTTATCCTTATTTATATTTTTGACTTAGTTTTCATTTTTAATTTGTTTTTAGCTTAAAAATTTTTAATTTTTCACGTTTTACGTATCTACGTTCGCGTTTTTACGTCACTAGTTTAATTGTAATCGTAGTTCGTCTTTAGTTTTATTTCTTTTCTCATCCAAAAACGACACTACCCCAAACTTTTGATTATATATATTGGCACATTAATACACACACCTCCTCGAGAACGAACCCGCACTTGTTCGGTTTTACGTTTTTCCTAAAACGTGCAACTTAATACTTGCCCGCATTATACGCTTTGTTTTTACTAAAACGGTGTAACGCTTTGATGCCAAGCTACGAAGTTTCGAGGTCGTGAAGACGATAATCCTCACGACCACATTTGGAATTTTGATCGTCTTTTAGCCACGAGCAAGTTTAAGAACGTCGACACCGATGTCGTCAAGCTTATGCTTTTTCCATACTCGCTCGATGGTGCCGCCAAGGATTGGTACGAGAAAGAGCCACCTAATTCCATAACTACGTGGAAGGATCTCGTTTCCATGTTCGTTAATTATTTTTTCCCACCGTCTAAGACGACGTTTTTCAAAAATGAAATTACGAAATTTGAGCAAAAACCGAATGAATCTTTTAGAGACGCGTGGGATCGTTTTAAGGAATTGCTTAGGCAATGCCCTCACCATGGTTTTTCCGAGTTGCACCAAATCGATACGTTTTACAACAGTCTTAATTTTCAAGAACAAGATTCGTTAAATTCCGCCGCCGGTGGCAACTTTTTGTGTAAGACTCCGAAAGATGCATTGATAATTATCGAAAACCGATCCAAGGTTTACCAACTCTGCAACGCACCGAGTGTCGCCAATGTTAGTAGTTCTAATCGCGACATTAAGAGGGTTGATGCGAAAGTCGATAAGTTGACGAATGTGTTCACATCTTTTCTCGTTGAGATGCAAAAGAAAGACGCTCCCGCTACGGTGAAAGCGGTTGAGGTTTCGTGTACGTTTTGTGGTGGACCTCATAATTATTACGAGTGTGCAGCTATGGATGGCCAAACGTCGAATGTGAGTGCGTTAAATGGAAACAACAATTTTCAAAATCAAATAACGCGAGTCCATCACAACAAGGCAATTATAATCAAGGCAACAATTTTCAAAACCGAAACAATTTTCAAGGAAATAATCAACAAGGAAATTTATCGAATCAAAACCAAGGTTATAATCAAGGTCGTAATTTGATTTGGCAAAATCGAGACAATAATCAAAACTCGAATTTTTCAAACAACAACAATCAAGGCAATAATTTTTCAAGTGGGAATCAAAACAATTTTCAAAGAAGTAATCAAAACCAAGGGAACTTTAATTCTAATCAAAATAGTTCGTCAAACGATTTTTAAAATTACATGAAAACGAATGAGGCTAATATGAGACGATTAGAGGGAGAAATTGGTACTTTGAAAAACGACTTTTCTAATACTTTGAAATTGCAAAACACGAAGATTGAGCAAGGACAAATTGACATTAAAAAGATGTTTTCGGCCATTATGAACAAGTCCTCGGGTGCGTCATCGAGTTCGTTACCTAGTGACACCGTTGCAAATTCGAAGGAACAATGTAAATCCGCCTCGTCTCGTGAGAAAGGTCGTGTGATTACCCCTAACCTTGAAGGATTTCGAGTTGTTCCTTCTTCTCAACCCTCGACTTCTAAGACGTCTTATTGTTCTAAAGTCGATGGGGTGAACGTGGCGACCAAGGAAAAGAGTGCACACCCTCGTGTACCTCAAATTCCATCCACGGTTCAAAAATAGAGTTTTATTGACCTTACGAAAGTAATCCTTGAAGAAACTTGTGCTTCAATCCTTCTTAAAAAACCTAAAAGGCGTATGCCGAGAAAGGAAGAGGATCCGGGCCAATTTCTATTACCTTGTGATTTTTCCGAGATTGAGGGATGTTTAGCCCTTGCCGATCTAGGTGCTAGCATCAATCTCATGCCTCATTCTCTTTGAAAATTGATGAGATTGCCTAGACTTACCCCCACAAACATGACAATCGAGCTTGCAAATTGTACGCCTTTAATACCAACTGGAATAGCCGAGGATGTCTATGTCAAAGTTGGAAAGTTTGTTTTTCCCGCGGATTTCGTTATATCCGATTACGAGTGTGATCCTAAATGTCCCATTATTTTAGGTCGACCATTTTTATTGACGGCTCGAACCGTAATCGACGTTCACGAGGGGAGACTTACTATGAGATATGGGGATGACAAAATGGACTTTTTCGCTAGAAAATCCCAAGTTTTTAATGATCATGAAAAAACCGAGGTTTCAAAACCTAATGATTCAAATCCTAATGATTTCAAAATGTTCACTTTAGCGGAAAGAATGAGGCTTAATGCATGTTTTGAAAGAATTAAGAAAAACGGTTTTAAAGATGATGATTTTAATGATAAAGAGTACTTGTACCTAATTCAAAAGGGTATGTGTAAATTTATGGATTAAAACTCACTTTGGGATGTATTTAGCGAAACAAGTGAAACACCAATTCCGAAGGGCGACGTTAGTGCCATCACGACAATGACCAAAATGGGCTCGTCTTCACCACCTTCGAAGGACCACGTCTTTGAGGCTTCAACTTCTAACTCCATCGAAGTGCCTCCTTTGCCTAGCCCAACACCCATTGAGGCTAAAGGTTTTATCGACATCGATCTTCTCGTTATGGAAAATTCACCTAAGCATAGTCATTCGACTTGTAAGACCATAGTTTTGAGTGCTCACATCGACTATTTCTTTGACGATGACGATGGCGATTTTGCTGAGATTGATCACGTACTTCGAAATCCGCATGAAATTTTTGATTCTCCTAAAAAGAAACATGTGAAGTACGATGATTATGAGTTTGATCCCGAGATTGAGGAAATCATTGAACGAGAGCTAGCTCTTATGCCTTCACTTCCACCTACGAGTGAGGTCGATCTTTCCTAAATCGAGGATGAACTAAATGAGTTGGAACGTCTTATTTTCGATGACGAACCAACTCATGTGACCACCAAAAATCCAATTCTCGAGGAGTTACCTAATCAACACTCCTCAAATGAGAATTACGTTTACCACATTCGTGAGGATTTAACTTATCAACAATCCCCACAAAAGAATGATGGTTTCGTGCTTGATCGTGATCTTTTCGAGAGAGTTTCTAAGATACTCAAGGAGGGGAATGACAAACCTTGGTTTGACAAGCCTATCTTTGATGAAGAAATCGATGAGATCGACGTTCATGAGGATGACGAGTATGTAGACCCCGAGGGGGCGGTGTTCTTTGTTGATCGACGTTTTGAGAATTTATACAATCCACCACCCCCTAACCGCGACTTAAATGTGAGGATTTTTAGTGCGACTAATTTTGAATTTGACACACCAAATATTTTCGACATTATCAAATCGGGTTTTCATAAAGAGTTTTTAAACGATGAAAAAGGAAAGGATTTTGAAAATGTTTTAAAAGAATTTTCTACATGTTTAACTCCGTCATCACCGCGTTTTATGAGTGCTACCACCTCGTCTACTCCTTTTGACGATGGTTGGTGTGGATCTAGTGTGGGGGAAGCCCCTTATGTTCCCTCACATTTCTCCACCGAGGACGAGATTTACGATCCCGGAATTGCTTGTAAAGGGAAATCTCGTTCTTCCACCGATGCAATAAATGGAAAATCTTTTCGTTTGCTTGGTGTGAGTCTACCTCGAGTAGCTCATTATGTTGACTTACCCATTGCCCCACCTTTCTACTTCTTATCTCTTTTCTTCTACCTCTTTGAGGTTCTAGCACATGTTGAAGTGGCATTGGTTCGTTTATACCATGAGAACGAGGACGCCATCTTCGATCCCGGTATTTTGCATCATGAAAGGACGTAGTCCTTAGTACCGGTTGCTTTTGGTCCTTGTTTATCATGTAAGCCCCACCAAAAATGACCATACCATGATTATCCCTAAATGATCACATTTATGGGGATTCGAGTCGAGCTTTTGACTCGGTTAACAAAAACAAGGTGCCTCGTGGGGGATTCTCATGCTTATCCTTGTAAATATTATCGCTTTCTTAGTTTAACGTAACGAGGGGACTTGTGCTCTTCCAACCTTTGTTCCGTGGTTGTTTGTGATTGTGATTTATTAGGTTCATCGTCATCATTGAAGCCTCTCGTGTTCGTTTTATGGATCACTCGAGCTTCGATCGTTGCCTTTGGAGATTCCAATATCCGATGATATCCTTTTATGTTCTAACGTTTATCTTATTAGCATAATTCATAAACGGCTTTTAGGTTATTCGTTTTACCCTTTCCATGCTCGAGATTAAGCATTCGACTTCGTCTCTAGTATGGGGGTGTTTACACCCCTAGACTCGAAACATTGAGGACAATGATTAGTTTTAGTATGGGGGGTGAGTAGATACTTCACCTTGCTTACGTCAACACGCTATCCAAATTTCATCTTTTTGTTATCGTTTTGTTGCAAATAAGGCTAAAAATGGCCAAATTTTAAATTTTTTCTTGTTTTTCATAAGTGTTTAAGACACGAATGTAGGTTTTCCGATGGTGAGAATAAGAGTAATTTTTGACTCGACCGTGCGTGTTGAGCACTTAGCTCGATTCCTTAACTTTTTAGGCTAAGTCTCTTAAATGAGGACGAGAAATGATAGAGTTATTTATAAGTCTCGTAATCGTCACGATCTCATGTGTAGTAATTATTAGCTTATTCTCCCCACGCTTTTGCATAATAAATTTTTAATAAATATTGATTTAGCGGTTTAGTCACTATTGTTGGTTTCTAATTTGTTTTAGTAGCTTCCATGTAATTAAATTGGGAAAACATTAAGGTATCGCCAGCGTCACGGTTTTAAAGTATTGGCACCCGAATAATCGAAAGCTTTACCTAATAATAAGATTTCAAGTGCTCACCTAAATTAAGCAAAAATTTGAAGCTCACAAGGCCGAAAAATCTATGCCCAAATTGAAAGTGAATCAAGCCTTAATCTTCGAAGCTTTAAAGATCCAAAATTTGCTTTAGCGTGAGGATATACGTCTTTGGCTAATAAAACCACCGATGAGGCGGATAATAAAAGGCAAGACAAGACCGAAGTCATAATAAAAGCTTCATGGCGAAGTTGAATAAAAGATGGAGGTAAACCAAAGATAATAAGGCCCTTCCGTTAGGGGGCGTATAAAAGTCTTGGTAATAATTCTCATGTTCAAAACCGTTATAAAACCGTGTATCGATCCTTCTTGTTGACTTAATTTTTTGACATCGTTGTCTATTAGGGTGAATTATTAATTTAATGATTTTGATTACACCGTTAAAACTCTATTTTTAGACCTAAATTTCTATTCACGCATAAGTCAATGATGTATCCTCGTGAACATTAAGACAAAATAAAATATAAGAGATACCAAGTAGGAATAAGGGAGTTTAGGTTCGTAATTAATACTCATAAGATATGATCGTGTTGCTAACTTATAATAACAATGATCTCGTTACACGCTTAGCATGGAATTGGGTGAAAATCGAGGACGACGAAATTATTTCTAACGAAGCATTCACGTGTTCTTATTCTATGATCCCAAAAGTCACTTAATCGTGATGAAAACAATGCATTATCTCTAAAAACACGTGTAGTAGTTTATTTAAATTTACGTCTTCAATAAATATCATCATAAAATGAATTTTGGAAGTGCTAAGATACTTAATTCTAGCATTGCGTGGGGACACGGCAATGGTTTTGTATGGGGGAGTGATGAGACTGCAATTATACATAGTCTCATCGTCCAAATCGGGCTTAAAACGCTTAAAATATCATCAAAATACCCCTATATATGCTTGTATTTGTGTCTTGTGTATTTTAGGTACGGATATCGTGAAATCAACAAATGATCACAAGAATGAAGCAATAACGAACACGGGAAATGAAGTCGCACAAAGAACCGGGCCCAAATATGGAATTTCCAAAATTACCCTTGAAGAATTGAAGATTGGCAAGAATGGTCCCTCAAATTTGGAAGACTTGGCAATTTATACCCTTGTAAAACTTATAAATTACATTGGGGGTCCCTAAATTACCAAGAATATACAAGAATGTCCCTTGAAGATCTCAAAGAATACAAGTTTAGCACTTATGTTCATCATATTAAACTTGGAGGGACTGAATTTGCAATTTGTCCATACTTGTTACAAAGGAAAATAGGGTTTTGGCTGAGTTTATACAAAGTGAACACAATTAGTAAAGCAGGGGACTAAAAGTGGACAGACAACAAAAACTTTCCCCACCAATCATCCCACCACCTCATCACCACCAGCCAATAGTATCCCCACCACCTCACCACTCCCTCACACGTCACCCTCCACTACTCAGTTTATTTAATAAACTGAGTCAACCCCAGTCAAACCCTTTATTTCCCTCCCTAACACCATTTTAAATTAACTAATCCCTAAAAAATAATCAAACAGTATCTGCTAAACCCTCCAATCCCCATAAACCCTAAATTCCTAAAACCCTTAATTCAAAGGGGTTTTCCCTAATTTATTCCAGATTCATGATTAAACATACCCTCACCCAATCCCACTTCACAAAACCCAATTCCCTCCACCCAAATGGTCCCCACGTATGTCCCCTGCTTCACTTATTTGGGCAAAAAATGAATCTTGCATACCATTCAACAGCTAAGATGATTTTCGTGTTCCCAAAGCTAGAATGAACGCCCCTGATCAGTCCAAGACAACTGCACATCACATGGAACCAATTTGACCAAGATTCAAAGGGCATTTCCGGATTTTCATACGAATTAGGGTTTAGGGCTTTTCCCTTTTGTAATATTTTATTCAGGATACTAGAAGGTTCTTCTAAATAGTATATAATGGGTGTCATGTAACCATTATCTTTGTTCCAGATTTTTGTAATGTTTTAAACTTTATTAATGAAAATGAAAGAGATTTCAATGTGCAAAATCTGAGTTCCAAGCTTATTTCTTCATGATTTTCAATGTTTGAAAATCAGTTTAAGAGAAAAAGGTTTTCACTTATATCAAAAAGTTTTCAAAGAATCTGTTTTTTTTGAAGTTTTTTTATAAGCCAAGAGATAAGCTAGCTTAAGCCATAAGCTAGGCTTATACTCTTATAAGCTTTGTTTGTCCAGGTCACTCTTTTTCCTTCTTGTTTTATCTTGGCAGGTTTATAAATTTAGTATATTGGAAGTTGGTTTTTTTTTAAGACCATCATCATCATCAACCCTCATACCTACAAGCCCTTTCTGAAAGTGATCAGCTCAAGCCCGGGCTTGATGAAGAAGGCAAAAGCTGCCTTTGTGATGCCTGGATGTAGGGTCACAAGGTAAGGTCTTTTTGTGATTTTCTATACTTGCTTGGATTTTGTTTGAGCTATGATGATTAATAGGATTAGGTTGTTTGGATGAGTGATTAAATGATAGATATTGTATGCTAGTTGGATTGAAACATATTAGGACAGATTTGAGTTGATTTGGTGCAAGTTGTAGGGCCATCTCTTGATTAAAATCCGTTTTCAGAAAGTAAAGGGGTGTTTGGATCTTGGTTTTAAAATCAGGATGTGAGATGCATTTGGTTTAGAATCAGTCTAGAAACACTTGCCTTGGTAGTTTTAGGTATATTCAGTTTATTGTGTTGGATTTGGTACCTTTTGTAAAGAATTTCATGCAAGTTTGGTAAAAACCTAGTTCAAAATTCAGTCAAGCCAAATCTGCCTTGATTTTGTAGATTTTTGTTACTCAAATCTTGTATCTTGATAGGATTTAGGCTAGGTTAGTATTTGAACTTGATTTGGGGTTGTTTGTGAGTGAATTGAGTGAGTTTTGGCCAACCAAAACTCACCTAATTGCACTTTGCATCAGCAAAGTCCCAACAGACCCCTTTTGTCTGTAACAGTGAGTGAGTTAGGGCTATTTGGGCTTAATTTTGTTAAGTAACCTTGGGTTTTTAGCTTTTTATTGACTCCCCACAACCCAACTGGTTGTGGGGGTGCCTTTATTTGCCCACAAAACCAGGTAACCATCAAGATCCCAGCACAAAAGTGCCCAGACCTGAATTCTATTGAAAGCAGTTGGAACCAACTTCCCACCGCTAGGGTAAAAGTTCCCCCTGCTGAGCTAACAGACAAAAACAATCCACATGTCATTGTCAGATTCTAACTTTTTTGTCTTTAGTGGGTCAAAATAGGATTTAGCACTTGATTTTTGTTTCATTATTTTTCTTATTTATTTTCTGATTTTTCCACTTAATTAGTTTTTTCAGTTACTGTTCATTTTCCATTTTTTAGATTTAATAGCATTTTAAATTACTTTTTAATTAACTGTTTTTTGTCTTTTAGTGTAAAATTTTAATATTTTTTAGTTTTAAAAATTTTCTTATATTTAGAAAAATATTTGAAGATTTTTAGTCCAAAAATATTTTACTATTCACTTTTTAATTAATTTTTAGATTTTATTTAGTTTAATTCGGGTTTTAATTGTGTACTGTTTTGTCTTTTAGTGAAAAATATTTAATTTTTCAAACTTTTACATTTTTTTTTTGGGTAAAGGGGACTGTCCCCGGTAAAAGATATATTACACCAAAAAACGTTGAAATACAAAGGATGTAGGTGAAATCCTACATCAAAGCCCGTTACATAGGCAACCACCACGCACATAAGCTGCGACAAACAAAAAAAACACTACAAAGGAGGACAAACCCCTCCTTATGAACTACCACAAGAAGTAGATCTACTTCCTACCACCACTAGATTGGAGTTGAAAATCACGGAACGCGTCTATTTGCCCCGGTAAGTCACGGACCTGATCCGCATAATCATCATCATAAATATCAAACTCCTCACCATCAACCTGATGACCTTTTCCACATGAAGCTAAATAATCATTATATTCCTCTTGAGAAGCAAATACCTCATCTTCATCGGAATCACTATAAGCACTCAAGTCTTTATGACAAAATGAAAGATTATGTTTACTAGAAGATGCCGCATCCTCCTTAGTACCTTTATCTTGCACAACCATTGGAGAAGTATTAACCACCTGCTCCTTAGTACTCGTACCCTCCACATCAGCCCCCGAGACTTCACCAAGCTCTTTATCCTCCTCGATAAGTTTAGCAAAAGAATTCTTTAGTTCAATAGTATTAGTCGGCTTGTGAATTGTCTTCTTATTCGGCTTAACCACCGGCTTAATTGTTGAACCATTCTTCTTATTATGGTACGGTTTTTCCCGATACACAAATTTAGTTTTAGGCTTAGGAAGCCTTAAACCCTCAATATGACGCGGGTACGTAGCCTTGTTAGGCTGTTTATCCTTCCGATTAACTTGCACAAAACCATCATCCATATGTGCCCCTTGATCATCTTTCCTGGACACCTTTGGACAATACGCATTCGTGTGATCAAAAATTTTGCATGAATCACACCGAGGGGGCAGCCATTCGTATTCAACCCCTAGATCCTCCAAAGAATGTCCCAACCCGTCTTCATGCGGAATGGCCACCACTAAAGACTTCAAAAATTCATGTTCAGAAGAAACCTCAATAAGGGCTCGAGCATAAGTACAATGTCCCCACGGATTAAGGCACATGTCACTTGTGTAACTATCAAGCATAATTGGTTTACCCAACTTCGATGTTATCAAACTCAACCCTAATTCTGAAAAAGCTAAGATAGGCACATTATGGATTTTAACCCATATCGGCACTGATTTAATAGCCTCTTTAACCAATCTTGTATTCGGCTTCCAAATGTTAAGGATGATCGGAACTAAACGAATAAGCCATGGCCCATTTTCAATCACACGCTCCATACCTTCCTTAGAAGCAAACTTAAACAAGAAAAAACCATTACGAATAGAAATTCGCTGAATACCAAACTTAGCCCATGCATTTTTTACATAGCGTTCCACAATCGGGAATGCTAGTCGTTTACCCACAAAATAACCATACAGCGTATGGGCAAATTGGTCCCTAACCTCATCAATCGCAGCTAGAGGGATAGCCACGTCAGCCCCTGAAACAACCTCATCACTAGCAACCAAAGATACCGTAACCTTCCTCTTAGGTATTTCACTTTGAGCACCCTTTAATTGATCATAAGATTGATCATTAGAATTCTGTGACTCAGCACCTTCCTTGAGCGTCTTATCCGATACAAGCACCTTAGGTAGCATATCATTTAATGGCAAGGCAAAGTGATTCTGATTTGCAGGAGCGTTCCTAATAGCCTGTTGTAACGCTCCACCTTCAATCTTCTTTCCATCGATGTTTTTAAGACGCGATGCAAAAGAGTTCGTCAAAAAACCTTTCTCCATCTCTCATAACCCACGTACAGTAATAGATCCCAACCAGCAGACAAATAAACCCTAACGTACAATAACCTAATCCGAGAATGAAAGGCTCCTTCAAATGCAGTAACAAAGGAAGAAATGAATACCCTAACAACACCTACCACAAGATATATAACGTAATGAAAAATAAAAAGGATCCCACGTTTTAGGGTTACATCCACCAAAACATGAAACCCTAGTTATTATCACCAGCCGTCACAAATCAAGTAGCAAGGATGGAGGACGAAATTAATCTAACCTATTGAGACATACGATTTCAAAGAGATTCACGAACAGACTAGAATAAAAATACAGATTTAGGGTTTCCAGAATAATAAGATTGGAAAGAAGATGAAACAGCCACCAAAACTAACCACTACAGTCACAAGACTAACTAATATAGCCAAGATTGAGGTGGTCCGATCAGAAAAAGTGGCGGCCGGAAATCATTAGTGTAATTTAGGATTTTTAAAATTGTCAAATAATTTTTAGCATTATTTTATTATTTTTAATCATTATTTTAGATTAAAAGTTGTTTTTAGAGTTTTAAAAATAGAAAAATAGTATTTAAAATTTTGGAAAAATACTTTTTAGTTTTTAAATAATATAAGTGAGTTATTTGTTCAATAAAATAATATTTTAGGCTTTTTCTTAATTATATTTAATTTTTGGGCTTTAATTAGCATTAAAAATTGAATATTTAATTAATAAAAGGTTTTAAAATTCATTTATTGGATTTTTATCCTTATTTATATTTTTGACTTAGTTTTCATTTTTAATTTGTTTTTAGCTTAAAAAATTTTAAATTTTCACGTTTTACGTATCTACGTTCGCGTTTTTACGTCACTCGTCGTAGTTTAATTGTAATTGTAGTTCGTCTTTAGTTTTCTTTCTTTTCTCATCTAAAAACGACACTACCCCAAACTTTTGATTATATATATTGGCACATTAATACAAACACCTCCTCGAGAACGAACCCGCACTTGTTCGGTTTTACGTTTTTCCTAAAACGTGCTACTTAATACTTGCCCGCATTATACGCTTTGTTTTTCCTAAAACAAAGGTGTACAAAAATACTACATCAAAATACTTGGTGTTTAATTGAAACGTAGGAATTGCTATGCCATAGATATTGAGCTCATTCAACAATAGGGCAAATCTCAAATAATAATCATTGAGAGTCTCCCCGGCAACATAGGCAAACTTATCAAAAGTAGCATAAAGCTTACACTCTCGTTCTTGTTTAGTTAACGAGGTGCCTTGCATTAGAACACGAATTCTATCCCATAACTCTTTGGCAACTTTATGTTTGCTGACGAGTTTGTAGACATCTAGAGGAAGGGCTTGGAGAATGATGTTTGTAGCATACTTCTTACATTTGTCTTGAATCTTCATATCTCCAGTCAATTCACCTGTTGTGCGAGGACGAGTAACTGTACCTTCCGTCACTGTACCATAATCTAATGGTCCATTGAGCACCGATGCCCAAATGAGATGTCCAATCTCTTTGTTCAACATGTAAAGTTCCATTCGGGAAGTATAATCCTCGTACATAGATTTCTCCAACATTGTTGGACGATTATCCGTACCCGAGAGGATAGACTTATCCGTAAGAGATGTGTACTCCATTTCGTTAAGTTAAGATTTACAAATGTTGATCGAACAATGAGAGAAAGTAAATGTAATTGTTGTTGTGTGTTAAATCCGAGAAATAATGTTGAAATCTCCTAAGTTATGTTCTCAATAAACCAAAAATTCCAAGTCAAAATTGCACACGATAGAAATTTTTTAAGGAATAATTTTGGGATCATCGGAATATTAATCATAATAAACTATCGGAATACCCCCCGTTGGAATGAATCTATCGGAATATCCCCTGTCGGAATGAACCTATCAGAATACCCCCTATCGGAATAAACCTATCGAAATACCCTCTATCGGAATACCCCTGTCGGAATGAACCTATCGGAATACCCCATTTCGGAATAAACCTATCGGAATACCCTCTATGTTAAATCGAAATAACCTGTGTCGGAATACCCGTCAGAATAATGGTCGGAATGATAAACCCCTTTCCGATGAAAGCTGTCGGAATACTTAAACCCTTTTCCGATGGTTTCTGTCGGAATATTACCCACTTTTCTCAGAAAAAACTCAACCAATTCGAGATTTTAAGCCAAAAAATGATCAAAGCACCCAAAAATTTTTGTGTGTTTAGCCAAAGTAAATATACCAAATCTCTACCACAACTATGTAGAAGATTTGTATCAAGAAAAAACCATAAAAAAACACAAAAAAAATTTGGTTCGTGTAAAATGGATCAAAATAGGCGTATGAATCAAGAACACGAACACATAAACCAAACAATCATCCTATGGCTCTTGATACCATTTGTAGGATATTGTAAATCTTGCTTATGTTTAGAGAGAGAAAGAGATAGAAAGATAGATGATTTCACACACACTTTAGAGAGAGAAAGTGATTAACTATGTGTAAAAATGAATGAAACCACACCCTCTCCATCTAAGGAGAGGGTTTATATACCAAGCCCATAAGATGGGCTTGGGCTTACAATTGGGCCGGCCATACAAGCATGGACCGGGCTTTTCCTTGTTTGATATATTAAAAGATATCTAGACTACGAGCTACTACTTAATATATTTTCGGAGTGACCGAATCTTCCTAAATACCTAAAAACGTATTTCCAACAATCTTCCTTTTTATTTTTATTACAAAGCCCCGAGCCTACCGAGATACCCATTCTCGGTCGCACTAAAACAATATAACTAATATATATAAATTTGTCTATTTAAATTAGTGACATAAATCTGAGTCACTAAAAAGTGTCACTAAAGCTGGATTTCAAAAACTGTCTAAAAAGGTAATTCTGTGACAGAAATAGTGTCACGAAAACTGTCGCTAATCTTTAAATAAAACTCTTTATTTCTGTCTACTTTTCCCACTGTTGAATCCTATTGTTCCCATTGTTTCTTTGTTTTATTCCCACTGTTTCTATATATTTTCCCCACTGTTTCTTTGTTTTATTCCCACTTTTAGTGTTTTCTACCTATAACCCCAAACACCCTTGCTGGAAACTTCAGTCCCAAACGCACCCCTGCTGGAACTACAGTCCCAAACGCACCCCTGCTGGTTTCTAGCGTTGCTGCCAAAAACAATAAGACCACCACCGAGACTTTAGGGTCTCGACTGGTCAATCATATCACACCACCAACACCAAACCCGGTCCCCCTTTATAATTATTTCGCTTCATTCCTTGTTTACTATGTTTTAAATCGGGTTATAAATAAAAGAAAGGATTGAACGATTACCGTGATGAGATTGCTAGAAGAAACATGAACATGATCACGAATCAAAGAAGAAAATAACTCGACAACCCCTTTTTTTTTCCTTTTGAAGCCGGCGGCCTAACTTTACAGGAACCCTAGTACCGTTTTTTTTGTAATGAAACTGAAAGTGTAAAAATTCCTCTTTTGTTTCCTGTTCTTTTTCTTTCCAAAACGGGCTGGGCCAAGCCCATTTCTTTCTCTCCTTTTTTTTATTAAAACCGGCCCCTTATATAACTTGTATAGTTTTCCATTTTTTTTCTTTTCTGACACTAAATTTATTCACGTATATTCGTATTTAATTCTCGCGTGTCTTTAGTCTTTCTGAAACGTATAAATTTTTCGTACTTACCGTATATACGTTCGTAATACTTATTTTTCTGAATAAATGTATATAGTTTTATTTAATTAAAACTGCGTATTTAACATTTAAAATATTTAAATACGGGTTTTACAATTCTTCTCCTCTTAAAAAACTAATCCGTCCCCGAATTAAGGATACGACTGTACTGGGTTTTAGAATTCTCCCTCTCTAAAATAAAATTCGTCCTCGAATTAATAGTAATTTAAACTGGTGGCGTTATAAAAGCTGAAAGGACATATATGCTGAAAGAACATGAAGGCTGAAAAGACATATAAGCTGAAGGATCATTAACATGATGCTGCTGAAAGGTATAAACCTGGCATGACTGAAGTGGCATGTAACGTGACATGGCTGAAGAGGATATGGAATATAACATGACTGAAAGAACCTAACTGGATTTATTGAAGGAAAAGGATGAGAGGTCCGGATGGACTCCTCCGTTTCGAGTGGTCTCCCGCTCGAAACGATTCCTTCAAAGGTCTAAACATAATAATAAAAATCTTGGTCCTGATGACCCTATCCTGGCGAAGCTGAATAGTTTCTGATTCCATACTTAAGATGGATTTTTTGAATATGATAGAATGAATAAGCTATAGCATTTAGTATACATGAAACGGTACGTAGAATTATTCTGAAAAGATAACATTTATATTTTTGGGCAAGCTGTTGAAAACATATAGGGACGAACTACGTGAACAATTGTGAACGTGCTACGTGAGAAATTGGGAACGTGGTTCGCGATTATATGAGGAACGCTGAGCATGAAGTATATCGTGAATGTGATACGTGAGGCATACTGTGAGCGTGATACTAGAACATATCATAAACGTATGCTGATTGAGGAGGGAATGCTAAATGATATGGCCTGAGATGTGAAACGTCTACCTGGTATGGAATAGCTGTCCTAAACTTGAGTCTGGTTTCTCACGCTTTCTGTAACCGTATTCGGTAATAAAATGTGAAAAGTGTATCGTGAAATGGCACACGAACTTGAACGTGAACAATGTTATGAATGCTAACGTGAGCTTAAATAATGAGGTAGCACAAAACATGAACTGAAACAGCATCATACTACGAATGAGACGTAAACGTGAAAGTGAAAATAAACATGAACGTAAAGTGAACGTAAACATACACGTGATCGTGAACATGAATTCTATCTGATATGCTGGTCGGTGGAATACCTTGAATTCGTACAATTTACTACTAAATTTTCTGTAGGTCCGCTACTGCGTAATCCTTTTGGAATGAAAGAAAACGTGCAGGCTGATTACATGGTCGAGGATGACTTAGATAGTATCATACTTCTTTTGAGTCTGTGGTATTAGATAACAATTTCATGGAATTTTGTCTCCTTTCTGTTCAGAAATTTCTAAGGGTTGTAGTAACTTACTAACATGACGGCGTTCTATCTTGAACCTGCGATATGTCAGGCATCTAGATATGAACATAGCTGCATTGATGTGTGATACTGCTTCTATCAAAATTCTGCCTGAGATTATGAAACATTATGGTGGAAATCTGGTTGAATATCAATGGTAGAATTTTTAGTGAGGACTGTTAGCAATTTTTGCTGTAGTAGTCAATTGAGTTCTAGAAATTTTTTTTACTTTAGTCACAAACGTCGGTCTTGACCATCTGGTGATAGTCTTCAGCTTCGCATGATTTCTGAAATTTCTTTCTACTAAAATAGGGTGGTTGAGAAATGCCACCTTGTTCATCTGGAACTCACATCTAAAAATCTGCATATATAATTTCCTCCTATCATAAAATCTTCAGGATCGTGAAAAGATGATTCCCATGTTCTTCTCCAGAATTTAGGAGATTTGGATGTTATTAGAGAACATACTGATGATTTTGTCTGCGTAGTCAAAAAAATTTATTCATAAATTTCATAGTATAGCTGGGGTATTGGGGAGCCTAGACGTATACGTCAAACTTTTTAGAAATATTGTACGTGTTCAACAGCAATCTGGAAAACATCATGTTCTTCTCTCACCACTGCCGGTGGCATGGTCGCGAATTGTTCTGGAAATATTTAAGATATCGTAGCAGGTCAGGTAAACCTTCTATACGTGGAATGAATATTGATTAAGGATTGTGAGCTGGTAAATTTTCCGGTGGTCGATACATGATCTCATGTTACCGGCCTTCTTCCTGATAGATAGAAACGGTGCACTTCCTGGTGGTGCACCAGGGCGAATAAAGCCTTATTCTGGTAATTCTTGTAGCAACTACTACAACTCTTTTAACTTAGCTGCAGTACAACAAGGGTTTTGAAAACAGGTTCTGTTCTTGAGACAAGCTCGATGTAGAATTCTGTTTCGTGGTTAGAAAGGAATTTCTGAAAAACTTTCTGAGATTTCGTCTGGGAACTTTGTAGAAATCGGCTGGTCATGTGTTTAAGGAATTTTAGAAGTGAATTTATAACTGGTGGTTAGACAGTCTTCGAAGCTATGGACTGCTAAGTCACGCGCTTGTAAGGCATAAACAATTTGTACTAATTTTTCTGGCAGAAATATAATGAATGTACTTGGGATTTAGTAAGACGGATCTCGTCGTTAACTAAAAGGAGAACCATAATGACCATGGGTGGCACTGTGGAGTCTTTTCTGGCTGAGATGCAGGGGACTACCTGATTTAATATAAAGCTGACATAGGAATACGTGAAGTAAACATGGCGACTTTCACTGAATGTGTTCATCTGTAACCTCACAGAATGAATATTGCGTGTCTAACCTGATTAATACTCCATTAGTGGTAACTGAATTTTTTTATGGTCTGATCTATGCGTGTCATGACAAAACGGGTATACTCCCTTGGAGGGTACCCTGAATTTCCGAGGGTCTGGTTTAGAAGATATACTGAAGTTATGAGTTTTGACTCGTACCTAGAGACGACACTCTTATGACATGTACCGTGACTGGTGTCCTGAAGAATGTCTTCAGAAAGGGTACTTGAGGTCTGTGTCTTGACTGATGTTTTGACATGTGTTTTAGTAGATGAATCTGAACAAGGCTGGAAATTTTGGTAATTGCTAGGATTGGCGGTCCGGTTAGACTGCTGACCTCTGTATTTCTGGTCACGTCCGTTCCGTAGTTTCGATGGCTACTGGCTGATTAATATATGTACGGTGGTTGTCATTACCGCCTTGTTTGTTAGTTTATTAACGGTTGTTATCATGACCGTGATTCATGTAACTATTTCTGCTGAGTGCCCGGATGGGTACCGGTTCTCACTATTCTGACTGGAAGATTAGCTGAGTGACGTGTGACAGCTAACTTAGGAAGTAAGGCATGGAATAGGGTCGTAGCGTCTGATGGTTGAATTATATTATTGTTTGTAATTTCGGATGTATAGATTTCGTCCTTGCTCTGAAGTGTCTTCATAATATAAACACCATCAGCATCTTGTAGAATCTCCAACGTATCAGCAGCATCAGCATTCGTGAGGTCTTTAAAGTGTTAGGAGCATCAGTATTTGGTAAAATCTTCAACTCACGAGCAGCATCAACATCTGGTAGGATATCGACAAGTAGAAACGCCTCAGATGATTGAGGATCGATTAACAATATCCATGGGGTAGGGTACCTGGAGTACACCTGGACTACTGTACATGAAGTACAAAATGAATACTACACATGGAGCATATCTGAGACATTGTACGTGGAGTACACATGAAATACTGTACATGGATTATAACTGAGACATTGTACATGGGTACATATGGAATACTATACATGGCACTGGTGGAAATTTTATGGGATAACCGATACTGGTGTCAATTGTCTGACATGATCAAAGAAATAGATTGATTTAGACAGTAGTAAACTGAACTGAATGAGTAACATGATAGCCTGGTGATTCCTGCGTAGACTTAATGCTGGTAGTATCGAGGATGAAAAGTATGATTTGATCGAAGTCCCAACAGTGGTCAGCATGAAGCATGATTAATGAAGGCCAGCCATGATTTATCATGAAAACAGGTTTTACTATGATTCTTGTGTATCTTAACATGAAAACATCATTACTTTTCTGGAAACATAATCCTTGTAACAAGACATAAAACTTAATCATCATAAAAATGACATTCACGTGAGAGCATGAAACTTGATTTGTTAATAGGAACCAAACTATAACCATCTGAGGTTTAACATCCGCTGGTGTGGATGGCTATGGTTCAATCTACAAACTTCTAACAAGTAAGCATGTGACTAAGTATGGGCGATTCTGGTTCGATCCATAGTTGTCAAAATTTATAAAAATGTCGTGATATGATAAAAGTGAACAGCTATGGATCGGTTCATAAAATAACATTCGACTGAGAATAGGACAATTTGACCTGAATAATGGTGAACATTTTTTTTGCTGGTTCACCCAGTAATATTTCACTGAAAACATGAATCTGACATGAGTAAGGGTAAACGCATATGGGTCGGTTTACCAATACAAAATCTGAACGGGCAAGGGTGAACGCCTATGGGTCAGTTCACCGAAACAAAATTCGCAGAAAAGCACATGCGACTAAATATGGCTAGTCATGTACCAACCTTTTACTTAGTAAAAAACTTTAAGAAAGCTGACTGATAAATGTAGAAAACTGACTGATAATTGCATGTGAAACATTAAAGATAACCACGCCAAAATCTGGGGAGTTCCTGGTGATTACCCACTAGTCACAGGTCAAGTTTTGGAGCCTACAGGTCGAGCCTATAGCTCTAATACCATAATTGTAACACCCCACTTGGATAAGTGGACCGTTACGTGTATTTATGGCGTGTCATCAAAGCATAAGGTAAATGTCCTAAAACATTAACTGACCATAACGAAAATGTTGGGTCAAAAAGTTGATGTGGCAGAAACTCAAAAACGAAGAAAACATGAAGGCATTTGTCTAAGCGTTGACAAGTGTAATCCAGGCGTTGTCAAGAACAAATCTGGCGTTGACAGAAGCAAGCATTGTCATGTACAATCCAAGCATTGTCATGTACAAACTAAGCATTGATAGAAACGTAGACAAGAAGCCTTTGGAAGCTTCTCTTTATATAAACATGCAGGATATATTCTGTATACGTTTATTTGAATAGAAGATTTACATGTTTATTCATTATTATCTCTTGTAAACCCTAATCCTTACACTATAAAAGGAACCAAGGATATTAGGTTCATTCATAACTTTCATATACAATGTAAACCTAAAGCTTGTGTCGACTAGGTGTGGGATTCAATGTACACACACCTAGTGATTGTTTGTTAAAAATATAATGAACAATCCATTTGTTTTAATTCATGTTCTTTGTGTCCAAACACCTTGTTAAACGTGTTTCATTCTATTCCGCCTTGATTCAATCAAGTGAATGAGATTCGTTCCTAGTAGCCTAAAGATCTAGGAATCCAAGGATTCCACAATTGGTATCAGAGACTCGTGGCTCGTGATGCTAGGACCAACAAGGTGTTCGTGTATCGAGAAGAAAAGAAAAAACTGTCTAGGGTTTTTCTGGACGTTTTTGTGTGCGCAGCAGTATTCAGAAGGTCATAACTTTTGATTAAACTGTTGGATCGTCACGAAATTTCTTGTGTGTTCTATACACATATATCTAGACATCCAACGGAGGGATTGTCGAGTTTTATCCCCAAGAAAAAGTTATTAAGCGTCAAAGTCAGCAGCAGGATGTATGCAGTTTTCTATGGACAGCCATGTTCAAAACATGATTTCTCCTTCGTTAACCGTTGGATCATCGTGATTTTTGAACTGTAGATTCTTGGCACTTGTGTCTAGAATCTCACCGAAGGGATCTTCGATCTGAGCTCTAATAAAGAAGTTATTCAAGGTCGAAGTTCGTTGATTATGGTATTAATGTTTTTGCTCTTTTACATGAAATCATGAACTAGGGTTTCTATATACCCTAGATCAACATAAAAAGCAAAAAGTTGAGGGTATGTGGCTGTTAAAACACATGATGGTTTATATGATTCAGATCCTAGTATGTTTTTCATAACCCTAGTTAGGGTTTCGGTGCTATAACAGATTCAAGAATTCAAATCTGTTAAGTTGTTAGAGTTTTGTGAACCCTAGATCTATTATGGATGAACTACAATGATACACAGTAGTCTTGTTTTCAATATTGCTTCAAGTAATGGAGACGTCATATTCCAAAACCAAAGCAGTTCATGGGCATACAAGTATAATCTTCATTACTGTATATTATTGTCTAATGGCTACGTGAGTATAAAAGAAAAAGTGAATATCATGTGTTGTGTGGCTGTGAGGTTTGTGAAGAAAAGTAACCTAACGTGTAATGATCAGTTTTGGGGAAGCAGTTTTAATCCCTGCTTTGAAGGGATTGGTATGTCATGCAAATTATGAATTACACAAACTTCCTACGTCCAAAGGTTAGCTTCTAATTTATAGGAGATATATTCTCCTTCACATTTATTCTTGGATGAGATTTCCTTAAAAGACGTAGGCAGTATTCCAAGTGATTGTGACTATTGGGTAAAAGATACTGTATACAAAAAGAAACTGCCATGGTTTAGAAGGGTAATATCTTACCACTTTTATCTTTATATATACCATTATATTTTAGTCACTTTCAAGAGAAACGTTGCCACAAAGGTGTCAGTGGCTGATCAAGACGTGGACAAGAACCAAATACCCACTGAGAGAAAGCGGCGCTGACAAGTTTTGCCTAGACGCTGACAAGAATAAAGTTAACGCTGACAGGCAGCGTTGACATGTGTTGTCCGAGAAGTGTTTGTTTAAGCGTTGATACGCTTTTTCCGATATTGGCTAAAGCATGTGATTAAGATGTCGGACGGTGAGGGTTCTCGGATAACAAAAGAATAGCTGTTGTTTGAAAAAATTGGTACGTTTTTAGCACACAAAAAGGAGGTATTTACACGCAAAGGTACATGGAATCTCCGTTTTTATATAGAATATCAAGTTGATATTTATGTCTCGGATATTTTTAAAAGGGATTAATGATTTTAATGCGAGTTAGCAACAAATCGTGAGGTAATTTATTGGATTTGATTATGTAATCGGGGTAGCCTTGTAAAAGAGTTACCCGTCTAATAGCTTTTACATATGATATGAAGAAAAAGTTTCGTCATGAAGAGGTGTTGGCTTGAGGGGAAGAATTCTTATGGTAAGTTTGATATTCGATGAAGATTTTCGCGAGTTTGTGTTCTATCATATCTTTAAAGATGGTGCCTAGTCAACATTATTCTTTAAAGGTAACTTGTTCATGCTTACACGGTTGGTGACGAAGACTTGTCATAACACTTGAAGGAGTTACATTATCGTGCTCAGTGTCTCACAAAGGACGAGAATATTGACAAGGGATCGAGGTCTACTTATATTTAATCATCAGTATAAGTTCTTCATCACATGGATAGTGCAAGACATGGAACACAGGGTTGGGTTATTCTACTTCTACATCAAGAATATTATATTTGTTTTTCTTCAAGATCATTACATAGAGCTACATTTGGAGAATCTTCAAGATTGCATACATTGTTTACTTCCCTGTTGATGTGACAAAAAGGGGAAGACATACATGCTATAATTGAGGGGAAGCAATTTGAAGATGATGTATAACTTACAAGAGATACACAAAGAGTTTTGCCGACATCAACTAGGGGAAGATTGTTGGGTCAAAAAGTTGATGTGACAGAAACTCAAAAACGAAGAAACATGAAGGCATTTGTCTAAGCGTTGACAAGTGTAATCCAAGCGTTGTCAAACAAATCTGGCGTTGACAGAAGCAAGCATTGTCATGTACAATCCAAGCATTCTCATGTACAAACTAAGCATTTACAGAAACGTAGACAAGAAGCCTTTGGAATCTTCTATTTAGATAAACATGCAGGATATATTCAGTATAAGTTTATTTGAATAGAAGATTTACATGTTTATTCATTCTTATCTCTTGTAAACCCTAATCCTTACTCTATAAAAGGAACCAAGGGTATTAGGTTTATTCATAACTTTCATATACAATGTAAACCTAAAGCGTGTGTCGACTAGGTGTGGGATTCAATGTACACACACCTAGTGATTGTTTGTTATTAATATAATGAACAATCCATTTGTTTTAATTCATGTTCTTTGTGTCTAAACACCTTGTTAAACGTGTTTCATTCTATTCCGCCTTGATTCAATCAAGTGAATGAGATTCGTTCCTAGTAGCCTAAAGATCTAGGAATCCAAGGATTCCATAATTGGTATCTGAGCCTCGTGGCTCGTGATGCTAGGACCAACAAGGTGTTCGTGTATCGAGAAGAAAAGAAAAATCCGTCTAGGGTTTTTCTGGACGTTTTTGTGTGCGCAGGAGTATTCAGAAGGTCATAACTTTTGATTGAACTGTTGGATCGTCACGAAATTTCTTGTGTGTGTTCTATACACATATATCTAGACATCCACCAGAGGGATTGTCGAGTTTTATTCCCAAGAAAAAGTTATTAAGCGTCAAAGTCAGCAGCAGGATGTATGCAGTTTTCTATGGACAACCATGTTCAAAACATGATTTCTCCTTCGTTAACCGTTGGATCATCGTGATTTTTTAACTGTAGATTCTTGGCACTTGTGTCTAGAATCTCATCGAAGGGATCTTCGATCTGAGCTCTAATAAAGAAGTTATTCAAGGTCGAAGTTCGTTGATTATGGTATTAATGTTTTTGCTCTTTTACATGAAATCATGAACTACGGTTTCTATAAACCCTAGATCAACATAAAAAGCAAAAAGTTGGGGGTATGTGGCTTTTAAAACACATGATGGTTTATATGATTCAGATCCTAGTATGTTTTTCATAACCCTAGTTAGGGTTTCAGTGCTATAACAGATTCAAGAATTCAAATCTATTAAGTTGTTAGAGTTTTGTGAACCCTAGATCTATTCTGGATGAACTACAATGATACACAGTAGTCTTGTTTTCAATATTGCTTCAAGTAATGGAGACGTCATATTCCAAAACCAAAGCAGTTCAAGGGCATACGAGTATAATCTTCATTACTGTATAGTATTGTCTGATGGCTACGTGAGTATAAAAGGAAAAGTGAATATCATGTGTTGTGTGGCTGCGAGGTTTGTGAAGAAAAGTAACCTGACGTGTAATTATCAGTTTTTGGGAAGCAGTTTTAATCCCTGCTTTGTAGGGATTGGTATGTCATGCAAATTATGATTTACACAAACTTCCTACGTCCAAAGGTTAGCTTCTAATTTATAGGAGATATATTCTCCTTCACATTTATTCTTGGATGAGATTTCCTTAAAAGACGTAGGCAGTATTCCAAGTGATTGTGACTATTGGGCAAAAGATACTGTATACAAAAAGAAACTGTCGTGGTTTAGAAGGGTAATATCTTACCATTTTTATCTTTATATATACCATTATATTTTAGTCACTTTCAAGAGAAACGTAGCCACAAAGGTGTCAGTGGCTGATCAAGACATGGACAAGAACCAAATACCCACTGACAGAAAGCGGCGCTGATAAGTTTTGCCTAGACGCTGACAAGAATAAAGTTAACGCTGACAGGCAGCGTTGACATGTGTTGTCCGAGAAGTGTTTTTTTAAGCGTTGATACGCTTTGTCCGATATTGGCTAATGCATGTGATTATGATGTCGGACGGTGAGGGTTCTCGGATAACAAAAGAATAGCTGCTGTTTGAGAAAATTGGTACGTTTTTAGCACACGAAAAGGACGTATTTACATGCAAAGGTACATGGAATCTCCTTTTTTATATAGAATATCATGTTGATATTTATGGCTCAGATATTTTTAAAAGGGATTAATGCGAGTTAGCTACAATTCGTGAGGTAATTTATTGGATTTGATTATGTAATCGGGGTAGCCTTGTAAAAGAGTTATCCATCTAATAGCTTTTACATATGATATGAAGAAAAAGTTTCGTCATGAAGAGGTGTTGGCTTAAGGGGAAGAATTCTTATGGTAAGTTTGATATTCGAAGAAGATTTTCGCGAGTTTGTGTTTTATCATATCTTTAAAGATGGTGCCTAGTCAACATTATTCTTTAAAGGTAACTTGTTCATGCTTACACAGTTGGTGACGAAGACTTGTCATAACACTTGAAAGAGTTACATTATCGTGCTCAGTGTCTCACAAAGGATGAGAATATTGACAAGGGATCGAAGTCTACTTATATTTAATCATCAGTATAAGTTCTTCATCACATGGATAGTGCAAGACATGGAACACAAGTTTGGGTTATTCTACTTCTACATCAAGAATATTATATTTGTTTTTCTTCAAGATCATTACATAGAGCTACATTTAGAGAATCTTCAAGATTGCATACATTGTTTACTTCCCTGTTGATGTGACAAAAAGGGGAAGACATACATGCTATATATGAGGGGAAGCAATTTGAAGATGATGTACAACTTACAAGAGATACACAAAGAGTTTTGCCGCCATCTACTAGGGGAAGATTGTTGGGTCAAAAAGTTGATGTGACAGAAACTCAAAAACGAAGAAACATGAAGGCATTTGTCTAAGCGTTGACAAGTGTAATCCAGGCGTTGTCAAGAACAAATTTGGCGTTGACAGAAGCAAGCATTGTCATGTACAATCCAAGCATTGTCATGTACAAACTAAGCATTTACAGAAACGTAGGCAAGAAGCCTTTGGAAGCTTCTATTTAGATAAACATGCAGGATATATTCTGTATAAGTTTATTTGAATAGAAGATTTACATGTTTATTCATTCTTATCTCTTGTAAACCCTAATCCTTACACTATAAAAGGAACCAAGGGTATTAGGTTTATTCATAATTTTCATAGACAATGTAAACCTAAAGCGTGTGTCGACTAGGTGTGAGATTCAATGTACACACACCTAGTGATTAGTTGTTATTAATATAATGAACAATCCATTTGTTTTAATTCATGTTCTTTGTTTCCAAACACCTTGTTAAACATGTTTCATTCTATTCCGCCTTGATTCAATCAAGTGAATGAGATTCGTTCCTAGTAGCCTAAAGATCTATCTTAAAGATATGATAGAACACAAACTCGCGAAAATCTTCTTCGAACATCAAACTTACCATAAGAATTCTTCCCCTTAAGCCAACACTTCTTCATGACGAAACGTTTTCTTCATATCATATGTAAAAGCTATTAGACGGATAACTCTTTTACAAGGCTACCCCGATTACACAATCAAATCCAATAAATTACCTCACGAATTGTTGCTAACTCGCATTAAAATCATTAATCCCTTATAAAAATATCCGAGCCATAAATATCAACTTGATATTCTATATAAAAACGGATATTCCATGTACCTTTGTGTGTAAATACCTCCTTTTTGTGTGCTAAAAACGTACCAATTTTTTCAAACAGAAGCTATTCTTTTGTTATCCGAGAACCCTCACTGTCCGACATCTTAATCACATGCATTAGCCAATATCGGACAAAGCGTATCAATGCTTAAACAAACACTTCTCGGACAACACATGTCAACGCTGCCTGTCAGCGTTTACTTTATTCTTGTCAGCGTCTAGGCAAAACTTGTCAGCGCCGCTTTCTGTCAGTGGGTATTTGGTTCTTTTCAGCGTCTTGATCAGCCACTGACACCTTTGTGGCTACGTTTCTCTTGAAAGTGACTAAAATATAATGGTATATATAAAGATAAAAGTGGTAAGATATTACCCTTCTAAACCACGGTAGTTTCTTTTTGTATACAGTATCTTTTACCCAATAGTCACAATCACTTGGAATACTGCCTACGTCTTTTAAGGAAATCTCATCCAAGAATAAATGTGATGGAGAATATATTTCCTATAAATTAGAAGCTAAACTTTTGACGTAGGAAGTTTGTGTAAATCATAATTTGCATGACATACCAATCCCTACAAAGCAGGGATTAAAACTGCTTCCCTAAAACTGATCATTACACGTCAGGTTACTTTTCTTCACAAATCTCGCAGCCACACAACACATGATATTAACTTTTCCTTTTATACTCACGTAGCCATCAGACAATAATATACACTAATGAAGATTATACTCGTATGCCCATGAACTGCTTTGGTTTTGGAATATGACGTCTCCATTACTTGAAGCAATATTGAAAACAAGATTTCTGTGTATCATTGTAGTTCATCCATAATAGATCTAGGGTACACAAAACTCTAACAACTTAACAGATTTGAATTCTTGAATCTGTTATAGCACCGAAACCCTAACTAGGGTTATGAAAAACATACTAGGATCTGAATCATATAAACCATCATGTGTTTTAACAGCCACATACCCCCAACTTTTTGCTTTTTATGTTGATCTAGGGTTTATAGAAACCCTAGTTCATGATTACATGTAAAAGAGCAAAAACATTAATACCATAATCATCAGTATAAGTTCTTCATCACATGGATAGTGCAAGATATGGAACACAAGGTTGGGTTATTCTACTTCTACATCAAGAATATTATATTTGTTTTTCTTTAAGATCATTACATAGAGCTACATTTGGAGAATCTTCAAGACTGCATACATTGTTTACTTCCCTGTTGATGTGACAAAAAGGGGGAAGACATACATGCTATAATTGAGGGGAAGCAATTTGAAGATGATGTACAACTTACAAGAGATACACAAACAGTTTTGCTGACATCAACTAGGGGAAGATTGTTGGGTTAAAAAGTTGATGTGGCAGAAACTCAAAAACGAAGAAAACATGAAGGCATTTGTCTAAGCGTTGACAAGTGTAATCCAGGCGTTGTTAAGAACAAATCTAGCGTTGACAGAAGCAAGCATTGTCATGTACAATCCAAGCATTGTCATGTACAAACTAAGCATTGACAGAAACATAGACAAGAAGCCTTTGGAAGCTTCTATTTAGATAAACATGCATGATATATTCTGCATAAGTTTATTTGAATAGAAGATTTACATGTTTAGTCATTCTTATCTCTTGTAAACCCTAATCCTTACACTATTAAAGGAACCAAGGGTATTAGGTTTATTCATAAATTTCATAGACAATGTAAACCTAAAGCGTGTGTCGACTAGGTGTGGGATTCAATGTACACACGCCTAGTGATTGTTTGTTATTATAATGAACAATCCATTTGTTTTAACTCATGTTCTTTGTGTCCAAACACCTTGTTAAACGTGTTTCATTCTATTCCGCCTTGATTCAAGCAAGTGAATGTGATTCGTTACTAGTAGCCTAAAGATCTAGGAATCCAAGGATTCCACAGGAAATACCGGAATCAAACATCGGTAATCCAACATAAGCTCAAAACATAACATACTGAAAGAAAAGACTGTACAATGTCCAACAGGCAATATAAAAATGAAGTGCATAAAGTAAAGAAGTCTGGATTGCTTCCATCTAATGCACATACTCTCAGAATCTTAAGAGGGTCCTAGTGTACCTGTCGTTAGAACATGAAAGAACTATGACTGAGCATAATGCTCAGTGAACGGATATAATACATGATAAGAATATACTGAACTTGAAATAATTAATAATTACTGAAGCAGAAAGTCTGATATGCGGAGTGTGATGAAAACTGTAGAAAATCTGATAAGTCTGATTTATAAATAATAAAACTGAACTGTTATCTGTTAAATCTTAAAACATGCATTTATTGTATTTTAATTTCCAAGAGCTTATATAGGTCATGTGATGTAACAACTGTTGCATGAATAACTGGAGGGGTGACCTCTAAATACTGTAGAGGAGTGACCTCTAAATACTGTGCTGAGTGGAGGGATCAGCTCCAATGTAAAGGATGTAGAGCACACACCACATTCACCTGATAACTGTAAACTGATAAGCCTAGGATGCATCCATACGCCCCACTAATAATACTGATAAAATGGCCAAGCTGAATTGAGTGGAACGCTACGGAATATCACTCTCCCGCAGGTAAGTCATGACACCGGTGCCTCTAGTGTCATGGTTACGGTACCTCCGTAACTAGTACTACTGACTGGTCATGCTTGTATATAAGGCTCAGGTAATATTTTAGTTATTAAAATAATTTCTGATAATTTATAACATATATTGAGGAAAACATTTGGCTGCAGACGGGAAATCTTAATCATGCATAGAAAGGAAGTCCTTACTGAAAGGACGGAAAATCCGCACCTCTTGTCCGGTAACTGACTGAAGGAAAACTGAACGTATACTACTAAGGCTTCACGGAAGCTACAATAATAGACGCGAATACGTTATCTTATCTTTCTAAGCAAATAAAGTCTAGCTCAGTTGGATGGATGCATTTGGTTATAGTCTCCATGTGGGGAGGTCAGGGGTTCGACTCCTGTCATTCCCCATGTGGGGGATTTTCCCAGAATTGGCAGCCGGGTTTGAATCCCATTGCAATGCCTTGAAGCCCCTTAATGGGAAACTAGATGGCTAGCATGGGGGTTGATATTCTCTTCGTGAGATGATTCGAACTCTGGTTGAGAGACTTGGTGCCTCGGTGGCACGCAAGATACTCCGCTGCACCAAACTGCCGTTCAAAAAAAAGTTATCTTATCTTTTTTATAATTTACTAATCTTATTGGCTTCTCATGTATTTATTTAAATTCTGAAATTCTGTACGTATATTAGCTGATAAATCTGATCTTATAGTAATTCCTTTCTAATATATTAACGACCTAATAATAATTATGATACAACGTGTTCTGACGTTATTTAATACTAGAATAATTAACTCATTAAAATATAAGGTTTGTAATTAGCAAAATTTCTAAAACAACTAAATTCGTATAATAAAATTATACCTTTTTAAAATATTAAAACTATTTTAATTTAATTTATTTAAACACAATTTTAACATTTATAAAAGAATAAGTAATATAAAGGTATCATTTAAAATCTTCCTTTTTATTTTTATAACAAAGCCCCGAGCCTACCGAGATACTCATTCTCGGTCGCACTAAAACAATACAACTAATATATATAAATCTGTCTATTAAAATTAGTGACAGAAATCTGAGTCACTAAAAAGTGTCACTAAAGCTGGATTTCAAAAATTGTCTAGAAAAGGTAATTCTGCGACAGAAATAGTGTCACGAAAACTGTCGCTAACCTTTAAATAAAACTCTTTATTTCTGTCTACTTTTCCCACTGTTGAATCCTATTGTTCCCACTGTTTCTTTGTTTTATTCCCACTGTTTTCTATATATTTTCCCCACTGTTTCTTTGTTTTATTCCCACTGTTAGTGTTTTCTACCTATAACCCCAAACACCCTTCCTGGAAACTGCAGTCCCAAATGCACCCTTGCTGGAACTGCAGTCCCAAACGCACCCCTGCTGGTTTCTAGCGTTGTTGCCGACAACAATAAGACCACCACCGAGACTTTAGGGTCTCGGCTGGTCAATCATATCACACCATCGAGACTTTTAAGTCTCGGTTCAACACCAAACCTGATCCCCCTTTATAATTATTTCGCTTCATTCCTTGTTTACTATGTTTTAAATCGGATTATAAATAAAAGAAAGGATTGAACGATTATCGTGATGAGATTGCTAGAAGAAACATGAACATGATCACGAATCAAAGAAGAAAACAACTCGACAACCCCTTTTTTTTCTTTTGAAGCCGGCGGCCTAACTTTACAGGAACCCTAGTACCGTTTTTTTTGTAATGAAACTGAAAGTGTAAAAATTCCTCTTTTGTTTCATGTTCTTTTTCTTTCCAAAACGGGCTGGGCCAAGCCCATTTCTTTCTCTCCTTTTTTTATTCACCGGCCCCTTATATAACTTGTATAGTTTTCCATTTTCATTTTTTTTTCTTTTTTCGACACTAAATTTATTCACGTATATTCGTATTTAATTCTCGCGTGTCTTTAGTCTTTCTGAAACGTATAAATTTTTCGTACTTAACGTATATACGTTCGTAATACTTATTTTTCTGAATAAATGCATATAGTTTAATTTAATTAAAACTGCGTATTTAACATTTAAAATATTTAAATACGGGTTTTACAAAAATCCTTTATTCTAAATTAGATGAAATTCATACATTTCGAATTACATAGCATTTTTGATATTCCGAATTATATTTACATTATACATTCCGAATTAACATTTGAACGTTTTTCTGAATTAGGTAATGGTTATGCTTTCTGAATTATATACTAAATCAAGTTTTCCGAATTAGGTTATCAGACATTCCGGATTACGTAATTTTTGGGTTTTCCGAATGACATGTTTTAGCTGTATTCTGAATTAGGTTATTGAAGCTTATTCCGAATTGATTAGAATGTGCATTTCCCGAATTAGCTTTTGTGATATATTCCGAATTGTCTGCTCTTGTTGGATTCCGAATTAGGAGTGCTAGTTGGATTCCGAATTAGGTTAAAAACTTTGTTTCCTGAATTAAGATTTATGTAATGGTTTCCGAATTAGCTCTTGATTTTGAATTGTTTTCATATTTTTTATTTTCCCACCATTTTTGTCAAGTTTAATTTTAAAGTGTTTAGTTTTATTTTATTTTTAAATTTACATTTTGTTAAGTTTCAAATTTTCTTTATTCCTTTTTAACTTGTTTTTTATTTTATACTTTTCAAGTTCTCATTTTTGGTTTTAAATAGATAATCATTTTTCTCTTTCTTTAACCAAAAACGATTGAGTCACATGTAAAACCGGGATCAATTCGATTAGACCATATCAAGAACCAAAAATTCAGTTATTAATAAATATACACATCGAGATTGAAAGAAGGATCTTTTTATCAAGATATATCATAGATACTACATGTGCGAACAACACAATACTACCTAAATTCAGCAATCAACTCACAAAAGAAATAATAAAGACACCTTAAGATAACAAAGGGTAAAAATAGATTGCATCCATAAAATCCGACAAATTGTAACAAGATTTGTCACTACAGTCACTTACCCTATCAATCTAAACGAAAACATGTTCCACCACAGTACTACATCATAAAGTCTGAATAACTGCACCTCCCTTCTGGATCATAGCACGGCGGCTCCTCTCTTCCATACTTCAGATACGTACCTTGGCACGGCGGATACCTCATGTAGTGAGAATCAGCATACTTCTCATTGTCCTGAAACTTCCACCTCTGTCCAATAAATGGCCTAATGTGGGCTTCATAATCACTTAATATGTGTAGCCTATCTCTCTTCCTAAAACATCCTAAAATCAGTACCATAGCTTCTTACCTCAGCCTTAATCTCAGTCTTTCCAATTTCGCTCTCAATCCACAAATTATCACTCTCAGATTCCACAAAGTAGTTCTTATGATCCTCGTCATCTATCCATCCACCAGTATTCTTACCATTACCCCACGGAAATATAACCCCTGGCTTGCCCACAGCATATCCATCCCTACTGCTACTAGGTGGTATATTGGCCATTTTCTGCAATCACATAAAATTTAAGAGTACATAAGGTCATTATTCAAAAATACAATGCATGGTCATGCAAATGCAAATGATTTACGTATGTCAATATATATGTATGCAATGTAATGCAATAATGCAAATGATAATTATACAATGCTCACAAAAAGAAATTATGATGAAAGCACTCAACGTTCTTTCATTAATACCAATACCTTATCATAGTATTTACTTAATAAATACTCAGGATTTCAGAACAGTTTTGAGGGATACATCTATTATATAAATCATAACTAAAAATAAATAATCTTACCGGAGCCTTGAAGAGAAGTTGCGTTGCTTTTATAAAATATTTTCGACACCAAAGTTATAGTTTAGGACATTTTCAAAAATCGACATAATTCGCTATAACTAAAAGCTCTGATTACCAATCTTTAACGCCCCCAAATTACATTGGGCAGCGGAAATACACATCTGGGTGCTAAACTCAAAACGCGTTACTCAAAACACTTGGTACGATCTCAAAATGAGACATTTAAAATATAAGATAAAATAATACTACCTTTTAGTCTAAACTTTCAATCCCAATAAATTAATTTTATAAATATTAGAGTAGCGTTTCGGTCCCCCAAAGATACCAACCCAAAAACAACTTTTTATCAACTATAAGATTACTCAAAAATGATTTTTATAGTTTCATGAAGTCAAAAGATAACATTTTATAATGACAGGGAAAGAAAACTGTTTCAGACTGAACAACTATAAAAGCGACACCGCAACCTTCCCAAGCAAGCTCCTTGATCAACACTTCAGATTACCTGAAATACATGCTTAAACAACTCAACAAATAATGTTGAGTGAATCTATAGGTTTAACAAAACACATTTGAACACATGATAAAATCAATCACAATCGTTTAATAGCATTGTGGCCATACAATCTATTAATCAGGTATTTCGTCTTATAGCAATAGCTATTGAATTGTATTAAGCTCATGACACATACCCCTTAACTTAGTCACCCACGCCAAATGCCAGCATGACTATATGAATTTCACTGCCCCTACTTGGATATTAGTTGCAAGTTATACCACTAATTCTCATTCTCATAAATTATCCTTCCTAGAGGTTACTCAGCGTAAAGCCCTTGTCTCAGATAGGGTCGTCAGCCCAATAGTACTATCATTTGAATAAGCGGCTATTCCCAACTCACAGAAAAAGTTAGAACATAGTTAACTGTTATTGAATTTAGGGACTTTTGCAACTTAGGTACTTATACAATTCAAGGAAACATCGGGCAACATTAGGCAACATTCGGGTCCAACAATTATTCATGAGATGTGTTCATTTTATTTCAAATAGCATGTATCCCCCTCGCGGGTTTCAAAATCATTAAAAGCAAGTATAAAGCGAGGCTATAGACTCACCTTGACTAATAGCAATAGTAAGACGACTTTCAACGATTGATGATGCCCAGCGAACATGAAATTCACAATCTATCAAATACAACACGTACCTTCAATAATATATTCAAGTAATATTTTATACTTATTAAAATCAAATAAATAATTCTAAACCAATATTAAACTCATACCATTCACATTCAAGTGATTCCTATATATATACATATATATATATATATATATATATATATATATATATATATATATATATATATATATATATATATATATATATATATATATATATATATATATATATATATATATATATATATATATATCTTTACATTATATATAACAGGAGGGATTTGCCACATCATCTATTCATCTGCTAATCCACGTCAGCCAAAACCGTATATTAAGCCCAAATCTGATTCGTTAGATAGTACCATTCTCATCCTTAGCGTCATGTCTCCCATATATTAAAAAAACTACGATCCATATTGTTAAAAGACTAGAGTGATGCGTATGAATCTTCCCATCCAAGTTTGAAGGTAATTAGGTGTTCTTTATATATAAAAGGTTTATTATTGTGATCAATTGAACTGAGTATTGATTAAGTGTAATCTTTTTAATTTGTTTCCCTGTGATTTACGGTTCACTTTTATTTGTCCCCAATTTTTGTTGTTGATCTAAATTTTTAATTGATTGAGTTTTATCGGGATGTTTTTGTGTAATCTCAGATAAAATTTTTGAGGTAGACGATTCATAGCTTCAATTGACGATTCACACTAAAAAATCATTGTTAGGTATGTTTGATTTTCAATTTTCAGTTAAATAAATCTCTGCATTTGATCCATAATGACTGAAATTACGATTTCAACCCTAATAATTTGTTTTGTGATTCTAAGGATGCATTTATTTTGTGCGAACTTTACCAATTTCAGGCAATTAATGTGCTTTAATCAACAACAAAACAAAAGAGAGACCATGACGGGTAAATATCAAAGCACCAATAAGAAGCTTGTGGTTGGTGATTCGATTGTATTTCTTAGAGCTGATAATGATGATTTGTGTGTCGTTGTTCGAAGGGCAAAAAGAGGAGTCAATGATTTGGTGGTGGATATTGTGGGCTCATAAGGGAAGATGAGAATAATAACAAGTTATCTAAGGACTCAAAAGAGAAATTTCCTGGTGAATCTGTGATAGAAGCTGCGAAGCTAGCAACGCATGGTGAACCATTTGACGTATTTTATCACCTAAGAACAAGTACTCCTGAGTTTTGTGTAAAGGTTCGAGTGTCAAGGTTGCAATGAGGAATCACTGGGTCGTTGTGTGGTCCCTAAATCCTTACTGACCTTACAGGCTTTTAGCTTCTGGTGGCGGCAAAGGAGACGGTAGCATCCATTTTTGGAACACAGCCACCAATTCGCGCCTGAATTATGAATACGGATAGTCAAGTTACAATGCTCTGCATATAACATGTCTAAAAAGTCTATATCAAGATTTAGTCTTTTTTCTCTTTGGTAAGCTACCTTTACTTTTTCTTTCTTTGACAGTAAATTTGATTTTTGGTTTCATGTTGTTAGTTCTGACACTTGCTGATTGATTAATCTGTCTTACCTCATATTGTCGCAATGACTACCTCATATTGCCGCAATGACTACCTCATATTGCCGCAATGACTGTACTTCTATACGAAAATTTAACGCACTTCGTAAAAATGGGCCTTTTCTCTCGGGCTTTTTCATTCACATGTTGACTTTATTGATGCGTTCATTGAATCTCAGGAAAAGATTTTTGCTTTATATGAAACTAATCAGTCCAGTATGTTCAATATTTTAATTTTACTAATAAGCTATCTCTCAAGTTTCTAGCCTTTTGTAGAGTATAGATCGTTTATGTATGCAGGGATGAAAGACATGATGCATAGGATTCTGGAGGGTTGCATGGATGTGCAACGATGTTACTTGCAACAGTAAGGTACCTTTACTTTTGCTTTCTTTGATAGAAAATTTGATTGTCGATTTCATGTTGTTAGTGTTGATACTTGGTGATGGTTTAATTTCTCTTACATCCTATTGCCAATGACTGTAGTTCTATAAGAAAATTTAATGAACTTCGTAAACATGAGCCTTTTTCTCGGGGGTTTTTGCAGTCGCATGTGAGTTTATTGAGGCCTTCATTGAATCTCAAGGAAAAGATTTTAAGCTCGCTTCAGGGGGAAAACTAATCAGCCGGGTATGTTTAATTTGCATTTTATTGATAAGATATCTCTCGAGTTATTAGCCTTTTGAAGAATAAACAGGGGATTTAACACTAGATTTTTAGTATACGGTATATACAACACACTCCTTTTTATACGTGTTATGATCTAAAATACTATTGCCACTTCTGTATGAAAGTTTGTTTGATTGCTAAATTATTTATTAGTATATTGGAAAAGAAGAAAAACTTGCAGCGTAGGTTTATGTGATTTTTAACCAATTTATGCTTCTGATCAGACTACCGACGCTAGAACAACATTCTTCGATGATGCTGTTATTGTGCTTATTGGCCATGGTTGCAAAAAAATCGATGAACTTGGATACACTGGATGTTTGGACAGCAGAGAAAAGGGACGTTTGGACACTAATTTTACAGCAATCTGTTCTTCTTCTTTTAACATGTTGGAATGTTGTTTTTTACCAGGTTTTATGTGTTGTGTTATATTACTTTTTTTAGTGTAATATCGATATTATAAACTTATTGTTGCGCGCTATTTTTTCCGAACTATTAGATAAATGTTAACTGCATACAGTTAATCTCTAAATCAGCCAATAAGTATACACTTAATACACATTTTCAAGTCCACATCGATATAATTAAGAAATATGATTTTAGATATAATTAAGAAATATGACTTTATATTGCTTTAGTAGACTTCACAGCATGTCAAGCATTTACATCTTACGTGGTCATAGCTCTTATAGCTTAGTTCGCGCTTAGTCAGCTTCTAAAGCTTATTATTTTTTTCTGCTTATTTAAAAAAATTCGTTTTTGCTTATTTGGTCTAAAAGTTTGAAGCTTTAAGTGTCAAAACCTCTCATTCCTTATAACAAAGATCTGTCTCAACTTATTTGAGTTCTAAAACAGCTTCAATCAACTTATTTGCGTTTTGTCTGTTTTAAAGGGGTGTTTGGCAACACATTTAACATAAACTAATTAAGCTTTTTTATGATTAAAGTCTTTACGATTGGTGCTTATTATCATTTCTGATTACTGTTAGCTACTAAACAGTAATAGTAATTTTTCAGTACATGTGAATTGTCACTATTGTATGCGGGTTAAACAAAATACCAGTTTAACGGTTCCGGTGCGGATTGATCCCTTCCACTATTCTGAATTGGTTATCATTTACCTAACTTGGGTACATCTGTTTGAAATAAGCACCAATTTACATACCTAAACACATGACTGATAAAATGGATCAAAATAACCAGCTTCATTTATAATTATACATGTCTTTATAATCAGAATCACGCAATACACGAAGTCTAATGCCAATTATGAATGTGAAAAGTAGAAGTTTATAACTAACTATTTCTCTTATGTTTGACAATTTTCCAGCAAAGGAAAATATGAATTTGATGAGTCATGGTCTTGAAATAGTTGGTCACATAATGTTAGGATGCAGTGGCGAAAAATCCACGGTGACTATTTGATGACTGATAGTTAGGTGCACACGTAGTATAGCATCTTGTTCCGCTTCTGTGCTAGGTGATTTCCTGGTGGTCAAAGACATTTAAAAGACCAGGTGTAATTATATCCTCGATGAAGCATTTTAAAAGATATTTGAGAGGTACACAAGTATATGTGTGAAATCCACGAGGCTACCAGTGCTATATTGTTTAGCGTAATAGGGAATACCATTGGACTATTGACCTTTTATTTTTCTACATTCGCTGACCATTTTTTGGTGTCCTTGACCAAGCAATTTTAAAATCATTCTAAAGACACACCAGTATATGCTACGGTGTTGTTTGTTTGAAGGTTGTATTTTTGGATGTTAATGTACTGAAAGTTAGAGCTAATGTGGTGATAAAAGCTGCTAAAGGGTGTGATGCTTTTATTCTCATTAGCTAATTAGTAATGTCCGCAATCCGACTTGTCAGGTAAAAATTTCATTTATGTTGACTTTTTAATTTTACACTTTGACCTAGGGAGATAGAGACGAATGATTGCTGTCGTGGTTTAGTTGATGCAACTAGGGCAAAAATTTCTATAAATTCTTAATTTTGATACTTCTTAATTTTACACTTTAACATGTATAGTGGCATGTGATGATCTAATGAAACACATAGTCATATGTTCAATCATGGTCGAAATTTCTATAAATTCTTGAACATAATCTCAATCTCAGTAGTAATGATTAGCATTCATATCACTTCTATATCATAATATAAAGACTCCCCCTTTCCAATACTGTATAGTTGTTCAGATGGAGTATTGTAGCTAAACTCGGCCAGAAAAGACTTCTAGATGAAGGTATTTTCTTCTACTAATTGGATTCCATACCGCGAATGCACTAGCCCCTATCCTTGGTCAAACTGGGGATTCAGATGTTAAGAGGTATTATATCTTGATCAGGAAAATCCGTCCAACTGAAGGTACAATGTTGTGTTTCAAGCTTTTGATTTCTTAGTGTTTTTTTATCTATTTGTGTCTTATTTTTAGGAAAGGTGGTTGTATCTTGCTTATGTTAAATGTTTTTTACTTTTGCAGGCATTGACCAGCACTTGATCTATCAAGCGCAAGCACCGTTGGTCACACGATCATATCTCTGTCACACTCGGAAATAGTGAAACAGAGGTTCTGAACCTCATGATTTCAAATGAGGTATTACTGTTATTTGGATATGAAAATTTTATACTCTACTCGGAAACATACTTCATCTCCAATTTTCATGTCTATCCTCATATATTTGAGATCAAGACACAGTGTATTAATGATACAAGGCTTTTGACACCCCGTATAAAAATTATAGTTCGTTTAAGTATGTCTCTTCGAATTGAAAAAGGATTTTAGTGTGCGACTCAGTCGTTCTTTGGTGAAACAAAAAGTTGTGTCGTTGTAGTAATTAAAATGCAAAACTTAAAAGTAATTGGCGGTTAATTAAAACTAAGTCTAATTAAAAGTAAAGGGTGCAATATTAAAAATTATTTAAAGTTAAATTAATTAAATGACTTAAAATTAAAGCGTGACGAAAATTAAAATTTGACAAAGTATTAAAATGAGAACTTAAATATAAAACAAAGCAAATATGTAATTCTAAACCCCATTCCATCGGAATCCAGATCAGAAATTTGTCACCACTTCCATCGGAATGTCAGATCGGAATATGGGAGTAAATCTATCGGAATGTAGAAAGTGCAACCTATCGGAATGTTCATATCGCAAAGTGTCAGATCGGAATCCTAGATCGGAATATTGCAAGGGAAATTTGGGCAGCACTTCGTCTTAGCAAACCTCAAGAGCCGTCGGAATGTGAGATCGCAATGTGCGATCGCAATCCCAGATCGGAATGAGGGTGATGATACTTTAAATCGCAATCCTGGATCGGAATGCAAAACCCTTGTCCTATACTGTCACCGTCAGAATGTGGGTGATGCAAGCCGTCGCAATGTGTAGAATCCCTTACTTTCCGATGGGTTACAATTTCGCAATAAGCACAAGAAACAAATAAGCTAATCCTAATAAGCACTAACAAAATACTAAAATGAAATGAAAGCAAAACGAGACAATAAGCTAAAAAGTTAAAACCTTTCGAAATGTAAAAGACGAACTTAATGAAATGGAATTTAAAAAATATAACTTTTGAGAAAAACTTGAAATCACTTAAGCTAAATACCAAATAAGCACATAAGATTGTCAAGCTTATGGCTTATCTCGTATGAAAACTTAAAGGGAAAAGAAAAGACAAAACTTTTAATCAAATAAGCAAAAGATTAAGCAATTGCTTGGTTAATCCGAATTTTGAAACAAACCAAAATCAAAAGAAAGGTAGAAAGAGAATGATAAAAGAACACTTGATCAAAGGTAAATGAAGATTAAAGCAACAAAATTAAAGAACACTTACTTGGAATTAAAAGGTATTTAAAAGTGCAAGACAATGTATTTAAATTGACATGAAAAGTAAATTTGCAAAAATTAAAGATGGAAGAACTAGTGTCACTCTATCCAACAAAGAAAAATGATTATGATCCTAATCTATATATAGGGGAGGATTAGGGAGTGCTTAGGAAGCTTCTTTCCCTCCTTCATTTCTTCTTAAATGCATCATTAGGTCCTTCTCTTCTTAATCTTTTGTTAATTGCACCATTAGTCCTTAAGCCTTTTAATCTTCTTAAATCTTGTACTTTAATGACTTTTGGCTCGGGATTTCTTTGGACTCGTCTTTTAATTCTTCAATAAATAAGACTTGAGTTCTTCGGCTTTTAGTAAACTTCCGTCTTTTGACTTTTTCTTCGATAAATCTTCAGAATTGGTCTTGGACTTCCGTTCTTTTTGCACTCTTGACTTCTTGACTTCGTCTTTCATCTTTTTCTTCAATAAAAGCCCGTGAATGCCCGTGTTTTTTCCACTTTTCACCTTTTCGTCCTAAATCACAACAAAAACATAAACCACGCATAATTCCGACATAAAAGACATAAAATACACGTTTTGGCTCGGTTATTAGTGTAATTAAGTGGTAAAAAGGATGTGTGTTTACACACCTATCAAATCCCTACACTTGACCATTGCAATGTCCTCATGTAATGCATTAGTTACAAAGCACGTTTACATTTTCATCATAATCAATCCACATTGGCCTTTATTAAAGAGATAGAAAACTATAAACATTCAAAGTAAAGAAATCAAAAGCATACCTTGGGTTTTGGAAATGTCATGAATAATCATCATCCTCAAGTTTTCACTTTCTCCAAACCAAGCTTAAAAATGAGATCATTGTTATTATAAGTTAGCAAACTATCACGAACTCATGTGGGCCAATTACTCACTTAGACTCCCTTATTCCTAGGTGTATCTCTTATATTTTATTATTGTCTTGAATGATCACGAGGATGCATTTTTGACTTATTTCGATAGTTATTTAGTCCGAAAATAAAGTGAACGATTTAATCAATAGTTAGCTAAAGGACAAAATCTTTTAAAACTGCTTCTCGAGACCTCATAAAGTTCATATCTTGGCATAACTCGCTTCGCGATTTGAGACCTTTGGACCGATATTTGGCAGCGACTTCATACTTCAAACCTTGAGAGACATTCATGAAATAATGGTATTCTCTTCATATAGGAATTTCTTCACTTGAAGTTTTTGAGAGATTCATACTTGGACCACGACTTCTTCATTTTTCTCCAATCTTTATTTTTGACTTTGATATACAACGATCCGCCTCCTTTTATGACTTGGATCTATTTATCCTCATACCTTGCTAGGGTCTTTTCGGATACACTTCTCCATGACTTTTGGGGAGTTTTGCTTTTCGTCGTGTGTCTCGATCCTTCATATTGATCTTTGATAAATGATTCTTCACATCACTTTTGGATCTTTAGCAACAAAATGTAGCCCTCATGTCTTGTTAGGACCTTTTCGGACTCGCCAATCTTCGTATCCCGCTTCAATAAGTTATGCCTTGGCTATGAACTCTAATCCATACCGAGCAACTTTTAAACGATCTTGGGCTAGAAGCTAAGTAACTTTTCAAATCGTACAACCTTATTTATTGCTGATAAATTTATTAGGAAGCGACGGGAGAATAGGCTTATAATTAACTCACATAAATTCACGAAAGAATACCAAACTTATAATTGGCTCTATCATCTCTCGTTCTCCACAGTTTAAAATCTCAAGGAATGAGACTCGTGGATGCTTAGCCTTATTAAATCAAAGTTTTGGGTTTTCGAGTCGCCTATAGGATCTTGCAAATTCTTAGACTCTTTCAAGTTTAGAAATCGCATTTTAAAGTTCCCTTGATAAACGACTCTCTAGGATCAATTATAGGAACTTGCGAAAATTTCTTGTTCTTAACCCGTGAGAGTTAAGACTTTCGCATTTTATAGCTCCCTATATAAAAGCCTAGCAAAACTCGACTTAAACACGTTAAGGATACTAGCTAGAGTAAACTTAGATAAGTAAACTCGGGTTGAGTCAAAAGATTCACAACGTTTGAAAATTAAAACCACTTTATTAAAATTTTATTCTAGCAAAGAAAGAAAATAACTATACAAAGGATAAAACTAATAGGCCAAAATAGATCAAAATTTTTGAAAAGTGTCGAAAAATTGATTTTCCGGTTAAAATGAGGACAAATACAAGGAAAAGACCACTTAACTTCGATAGAAGTCCCCCTACACTTAATATAAACATTGTCCGCAATGTTTAAGCATGTGGGAGTAAACTCCCCTACACTTAGGACATTGTTCACGTTGTTTAAATCTCGCTAAGGAAAGGACAACTAAAGAGATTCCTATTTTAATATTGAGAAAATATAAAATAGTGAATCGAAAAGAGTTTAGGATATAACCTGGAAAATGGAAACACGGAATCACGGGTCGTCAAGAATCATCAAGAGTGGATCACTGAGCGCTCGAATCCCTGAATAGAAGAAGAGAGGAAATAGCAAACACAACGGGTCTCCCCTACACTTATGATAAAGAAAGCTAAAAGATAGATGCATGGGTTGCCTCCCAAGAAGGGCTTGATTTTTGTTAACCGAGTCGTGAGCCTGACTCGACCTTGATCATCATAGGAAGAAGCATGAAACATATCCATCGGGATCAAAGACATAGTTTTCGTCCATCAAATAGCACAAGCTTAAGGCGAACAAGGAAAGCCAAAGAATAGTAGGCCAGGTTCCCTTAAGCAAAGATGGAGCACGGTGGAAGCAAGGGTGAAGTGGTGCAAGCAGATTTCCATAAGTTCCAAAGATATTTCCTTTTATTTCATCAGGTGGATACTGAGATGGCTTAAAAATATCGATACCGGGGTCGAACACCTTTTCCTTTAAGGGAAAATAGCACTTAGGCTCAGCAGAGTGTGAAGAAGATCCGCGAAGAAAATGCACAACCTCGTCCTCAGAAGGTGGACAAAGAGGTGTTAAATCATATGTGCTGCGGATGTTGGTGTCGACCGGTTTCTTCTCCTTTGAAAGAATTTTCTTCAAATCCAAAGTAGGATCAAGACGATAATATTCAAAATCTAAAGGAGGAGCATCACTCTCATGAGGGAAGTAAGTATTGAGAAAAGCAGAGAAATCTTCCTCAAATGAGTAATCATCCAAAGTAGGATCAAGTGATGGCGGAGGATCTTCATCATGTGAAGAATCGCTCGAAAGAGTATCAGCCTCATCAAAATCATCGTATGTGGGCAGGTCAGGATACTCAGAAGTAAGGTCATCATACTCATCCGAATCTGAGCTAGAATCATCATCATAAGCATCAAATATCGGTGGAGAATCATAAATGGGAGAAGGTTCCAAATTGGAGAGAGAATCATCCACATCATCTTGAAAAAGTGGATTATCAATGCAAGAATCGAATAGAGGATTGTTGTAGATGACAAAATCATCGAGCACATTAATCATATTCGTGGATTCTCGTCCATAGGATTTGCTTGTAAGCTTCCCCATTTTAAACACTTGTGCATCATCCCCGACTCTTAAGATTAACTCACCTTCGTCAACATCAACTAAAGCTCGTCCGGTTCTCAAGAATGGCCGACCAAGTATTAAAGTAATACGAGGGTCCATTTCATAATCAACGACCACAAAGTCGACCGGGAAAGTAAATGTGCCAACTTTAAGGAACACGTCTTCGGCTATACCAACGGGGTAAGCGAGAGTGCGATTTGCAAGTTCAAGAGTCATCTTTGTTGGAGTAAGGTCGGGCAATGATAGTGTCTTCCAAACACTCAAAGGCATAAGATTAATACTGGCCCCGAGATCAGCTAGGGCAGTAAATTCTTCAGTTTTGTTGAAAATGCAAGGCAACACAAAACGACCGGGATCTCTAAGCTTTTCCGGAAGTTCTTTAAGAATAACTTCAGAGTAGTTTTCATTTAATCGTGTGTTGGCGAGCTCAATTAACTTCTCCTTCTTGTTAAGCAATTCCTTGAATGCTTTCACAAATTTCGGCACGTGGACAAGTGCTTCAACAAGGCTAATGTTGATGTTCATTTGAGAGAGCATCTTCACATAGCTCGACACTTGACAGTCATTCTTGGTTAGCTTGTTGGTCTTGCCTAAGCGAGAAGGATAAGGGATATTGGGTTTGGGTGGTTGAGGTGCAGCAGGTAAAGGTTGAGATGTTGAAGGGTCCTTCCTAGATACATCGTCATGACGAGACGGAGACGGTGATGGTGTACTAATACTAGGTGTAGGTGGAGTAGGGATAAATGGTGGTGGAGGAGGTGTAGATGATGGGGGTGGGATAGGTGGTCCTACGATAGTAACTCCACTACGGGTAGTAATAGCACTCACATTTACTCGCGGATTGGTGACGGTGTTTGAAGGTAGAGAACTTGAAGTAGAAGGTTGAGCTGTGGGCAAGAAACTAGCCAGCATATTCTTAATATCATTCGTTTGAGTGCTGAAGAAGGATTGGATATTATCTCGAAGCTCGGATCTTATCTCATTCCCTTGCTTGGTAATATCTCCTTTAGATTGATAATTTGGCTCTGCAGATTCTTGATTTGCTCACCTTGGGTTCTCATGATGGCTTCAACATCGGGTTTAATGGGTGGGGCTTGTTGAGCGGGTGGGTGATAAGGATTAGAAGCTCTTGGTGAGATTTGGTTGCTTCTATTGTAGTTGTTGGCGGGGTTTTGGTTTTGAGGAGAAAAACCGGGTGAAAGGTAGTTGTTGGACCGGTAACTCAGCAAATTTCTATCCCCTTGAGGTCGAGCTTGGTAATTTTCCGGTGAATAATTACCATTAGCTACATATACATTTTCCGGATTTCCTTGTGTAGAAGGAAAATCGGTGTATGAGTGTGGACCGCCGCATGTTTCATAAGGATTAGCAACCGCTTTAACTTGTTGTTGTTGTTGGTTTGAAGCGAGAAGCAAGATACTTTTGTTCATTTCAGTCATCATGCGGGTGAATTCGGTCATATCAGGGTTTGGTGAAGTAGAAGAAACATTGACTCTCGGGTTGTTCCTTGAAGAAGCGGAGGAATCCCAGTTTTTATGATGAGTAGTAATGTTCTCAATTAACTCTCTACACTCCTCGGGTCTCCTTTTCATAAATGTGCCACCGGCGGCTGCATTAATCGTATCACGATCTCGAAAAGTTAAACCGTTGTAGAAAGTATCAATTAAAGTCACAGGGAGCATGTTGTGGTTTGGACAACGATCTATCAAGACATTATATCTTTCCCAAGCATCAAATAGAGATTCATCGGGTTCTTGCATGAAACCGCTGATTTGATTGCGAAGGCTCGTGACCATGGATGGTGGAAAGTAGCGCGACAAAAAGCGTTGAGTCATGTCATCCCAAGTATGAATAGAATTTTTCGGGAGACGATCAAACCATTTCTCGGCATGATGTGATAAAGTATGTGGGAAGAGTTGAAGGCGTAGAACATCCATTGTGGCACCGGGCAACTTCATGCTTCGGGTGATTGTAATGAACTTGTCGAGGTGTTTGTTGGCATCATCATCAGGCAATCCTCGAAAAGGATTTGTTTGCACTTGCTGAATCATGTGGTGCTTCAACGAAAACTCCGGAGCCGTGATTTGCATCGGCACAATCGGTCCTCCTCGTCCAAACATGGTAGGTTGACAAAGCTCCTCCATTGTCCGAAGATCGGGCTGTGGAAGAACATTGTTGTTATTGTTGAGGTGCGGTGGATTATTGTTGTTGTTAACACCTGACATACTTAAATCTTCTCGAGTCTCGGGCTCTTGATAATTAGAAGATCTAGTACGCATACACCTACAAAGGCAAAAGAAAAAGAAACCAAACACAAAGACAATATATATACACAATAAAAATAAAATCTTTTTGGATTTTTGAAATTTTTAATTTTTATGGTTTTTAATAATTTTTAATTTTTATGGTTTTTTGAATTTTTTAGGCAAGAAAAATAACGCTCACGAATGAACGGATCCCAAAAAGCAACGCGTCTCTCACAGAAAACCGTTAATCTTTACGAAAAGAGCCGGCAGCGACGCCATTTGATACAAGACTTTTGACACCCCGTATCAAAATTATAGTTCGTTTAAGTATGTCTCTTCGAATTGAAAAAGGAGTTTAGTGTTCGACTCAGTCGTTCTTTGGTGAAACAAAAAGTTGTGTCGTTGTAGTAATTAAAATGCAAAACTTAAAAGTAATTGGCGGTTAATCAAAACTAAGTCTAATTAAAAGTAAAGGGTGCAATATTAAAAATTATTTAAAGTTAAATTAATTAAATGACTTAAAATTAAAGCGTGACGAAAATTAAAATTTGACAAAGTATTAAAATGAGAACTTAAAAATAAAACAAAGCAAAAATATAATTCTAAACCCCATTCCATCGGAATCCAGATCGGAAAGCTGTCACCACGTCCATCGGAATGTCAGATCGGAATATGGGAGTAAATCTATCGGAATGTAGAAAGTGCAACATATCGGAATGTTCGGATCGCAAAGTGTCAGATCGGAATCCTAGATCGGAATATTGCTAGGGAAATTTGGGCAGCACTTCGTCTTAGCAAACCTCAAGAGCCGTCGGAATGTGCGATCGCAATCCCAGATCGGAATGAGGGTGATGATACTCTAAATCGCAATCCCGGATCGGAATGAAAAACCCTTGTCCTATACTGTCACCGTCGGAATGTGGGTGATGCAAGCCGTCGCAATGTGTAGAATCCCTTACTTTCGATGGATTACAATTTCGCAATAAGCACAAGAAACAAATAAGCTAATCCTAATAAGCACTAACAAAATACTAAAATGAAATGAAAGCAAAACGAGACAATAAGCTAAAAAGTTAAAACCTTTCGAAATGTAAAATACAAACTTAATGAAATGGAATTTAAAAAATAAAACTTTTGAGAAAAACTTGAAATCACTTAAGCTAAATACCAAATAAGCACATAAGATTGTCAAGCTTATGGCTTATCTCGTATGAAAACTTAAAGGGAAAAGAAAAGACAAAACTTTTAATCAAATAAGCAAAAGATTAAGCAATTGCTTGCTTAATCCGAATTTTAAAACAAACCAAAATCAAAAGAAAGGTAGAAAGAGAATGATAAAAGAACACTTGATCAAAGGTAAATGAAGATTAAAGCAACAAAATTAAAGAACACTTACATGGAATTAAAAGGTATTTAAAAGTGCAAGACAATGTATTTAAATTGACATGAAAAGTAAATGTGCAAAAATTAAAGATGGAAGAACTAGTGTCACTCTAGCCAACAAAGAAAAATGATTATGATCCTAATCTATATATAGGGGAGGATTAGGGAGTGCTTAGGAAGCTTCCTTCCCTCCTTCATTTCTTCTTAATTGCATCATTAGGTCCTTCTCTTCTTAATCTTTTGTTAATTGCACCATTAGTCCTTAAGCCTTTTAATCTTCTTAAATCTTGGACTTTAATGACTTTTGGCTCGGGATTTCTTTGGACTCGTCTTTTAATTCTTCAATAAATAAGACTTGAGTTCTTCGGCTTTTAGTAAACTTCCGTCTTTTGACTTTTTCTTCGATAAATCTTCAGAATTGGTCTTGGACTTCCGTTCTTTTTGCACTCTTGACTTCTTGACTTCGTCTTTCATCTTTTTCTTCAATAAAAGCCCGTGAATGCCCGTGTTTTCTCCACTTTTCACCTTTTCGTCCTAAATCACAACAAAAACACAAACCACGCATAATTCCGACATAAAAGACATAAAATACACGTTTTGGCTCGGTTATTATTGTAACTAAGTGGTAAAAGGATGGGTGTTTACACACCTATCAATTAACTACAAGGATAAGCTTGGAAACCCCTTAAACAGCTTGGCGCTTGGATATGGTTAAAGGTGCGATAAAATCCTACAAATTCTGATATTCTTTGTTTGCTTTTGAGTTTTTTTCCTCATTGTTCTTTAGTTATATGTTACTGATAGATTATTTTTAGATAAATGTATATGTGTAACAACCCAAAACCATGGTCATTATTTAGTTATATTTTTACGTATATTTTTGAAATTTTTGACGAGGTTGATTGTCATGACGATTGGTAATTTGATTTGGATGATGATGAAAATTTTATTTTTATGTTTTGACGAGTTGCGAGGATTATGAGTGATGACGATATCGACGGATGCCCAAAAAATTTTACATTTTATTTTAAACATGTCGATGTTTAATATTTTGACGTTTTTATTTTAATGTCGTATTAAGTCGTGCCAGAACTATATAATATCATATTTTGTGTGCGTTTTAAGTTTTGAGGAGCATTTTTATGAAAACCGAGACCCGTAAAAATTTTCAAAAGTGTCTAATAGTCATTTCCCGCTTTTTAACAAAGTATTTGCACTTTGGTCCAAAAGAATCATAATTGGCAAAAACTAACCTAAACTTCCACCATATAAAAGGAAATTTAAATAACAAAAACACACAAACACATTCTACTAGCAAAAATTTCTCTCTCCCTCCTCCTCTCCTCTCTTTTCCGTCAACCCACCACCACCAAACACCCTTGATTTTTCAAAATTTAGCTTGAATCCATTAAAACTAATCAAAGACCCATCTTAATCTCTTCATTCCTATCCATTGGTATGAAATTTAGCTACATGTATTGACATTTTTATAAAACCCATTTTTGGATGAAAATCATGTGTTTTGATCTTAAATTGTTGTTGTATGTAGGTGTTTATGCTTATATATATATATATATATATATATATATATATATATATATATATATATATATATATATATATATATATATATATATATATATATATATATATATATATATATGTTTTTATTATTGCATGTTGATATTTTTGAGTTTGGTTTTTATGATTTGATCATCTAGGATGATTTAGCATGTTATGATGTAAACTAGTAGTGTAAGAATGATTGTAGTGGTAAAACTGAGGTTAAAATGTGGTGAAAAGTTGATTTTGAGTGATTTTTAAACATATATTTTATAGCAGATTACTAAAAGTAATTTTCTGAAAATATGAGTTTTTGAGATGAACTAATTAGATATTGTTGTAGAGGATGTTTTTACCTTCGTTTTGGTATAAGGTAGGACTTCTAGCTCCAAACGAGCGAAAAGTTACGTTAGTTTGATTATTTCGTGTACCGGGAGACGAGTACCGACACAATATATAATTGTTGTCGATATTTGGATCGAATCTCGGGGACTATAAAATGGATTTTTAAATATTTCATGGACTGATTTTGAATGTTAAGTATGAGGATGTCGAGTTATTTTTAAAGTTAAGTGTCGGTTTCATAAACGGAGAAAAATAAATGTGTTAAAAGACTATAAGAGATGTTAACATAAAACTGTCCGGTTTTTGTAGTTCAAAGATGTGTCGGGCAGGGAACTTTAAATGTGAAATCTTTTGATGAGTTTTTAACAGGGCTTTCTATATATAGTAAGTGAAGTTTCTGATTAGTATCATAAAAATTTGTCGTGTTTAAGTGGGGTAAATGATCTTGTACATTTGGTGTGTACCGGCAGATTTTTATCGAAGGAGTCAACAAATAGAAAATATATAGATGAAATAAAAAGGTCACTTGTATTATTTTTATTTTGGATTGATTTTGATTTTATGATTTTGAGTTTGATATTACTAAGTATGGATTTTACTCGAGTTCTTATTGATGAACGCGCCTTATTTGATAGGTTGCGGTTTTTGTGTTTATCGGGCATCAACTATCGTCGAAGATCGTCATACTACTGCTATTACTACAGTTGAGTCTATAGCCTCGCTTTCTACTTGTTTTAATGATTTTCAAACCCGCGAGGGGGATACAAGCTATTTGAAGTAAAATGAACACATGTCATGAGTAATTATTGGACCCGATGTTGCCTTTGATGAAATGGATTGTATAAGTACCTAATTGCATAAGACCCTAAATTCATGAGCCGTTAACTATCTTCTGACTTGATGTTGCGAGTTGGGAATATCCGCTTATTCTAATAATAGTACTATTGGGCTGACAACCCTATCTGAGACCAGGGCTTTACGCTGAGTCACCCGCTGGGAAGGATAATTTTACGTAAATGAGAATTGGTATTCTTGCAATTAATACCCTAGTAGGGGCACTGGTAATTTTTCTAGTCATGCTGGCACTTGGCGTGGGTAACTAAGTTAAGGGGTCGGTGTCATGAGCTTAATACAATTCAATAACTATTGTTATATGTGATATACCTGATTAATAGATTGTATGGCCACAATTCTATTAAACAATTATGAATGATTTTTATGATGTGTTCAATTATGTTTTGTAAAACCTATAGACTTGCTCAACCTTTGTGTTGATGATTTTAAGCATGTATTTCAGGTACTTGAAGTTGTTGATTGCGGAGCTTGCTGGAGAAGGATTGCGGGATTGCTTTTGTAGTAGTTTGGTCTAAAACAGATTTCTTTCCCTATTGTCGTAACATATAGTAAATGGTCAAGTATTTTGGTAAAAGGTTTGTTGTTTGATTAAGATCCTAGGGGAAACCTGTACGCTACTCTGATATATTTTAAGCTGATTTTACTTGCGATTGAAGGTTTTAGACATTGATATAAGTTATTTCCATATTTATTCCTAAATATACTGTTTTCGGGTCATTTAAAGAGTTGTGAAATGAAGTTTGTGAATAACACCCAATTGTGAATTTTCCGCTGCGCAATGTAAATTGGGGGTGTTAAAGATTGGTAACCAGAGCTTTTTAGCTATAGCGAATTAGGTCGATTTTTAAAAATGTCCTAAACTATAACTTTGGTGTCGAAAGTATTTTATAAAAGCAACGCAACTTCTCTGCAAGGCTCCGGTAAGATTATTTATTTTTGTTATGCTTTGTTATTATAGATGTATCCCTTATAATTGTTGTGAATTCTTGAGTATTTATTAAGTAAATACTGCAATGAGGTATTGGTATTAATGAAAGGACGTGGAGTGCTTTCATCATAATTTCATTTTTATGAATATTGTATAATTATCATTTACATTGCATCATAATTTCATATATATTTTGCATACGTAATTCATTTGCATTTGCATGATTATGCATTGCATATATATTTTTGAATAATGACCTTATGTACTTTTTAACTTTTTGTGATTTCAGAAAATGTCTGAAATACCATATTACGTTAAGAATGGGGGATTTGTTGTAGGTCAATGGAGTTTGCAGAATCAGTATGTAGGTGATCATAAGATTTCAGGTGGATGGTTAGATTACGAGGATGATAAGAATGATAAGAAAAATGTTGTAGAATCTGATAGTGATAATTATTTGACTAAGAGTGAGGTTGGCAGAACTGAGGTTAGAGCAGAAGTGAGAAGTTATGGGACTGATTTTGAGAAATATCAGAAAGAGATAGATAGGCTTCACAGGTTAAGTGAATATGTAGATCATCTTGGGCCGTATCTTTTGCCACATTGGAAGTTTCAGGATAGTAAGGTGTATGCTAATTCTCATTATATGATAGATCCGCTGTATCAAGGAGGGATTTTGAAGTATGGATTTAGGAATCCACCGTGTTTAGATCCAAAAGGGAGGTGCTGCAAGTTAGGACCAGTTGAAGATGAAGCAGGAACGAGCCAAGTCGGAGAAAGTGATGGACCACATCCTATGGAGTGATGTAGTGATGGATTGTTGTTGTATTTCATTTTATGTATTGTTGTATTGTATTTGGATTATCTAGATGTTGTGAGGTAGTTTTGTGATGGATTATTATTGTTGTTGTTGTTTAGGATGGTAAGGGTAAGTGACATTAGCGACAAGGTTTGTTGCGATTTTCTCAGATTTATAGATGAAATCTAATATTACCCTTTAGTAATTTGATGAGTCTTTGTATCTTTTCTTTTGAGATGATTGTGGAATTTAGGTAGTATTGTGTTGTTGGCGTATGCAGTATTCATGATTATATCTTGATGAAAAGACCCTATTCTTTCTATCTCGATGTGTATACTTATTAAGTCTCTTTCGTATGTGATAACAATGGAAAGAGTTGAGTGAGATATGTTTCTGTCATTAACAGGGATTCCTGTGTGTGTGACTGGGTATCTTGAAATATATCTCCAAAGGGTGCCAACCATTAGGGTAGATTATATGATTGTGGGAATAGTTGTTAGATTGTTTGAAGCTGATAGTGTTCAGACTGAAGATGCTGTTGAAATTGAAGATGCTGCTGAAACTAAAGATGCTGCTGAGACTGAAGATGCTGCTATTCCAGTTGGAGATGTTGCTTCCATTCTGCAAGATTTTAAAAGGATGTATGTGTATTGGATTCTTAGGAATGAGAAGAGATGCGGTGAAGATTGTCGTACGAATATTGATGGTAACTAGAAAGGTGGAACTATATGGATAAGTTCGAGTAATTGATGGATGTTTAATATATCGATAGTCATTTGGGAATGTTCAACTAGACGAAAAGAGATAGTGATTTAAAGATTGATCCTGATTCGAAATTAAGTGTGGCAGAAAAGGATAAAGGAATGGTATTGTTGCGAATGACAATAAGGAATAGGAATTTATTTCCTCTAATAGAAGGTAATCTTGGAATTTAATAGTCTAAGATAAGAAGAGAGGGTATTCAAGCACTTGCTATAAATTGGGTAAACAGAAGGAAGTATGATGTGTGGATCACATGTATTTTATACCACTTAAGTAATTATCTATTTACTTAATATAAGTACAGACTAGCTGGAGGTCGAGCTGCTGAAGGAATAACAAGGAGTGTAGTATAGGAAGTGGTATTTTTGTGGTAATGAAATGTTTTCATTTCGGTGAAGGAGATTGAATAAAGGAATTATTCAGATAATGGAAGATCAATATGAAGGGAATGTTGCTGCTATTACAGCCTATATTTTGAAAAAGCTGATAAGATTTGAGATTTAGATGTACTAATTTGTATATTCTTATCTGATAATCATTGAGTTAGAATTTTATTGAAATTCTGAAAGTGTTATTGATGGTGTATTAAATTCTGAAGGTGTTATTAAGGATATATTGATATTTGAAGATGTTAGATTTTAGCAGAAATGAGGACGAGAAATCAACGAGAATTTGTGATTGGTTGAAATGAGAAATTCACTGACAGAAGAATAATATATATATATATATATATATATATATATATATATATATATATATATATATATATATATATATATATATATATATATATATATATATATACTAGTGGCAAAACCCGTCCGATGGACGGGTATAACTTCTGATTGTCGTTTTATTTTTTTTATTTTGTAAATATTTGTTTGTAATGTTATATTGACATGTATGAATTTTGAGTTTTTTTACTATTTGATAAATATTTATTTTAGTTTCGTAGTCTTTTAATGCATTATTAGTCGTGATATTTTAAGCATAACGTTTGTTTTTTTAGAAATGACTTGTTTTTTAATGCTTTAAATTTAAAATGTGGATGTAGTGGCTAAGTTTGTCTTATGAACGGCATGACTTATAATTATTGTTTACATGACAAAAGTCATTCCTAATAAAACAAACTCTATGCTTAAAAAATGAAATAAAAAGTAAAAGTTAATAAAGTATTTGTAAAAAAGAGTTATATGCGATTACTTGACAGTGTAAGGTTATTTTTAGAATCAAATAAATGTACAGAACTGCGAGAACCACCTTTATACTCTTAACAATACATATTTATTTTCATTATTTATGTTTAAATTAACATTTAATAATTGTTTTATTGGTTATAGATCCAATTATTATGAGCGATATGAAGAGTGCACATGTGTTTTCATATTTCCCAACGAAAAGATAGTTATAATACATACAAAACAAATACATGTGCATGGTCCTAGGATACATGTTCCTAGTGAACTACGACAATGAAAATTCATGTATTTCTACCTAATGAACTAACCCAATGAATATACATGTGCATTTTAAGAGTAAAAATGTGGTTCTCGCAGTTCTGTACATTTATTTGGTTCTGAAAATAACCTCACCCTTACTTGATAATGTTTTTTATTAACATATAATAAAAAATATCACTCTATAATAAAACTATTTTGTTACATCATTAAGTGAATAATAAGGTTCAGAAAAAATAACAACTTCTTCAAATGACAACTCATTTACTAAAAGGATAAATGATACAGAATACCAACGAATTTTCTGAAAGTTACCATAATGAAACATTTATAATTTTATTTTCGTTTACGTACATTTTTTTATTAAATTTTTTTATCTATTATAATATAAATAAAAAACATTATTTTATGGTAAAATTTTTACCTATTAAAAAACCTTAGATGTAAAAGAACTTGACATATATATCTATTAAAAAAGAGTAAGCAAAATTTTTTGACTTTGTGGTAACTAAAATTTGAGTAAAAATAAACTTTAGTGCTTCTCTTATTACTTACTTTTTTTAATAAAAATTGATAAAAGAGTAAGTAATAAGGGGCACTAAAAATCTATTTTTACTCAATTTTTAGTCATCAAAAAGGGTAAAAATTTGTTTACTCTTTTTTTTAATAGGCATAAAGGTAGTATTTGTTTAGCCACTTCTTTTACAAACTTTAGTATATAAAAATTTTATGATAAAATTGTGTCTATTATGAAAAAAGAACTTTAGTAGAAAATTTTCTTGAAATTTTGTAGTGTGTACAGTATATGTTAGACGACAATGATAAAAAGGCAATAATAACACCAGTAAACGAATGATCAGTTTCAAATACTTACCAAAAGTATCAGTATATATTAACTTATGAAAGTCTTTATGCTACAGAGGTTTGATGGGAGTATCGGCTCAGATTTGTTTTGTCCTCGAGTATGTAACACTAATCTCTATATTGTTAAAGACCATAAGATTATTTTTTAAGTTCATATCTAAGAAAGTATTATTAGATATTTGATGAAATTATATTATGAACATGGATGCTATATTGATCTTATTACAGCATTTTCAAAATTTGAAACCTTTTGAATTTGTGAAACAGTCAATGGTACAACATTTTCTTTTGCTTAATGTGAATTCAGAAACCTTGGTTTGTTCAGCATATTTTTTCTTATGATGTGAACTCAGAAACCTTGTTTTGTTCAGCATATTTATGAAGCCGAAGAATTCCATAAAGTCGACTATACGGTTACAATTACAACAATCAGTGATGCTAATGAAATAAGGACAATTACATAACTTGGGTCTATTCCAATGTCTTAAAATCTGAAGTACCCAACAAAACAGATATTGAGATGTTACTGTTCATTATAAAGTTGAAACCGAAATATCTCATATTCTTAGTCTTAGGATTCTCAGCAATGAAAAGAATTTATTTTCTTGATATCCACCAAATCAGTGAAAACAAAAACCAAAAGTCACATGTTACCAAGTTTTTCATGTTAGTATTTCTTTCATCTTTTGTTTTACGTAATTACGCCCAGGGAAATTGTCATAGTTTTACTGAGGATGAAAGAAATGCACTTCTAGCACTCAATGTTAGTTCTCACAATGCTTTTCTTGATGAAAAATGGCACGGAAAGAATTCCTATGGTTAGTTTGGTGTCAAATGCAATGGCACAGTGGTTCTGGTGCCTTGCCAGACTACGGGTTCTGCTTCGGCTTCTTCTACATCTCCCAAATAACTATCTCCTCAAAACCTTGAAAAAAGATAAGAATAGAATGTTCAGATAAATTAACATGCCTTCCTTTTGGAAAATTCATTCACGATTTCACGTATTTTGTGACAAAAATGTTCAAATATTATGTCTAATTAAGCAGAAAATAGGAATGGTTCTTCGAATTCTTTCTATGTGAAACATGATTTTCATGCTATCATGGTACCTGTGTCATGCTGTATATTCTGTACATTTGAGACATGAATGATTGCGGACAAAAGCTTCATCTTTGTATCATCTGATTGATTTCGAGTTTAACAACTACATGAGGAAAGAATAAAGAAAAGAAACCTCAAGGCCTAAAAGATTAGTCAGATGTTTCCAGTTTCATATAATAAGAAAAAAATCATTTTTTCACTTCATAAACTCTCTCTTTTCCTGAATCTATAAAGCTATTAGCAATATGTCTAATATCCCTTTTGTTTTTACTCTTAAAACTACCCTAATAAGTAACAAACTACTTTTGATTGTGTGGAAAAAAATTAGTTGAATTGGTCTGAAATCTCAACGTGGGTGTTGATGAAGCAAGTATAGCAACACTTCCATCCACAAAACCAACAAATATTGACTGGTTATCTCATGAATAAATCGTGATCAAGCCGATTGTCTCTGGCGGGAATGGTTTTGAAAAGAAAATGCATGACACACTTACATCAGAAACATTGACAGGATAAATAATTAGAAGAGAAAAAAAAACAACTAATTAACCCATAAACAAATTAGCTATCTATTGAATACATACCAGATTCTGGTTATAAGTTTAGGACAGTTTTTTCATGATTATTGTTAGTTAATTATCCACAAGAGTATGCAATTATAACTGACCAAAAGCAGTTTTAAATGCCACTGTAATCCTAGTTTCATGAAATTCACCAGTTGTTTTGTATACAAATCTGTCACGCTGATGATTGTTTGGAAAACCAAAAGGCTAAACATCATAGTGTTTATTAATTCCATCACAAAGTATCTAAAACATCCTACGTATTTTCCAAAACAACTAGTGAATTATATCAAACTTGGATTCGAGTTGGCTGATAAAACATACCTGCTTTGACCAAAGGCCTCTTGGTCTAGCTAGCGGTATGTGAGTGGCCCTCTAACCTCAAGGTTGTGGGTTCAAGCCTCGGTGGAGACATGTGAGATAGAAATTGTGAGATAGTTGTGTGAGTTGTAAAAATTTGCCTTTCTAAAAAAAAAAAAAAAAAACCATACCTGCTTTGGGGATTCGAGTGTCGGTCCTTCGTAAAGAGGTATCTGAGTTTCACGGATAGCTAGCATGTGCGTCTAATCTTTGTGAAATGCACACGGGTCTCGGAAAGGGGAGCAGCCTTGCTGGAATTTGCAACTGTGTACTTGTTTTCCTTCCCCATCCACTTGTATTCCAAACACACAAACGCAAATAGATTAAATGTATCAACTAACCATGACATCGCTTCATTAAGCATAGCTAAATGTAGTTTATTAAATCATACATAGAACAAAAAACCATATGTTGAGAATTATTAAAAGATCATACAACAAAGATCATCTAACTTCTCTTACCTAAGAATCAGTTACGAAAGACACCAGCACTTTAAGCACATCCGAGAAAGCAAGACATGTTATCCATTCGTTATGGCCTTTAAGCTTCATTCTCAACTGATCACATAAATAATAAAAATCAATTTCACTTATTAACAAACTTGACTTAGACACTTATTTTAAAATAAGAGTGAAAGAACTACCTCGTCAGCTTGGACAATGTATATTTGGACACTGTATATTTTGAAATAAGAGTGAAAGAACTACCTCCATGCTTATGGCAATAATTTTATTGTCATGTGGATGGAATGCTAAAAATGTTGCTGCTAGAGGTGGGGGCATGAATCTAGTTATACTGCATAGGTAGCTATAAGTATATACACCAAACAGGGTATAAGGAAAAAAAGGGCCATTATAAGAGAATGTCAAAAGGTGGAGGAAGAGGTTTTGACCATTTATTCAACAATGGGTCGACACAAGTTATAAAGAATACTGAAATGTAGTAGATTCGGAAACATTAAAACTTATTATACCTGCTACGTGCTCCAAGTAGAGCACAAAAGGTTTCTCCCATAAGATCCGTAAGAAGTGGTGGATCTGTCTTCAATGGTACATCTCAGAATTTTTTTGATGCCTTAAGACGCTCAACCATATGTTTGACCTCCTTTACAAATTTCTTATTGGCTGACACGGCTTCAGATACATGATTCAGGAGCATTCTCATTAAATTGTATGGGTAATTGTTCTGTTGGAAATACAATATCTTAGCTATAGCTGAGATATAGGTTTTTTATGCACCATTTTTCTTCTAGAAACAAATCTGTAATGCAAAACCAAACGAAAAAATAAATCAATAGCAATAAACCAATAATAAAAATTAATGAAATATCAAAGCGTGTTCATAAACTACCTCGACGGCACTACATATAGCAAGCCCTTTTTCTCCAAAATAGGCCATTCTAGGTGAAAGAAATATTATTTGTATAATGAAAAACATAGACAAACAAACTACGTAATGTACACCTTTCTAGCCATTTTATTCATGCATACATGGTAGGATATACAGGTAGTCTTTTCTCTATTTATGGATTGTGGTGAGCGATATTATAATTGCATTACACAAATCTATAGAATATGATTCATCAAGTGGCTTGTACAGGGGAGATTATAGATACATATAACTTTCATGTGCTTAATACCGTAGAATATTATAGAGACTGCATATTGATGAATATCCATAGTTAGTTATTTGACATATAGTAGAAAGAACAATAACATAACCGATTTAAAAAAATTCAAAACGCATCAATTTATTATATTATATTAATAGATAGAATGGTTTTATTAGTGATATCAATGACACTATTAGTAAAACAATAGAAGGCATGTCCACGAGTGTAACCCATTAACCTTCATTAGTTGGCCATTATGAAAGCCTGAATCAAGCTTACAGCTTTTGTTCAGGTGTCCCTGGAATCACAACCACATGATCATCATGGGATGGTTTGGTATCAGGTATCTCTAAAAAGACGCTCCTAATATCCTAATATTTGTTAATAAAACAAAACTAAAATGAGAACTTTGGATAAGAATATACTTAGCCTTACGTCTTATAAAACAAAAGCATACGACATTAAGAAATGTATGATAACCATATAAAATTGCCAAAGCCTAGCATGTGTTTTTTCCATGTCAGCTTTCAACAATCCTACTTCACGGGATGATGCCAGGTTTTGAGAGACAGCAGCGAAACACACTCTTTTTACTTAAATCTTACCATTTTGTTTGGTTCTAAGCTACAATATACAAAAGAACATTTTTAAAATGTGTCACTGTATTGTTATTAAAGTAGAAAGCATACCAATACTGGAAAGTACAAATCCCGATAATATGTCCTCGTCTTTAATCCCCGAGACTCGGACAATATAAATGGCAAGAACTTTAACTTGAACCTGCAGATATATATGCAAAGGCTCAGACATTAACATTCAAAGTAGAGAGAAAATTACATAAATAGGTTAAAGACCAAGTTTCAACAACGTAATTCCATAAGATTCTTGATATATCATGCCGAACTCTGCTCATGTGTCGCTAGAGAAGACTATATAGCCACACAAATACCCAGACAAAACCAACAGAAATCCACATTTGCAAGAATTACATCGTTCCCAATAAAGTAACCACATGCGGTTGGCATGAAAACAAAATTCCAAACAGAAAGTGAGCCAATGAGGACATTAAACTTATTAACAGCGGTATGATAGTAAACTTCTGCTTTGTAACTGTAAATGTCATTTAATTGCTTAATATAGAGCCAAAAGTAACTTCTCATGTGGAAGCTTAGGGCATAAAGGTGTTTCATGATTCTGTCAATACAATCGTTATTGCCCTCGGTATCTGGCTTCAAAAGAAGTAATACGCATCTTAGAGCCATGAAGAACAAATCCTGTATTTCAATCCGGTACCCATAATAATCCCTGATTTCAAAAGAAAACACTAAAACTTTTACTTCATATCAAGATAAACACACAGACGAATAATCAAATTTTGTTGTATGTATTAAAAGGGTTATGAAACGCACACATTCAGAAGTTTTGATTGGTACACAAATCAAGCTTCAGTAAATGGTGCACTTTACAGGTCCATACCTAAGAGTCATCTACTTATTCATAACAGTTAAAGTTTAATTTAATTCCACCACATTCTAAATTCATTCTAGTTGCCTAATGCGCCTGGGTTCCGACTTGACATTGTAAGCCGACTAATCACGGGGCGACTATCCTTTTGTGTCTGTCGAAGATGGTTTATTATAATGAACCTAATATGGTTATAATTTATTTATCTAGGAGATCACCTCACGATCCTGATCAAGGAAGAGGACACTTCATGTCATCACCTGGTAAAGGATCAAGGTCTCCAGCAAGGTCTAGGTCTAGATCTGCTGATATATCACCACCCCAGAATTAAAACTAACCAGAGCTGAAGAAGGGCGAGAGGCTGATAGCGTTGCAAACACAACAACAGATGTTTAGAACAAATAATTCAGGTAAGAGAGTAAGAGAAGATAGTCAGTTGCAATTACCTCCATCATAACATCATGTGTGTGTTCCATAATCCACACCTATGATGTCCGGGTCTTGGCTACCCGTGCTATCATTCTCAGAATTCATGTCTAAAGGCTTTAATAAATAACAAATCAATAGAAACTTCAACATTTGTATCGAAAATAAGGATTAGATGAATCAATTAAAAAAGATGTATATTTAACTAAATCAATGAAAAACAAAACCTGGTTGAAGATTATTGATTCAATATTCTCATCAAAACCAAATATAAATCTTCGCTTTACCATCACCATGAGCCGCAAAAAACACATCGTCAACATCATCGCACTTCCCATTATCAAGTGCAATAGTACATAACATCGCCCTAAAAGCATCAGAAACAATTACATGCATATCAAAGAAGATGATCGAGTTATACATGTAAGGATCGTAAATGGTATAAGGGTTTAGAAAGGGTTTATTGATGTGTAATTTATTTATTTAGGATATTGAAAGGGTATCGAAGTTGTCGAGAAAAACGATATACATATGGGATACTGAGATACGTTTGACGATGAGGGTTTATGATATCAAAGGGCTGTAATCCATTAACAATTGAACTGTGTTTTTATATTTTGTTTTTTAATTATCTAGCATAAGTTCTGCTTGGTCCATTGGTTGAGATACTTGTTTTCAAGTAAGCAGACATAGGTTCGATTCTTGCATTTGACAAATTTTTTAAAAAAATCCGAATTTTTGAAAAATAAAAATTAAATATTAAAAAGTGATGACGTGGATTAAAGGATGATTATGTGGCATTTCCCTCCTGTTATATATAATTTAAAGATTTATATATATATATATATATTAAGGAAATATTCTCTGAGTTTATGGAATTAAGAAGTATAGCGCAATCAGTTGAAGTAGAGTTGTGAGAAAGTTAACCAGGATAAGGATGAGTATCATAGGATATGATAAATAAAGGTGGAAAGAATTAAATTGGAATGTTGTTGAGCCTTGAGTACTGATTTCAGGGAGTAATCAGTGGAATTTCTATTTGACAATTTTATTGGTCAATGATGAGAAGGTATGTAGTAGGAAACTACAATAAGTCGAATTTTATGTGCGCTTTATTAGTAGTAGTCGGAAAAGAATGAGAAGATGAGTTAGTACTTAAGGACACCATGTGATTGTTCTGTGGAATCGTAGAGTTCACTGTCGTCATGGGAAAAAGGAAGCTTTGTGTTAGCTTGGTGATAGGAGTTATGTAATCTGATTTTATATTTGATTATATGGCATTATCAGGAAGTTGAGGATGGTAATATATTTGATTGTAAGGATTGGCAGATGAGACAATAAGGATAATCTGATTTGACTAGAAGGGTAAGTCATCAGAGAAGTAATAACGGAAGAAAGTAAAGAAGCTGGATATTTTGTGAATAAAATGATTGATGTGGGGCTGAACAAACTGAGCACCAGAAATCGGTGTCTATTATTGATTGTGAATGTTTAGTGTGATGAATAGATGATTGAAGGAAAGAAAAGTATTCTCTAACAATTGGAAAATTATTATTAAAAAGGAATGGTGTGTAAAATTCTTTGGATAAGAATTTTAGTTGGAGTATTATAGATGTTTTAGAATGTGCAATCTATGGCTGAAGTGATCGTGAAAATCTGACTAGATTAAAACGATTGAGGCTTTTTCGTTACCGACGAAACCGACTAAAGCTTGTCAATTCCTTTGTGTAAGCTGGGTATTATCGGAGGTTTATCAGGAGGTTTTCACTCATTGTTGAACCAAGGATAAAGCTGACAAAGAAGAACTAAATGTGTGAAATTCATTCATATATTTAAGTTGTGGTTGTGAGATCTGATTTTGTAATTAAGGAAGTTGTTTAAGAGTGCTGAGGATAGATTGAAGTTCTGTGCCTGTATAATTAGTATTGGAGGAATCTGAAGGATTATAGAGTTGCGATGATGATATTTAGATAATATCAAGTGAAGAGGAAAGCAATAGTAGTGTGTTGACTTGAATAAAGAAGTATAATGGGGTTTATATGATCATGAGATTGGACATTGTGGTATTTGTTTTAGGATTGAAAAGTATTACTTGTATGGAATCAAGTATGAAGAAAATAAGAATAAGAAGGACTTGTGTATAAATGCCATTCGGGGATTTTAAAGGAATGGGAATTAAGGATTACTTAATGATGACGGGGAAATAATAATCGGTAAATTTTAGATGGGATATGTTATAGTTCTGTATTACGAAGTGTGTTTCAGATTATAAAGGATGAGTGTGGACACTTTCACTATCAACTAGTGAGCATTTAGTAAGGATGAGAAGAAAAAGGACTAATAATTGACTCTTAAGTTTTGAGATAATTGGAATATTGGTAGCAACAAGCAGAATGGATAGAATGGAAAGAAAGTTAGAATCAAGGTAATAAACTAATGGAAAAAGGAATATCAAAGATAGAAGATCAACAGATTGTTGGAAAATTTGAAATAGAATGGTAATAGAAATGAGAGAGTTGAGATGTATGTTTTTGTGGGATAAAAACGGTTATTGTGATTATCTAATAATTTTTCTTCTATTAGATCAGAGAGTGTGTCAAGAATTCAAGGACCAGTGGTAAATGAATTGTTCTGATTAAAAAGAGAATTTAATTATTCTTAGAGTGCTGAGAGTGTCGCATGTAGTATTGAAGGGATTTTACAAATTGAAGTATTAATACAGTATGGTTGGAATAAAATATATTACGATATCAGGAAGTGATCTGACCATTATACATTTCAGATTTGAATATATGAGACTAACGGAGTTATTTAAACAGTATATGATACGAGGAAGATGTAATAATGTACTATGGAAGGTACAGTAATTCAGTGTAGTGATTGCTAGATTGAATGAAAGTGGAAGATGAGAATAGGAAGTATATAAGTGGCTGGTCAGAATTATTGATAATCTCATTGTGTTTAGTTTAAGCACTACACTTGGGGCATAGAGATTGTTAGATTGAATGAAAGTGGAAAATGAGTATGGGAAGTACTTAAGTGACTGGTTAGAATTATTGATAATCTCATTGTATTTAGTTTGAGTGTAATCCCAGGACATAGAGGCAGAGTAATTTTTGAATATTGGAAATCGTTGTGATAAAGTATGAGTATTGGTTAAGGTTTGAACATATTATATGTGAACCAGAGATTGAGATTGACTTTTGGATATTAGAAATTTCTACAGAAAGTGTGAAGAATTGAGTTAAGAAGGAATATTACGTATTTTCGGAAAGCAATGGACATAGTGAAAGGATGAACTGAACGATGGTAATTGAAATTTGGTATCAATCACATCAACATATAATAGAAACTTGGGATGATGATATCTTAATATTTTACTGTAAGGACTAATGGAAACTAGTGAAGATGGAATCTTTATGCGATGATAATCGTCATATCAGTAGTTAAGAGGTGTAATTTGAGAACACACATAGTTGTGGGGTATGCTGACAGAGTATTGGGGCAAGAATGAAACTGAGAAAGTGATGTAGAAGGAGTATGAATGATGAAGGAATATTAGCATAATAGAAGGTGAAATTGAAAGTTGAAGTGTAGTAATAGTTGTGGATATGGTGATATCATAAGAATTGAGTTGGACTGGTGTGAAAGACGTGAGTATCTCTTGAGGATAAGAGGTCACGTTGACTCTAGAAGTGAGGAAGTGCGAGTATGAGGCGGGTTGAGCGTCGGGACGTCGCTCTCTTTTAGGAGGGTAGGATGTAACAACCCAAAACCGTGGTCATTATTTAATTATATTTTTACGTATATTTTTGAAATTTTTGACGAGGTTGATTGTCATGACAATTGGTAATTTGATTTGGATGATGATGAAAATTTTATTTTTATGTTTTGACGAGTTGCGAGGATTATTAGTGATGACGATATCGACGGATGCCCGAGAAATTTTACATTTTATTTTAAACATGTCGATGTTTAATATTTTGACGTTTTTATTTTAATGTCGTATTAAGTCGTGCCGGGACTATATAATATCATATTTTTTGTGCGTTTTAAGTTTTGAGGAGCATTTTTATGAAACCCGAGACCCATAAAAATTTTCAAGAGTGACTAATAGTCATTTCCAGTTTTTTAACAAAGTATTTGCACTTTGGTCCAAAAGAATCACAATTGGCAAAAACTACCCTAAACTTCCACCATATAAAAGGAAATTTAAATAACAAAAACACACAAACACATTCCACTAGCAAAAATTCTCTCTCTCTCTCTCCTCCTCTCCTCTCTTTTCCGTCAACCCACCACCACCAAACACCCTTGATTTTTCATAATTTAGCTTGAATCCATTAAAACTAATCAAAGACCCATCTTAATCTCTTCATTCTCTATCCATTGGTATGAAATTTAGCTACATGCATTGACATTTATATAAAACCCATTTTTGGATGAAAATCATGTGTTTTGATCTTAAATTGTTGTTGTATGTAGGTGTTTATGCTTATATATATATATATATATATATATATATATATATATATATATATATATATATATATATATATATATATATATATATATATATATATATATATATATATATATATGTTTTTATTATTGCATGTTGATATTTTTGAGTTTGGTTTTTATGATTTGATCATCTAGGATGATTTAGCATGTTATGATGTAAACTAGTAGTTTAATAATGATTGTAGTGGTAAAAATGGGGTTAAAATGTGGTGAAAAATTGATTTTGAGTGATTTTTAAACATATATTTAATAACAGATTATTAAAAGTAATTTTCTGAAAATATGAGTTTGAGTTTAAGATGAACTAATTAGATATTGTTGTAGAGGATGTTTTTACCTTCGTTTTGGTATAAGGTAGGACTTCTAGCTCCAAACGAGCGAAAAGTTACGTTAGTTTGATTATTTCGTGTACCGGGAGAAGAGTACCGACACAATATATAATTGTTGTCGATATTTGGATCGAATCTCGGAGACTATAAAATGGATTTTTAAATATGTAATGGACTGGTTTTGAATGTTAAGTATGAGGATGTCGAGTTATTTTCAAAGTTAAGTGTCGGTTTCATAAACAGAGAAAAATAAATGTGTTAAAAGACTATAAGAGATGTTAACGTAAAACTGTCCGGTTTTTGTAGTTCAAAGATGTGTCGGGCAGGGAACTTTAAATGTGAAATCTTTGGATGAGTTTTTAACAGGGCTTTCTATATATAGTTAGTGAAGTTTCTGATTAGTATCATAAAAATTTGACGTGTTTAAGTGGGGTAAATGAGCTTGTACATTTGGTGTGTACCGGCAGATTTTTATCGAAGGAGTCAACAAATAGAAAATATATAGAATGAAATAAAAAGGTCACTTGTATTATTTTTATTTTGGATTGGTTTTGATTTTATGATTTTGAGTTTTATATTACTAAGTATGGATTTTACTCGAGTTATTATTGATGAACGCGCCTTATTTGATAGGTTGCGGTTTTTGTGTTTATCGGGCATCAACTATCGTCGAAGATCGTCATACTACTGCTATTACTACAGGTGAGTCTATAGCCTCGCTTTCTACTTTTTTTAATGATTTTAAAACCCGCGAGGGGGATACATGCTATTTGAAGTAAAATGAACACATGTCATGAGTAATTGTTGGACCCGAAGTTGCCTTTGATGAAATGAATTGTATAAGTACCTAATTGCATAAGAACCTAAATTCATGAGCTGTTAACTATCTTCTAACTTGATGTTGCGAGTTGGGAATAGCCGCTTATTCTAATAATAGTACTATTGGGCTGACAACCCTATCTGAGACCAGGGCTTTACGCTGAGTAACCCGCTGGGAAGGATAATTTTACGTGAATGAGAATTCGTATTCTTGCAATTAATACCCTAGTAGGGGCACTGGTAATTTTTCTAGTCATGCTGGCATTTGGCGTGGGTGAATAAGTTAAGGGGTCGGTGTCATGAGCTTAATACAATTCAATAACTATTGTTATATGTGATATGCCTGATTAATAGATTGGATGGCCACAATTCTATTAAACAATTGTGAATGATTTTTACGATGTGTTCAATTATGTTTTGTAAAACCTATAGACTTGCTCAACCTTTGTGTTGATGATTTTAAGCATGTATTTCAGGTACTTGAAGTTGTTGATTGCGGAGCTTGCTGGATAAGGATTGCGGGATTGCTTTTGTAGTAGTTTGGTCTAAAACAGATCTCTTTCCCTATTGTCGTAACATATAGTAAATGGTCAAGTATTTTGGTAAAAGGTTTGTTGTTTGATTAAGATCCTAGGGGAAACCTGTACGCCACTCTGATATATTTTAAACTGATTTTACTTGGGATTGAAGGTTTTAGACATTGATTTAAATTATTTCCATATTTATTCCTAAATATACTGTTTTCGGGTCATTTAAAGAGTTGTGAAATGAAGTTTGTGAATAACACCCAATTGTATATTTTCCGCTGCGCAATGTAAATTGGTGGTGTTAAAATATGTTATTGATACATTAACGGATTAAGGTACAACTTTTTCAAGACTCCTTTTTAACGGTTAATGTAGAGATGCAGGAGACAACCAATCCAGATGCAAAGAAACCGACACTTAATTGTGCTAAAAAAAAGGGTCACAACAAAGCGAGCAATTAGTAAGTTCTTTTGATGATAATTCTAAATAAAGTGACTTTGATTGTATTGTAAATTTTTAGTTGATTTCATATAAACCTGAACATGTGATAGTTGAAGTTCCTTAAGAATCCTTTGACATCACAACTGACACTGAAGAACTTGAAAGAAGCTGCTGATGCATGCCCTATTAGGAGGTTATCTAAATAAGCCGATGTGGTGTTAATATCTAAAAGTGAGTTTATCTTCTTTTCCAAAATTAAATTAGCGAATAAGCGGGTTAAGTCAGTTAATCTAAACTCCCCATGTATGTAACTTAATTTTTTTTTTAGATTATTTGAGACTTGCAGCTTGCAAAAAAGAAAATGGATGTGTCAAAATTCGTATAGATAGCATTAGTTGATGTTAATAGTGGCTCGACTATATTTGAAGTATTTTGATATTACGTTTCTTCTGTGTTGTTTAATCGTTTATGTGTGTGCCTAAAATTTTGGTCGTTGATAGTCATAGGTAGCATATCATTAATTGTATTGATGGTGCTCGACAACTCTCCATGACATTTGACTTGATAACTAAAGAAATTGTTCGGGTACATTCTCAATACTGGTATCTATTTTTACCATAATCAATGCATTCATCCTTTTCCTCCAGAAAGCTGTTAAGGGGAACTTGGCGTCTGTATGCTTATCGTTTGTTAATCTTTCGTTGTTGTAATAAAGCAGGGTAATGGATTCGTTCTATGTTGGTATAACGTAACCGAAGTGACAGATAAGGAACCCACAAGGCCGTTGTCATGCATTTCCTTGCTGCGAGGTATCAGCTGCTTATATCCTCATCTCATATCCGTATCTCATATCCGCATCTCATATCCGCATCACAATTCTAACTTTATATTCATGCACTCCTCATGCACTTCTGGAGCATTGCAAGAAACTAATGATAGATCCATACTTATCAATTTAGAACGCCCATGCCACCATCGGCAACATTTGAGCATAGTGTATGTATGCATTTGACATAGATTATTGTTTAGAAATAATTCTGTTATTGGCATATAATGGAACTATTACACATCTTAATTATAGTTTGGGAGGGCGTTGCCGATTCCAAACAGCTTTTTAATATGGGATATTGAAAAGTCGTTAATTTAAGCTACCATAATGAAATTACTACAAGTTTAAACTGATATATCAGCAGTAGGCTTAAGCTACCATGGTGAATCAAATCATAATTGTAAATGAAATGTTTCTAGGCAATGGTTTACATATTTGTGTTGTGATAGTGGTTTTTACATGTGAAATTAAGAGCATGTTATTTGGAATTGATAATACTACCAGTTAGGGAGTTGGTCTGCCCCATTTCTTCTACTTATGTATACCTTTCTTGAACCTTTGCAGAAGTATTATAGCCGTCCCTTCGATAGCAAGGCTTCACAAGTAGCTATTGCTGAAAACTTCCTAATACTTAGTTTTGGGGAAAGAATAACAGGTACACTGGCTTCCTATCATGTAGAGAGTCTACATATTTTTTGGGTGAAAATGAAGAGGAGATGCAAGGATGTGTTTTGTTATTTGGTAACCAAGTGGCGCAAATATGGCTAATATCTTTTTAACGTCAAGAATACTTTTCACCAAATATTTATGCTACATTCCCAATACCAATTTCACATTAGTCGTTGCACATTGTCTTTAGGGGTAGGAGCATATTTTGGAGGTTAGTGTGCCAAACATGGTATGCTTTGAATAGTTGGGAATAACAACATTTAGTTATTAACTAACCATTTCAGCATCAGGACGCTCCTTCTGCCACCTAGACCATTGTTCCTTATCTGGATTCCTTTAATTCCACCATAATTCTGTTAAAAATTATCAATATCTTCTCTTCTATATACTGCAAACATTTTTTTTCATTAGAAAAGCACACCTGCAAACATATTACAGATCCTAATGTTTAACTTTGGCACATATCAGGTTAAGCCTTTAAAACTATGGATAATGCTAGCACGGAAAATGATATTAAATCATCCTACGTTTACGTCTTTCAGGATGGGCCCATCTTTGAAACTTGAGTGATATTCTGAGTATGTTGGAAAGTATAAAATGATTATCAAAATTATTTAACTATATTTTTATACGTAAAATATAAGTAGTGTGTAATATGTTTATGCTCATGCAGCTAGACACATTAGATTCAACTGGAACTAGCGTTGTTAATTAGTTGTCACTGATGTCTCTTATATTGGTGATGTTGCTCTTGGTTTTTCATGATCTTGCTCATACCCAGGTACAACACAACATTCATGGTGTACACTATAATTATCTTATTGTTCAAATAAATAGTATACTAATATCAAACAATATAAATGGTTTCCAAGATAGCAGAACTTATTGCTTTCAAGATTGTGGTGGGAAAGTTCGAAAATTCTGAGGTTAGATAGACACAACTCACAAGTAGTTCTAATTGTTGGTTAGGATGCATTTCTTATATTTTTTAGCTCTGTTTGAATATTGTTGTTGTGTACTTGAGATAATACTCATTATACTTACTTACTAAAGTTTCGATATGTAAATGTAGCTTCTTCTCATTGGGATATAACAAGTTTTGTAACAATGACATGATATGATATATTGATATGAATGAGTATTTTTAGTACAAGTGCGCTATGAGTTGTTGGTTTACATGGTTTCTAAATATCCTAACTATACTTCCATTTGCAGCAATTCATTTTCTCTGTTTACTTTAAGTTGATTAGTCATGAGATGTGTAGGTTACAGTTGATTGTTTCATAAGTATTGGAAGTAAGTTTTCTTGCTGGAGTTTGAAGGGAACATTTACACATGCAACTCTTTTGTGACGAGCTCACCGTGTTAAAAAATTTCATTTTGAAATTCATTATTGTAGTCATGGTTCTTAAAGGCTCGCCATTAAAGCCTTTTTCAAAACTTCATGGACATGTAGGAGAGAAATCCTCGCTAAGGCGAGAGGCTTGACTTCCACGCCATACTATAGACCAAGACTTGAGGTTAAGGCTTGGCGCGTGAGACAATGAATTAAAAACGTGATACAACGCTATAAAATAAGATGTTCAGAGGCTTGCTTAAATTCATTTTCGATAAAAATCGTATTTTTTATATACAAATGAAAAAGATTACATTCAAATATAGTCTATTTAACTTTATCGATTATATATGACATTTTTATGAACTAATTATATATATAATATGACAAAAATCTATAAATATTTATACATATTTATATTTTGTGGCGTTTTAATTCACGTTTTAAAAAAGTTATGACTCACCAAATTTTGCAAAAATGAGAGGCTTGACTATGTCGCCGTGTCACGCGTCACGCTATTCATTACCTTGACTGTAGTATAATTTTTAAATAAAGGGTGCTCATTCTGTCAATGCAAAAATTAAGGTTGACGTAAGCGTTGCGTTTATTATTTTGGTTTATTAAGGCTTGAAAAGGTTCTTTTATTTTACTTTGTAGAATTTGTTAACAAGGATGACATTTAAGTGAGAGACTATCAGCACCTGATCGAATATATTAACAATAAAGTTATATCCAAAATTCAATTTTTAAAATTAATTAATAATATCTGAACTTAATTTTTTATTTTTGTGATTTTAATTAATTAAATGAATTGTATATTAAAGCATGTTATAAATCTATCGAAGACAGTGTAAGCAAAAGATATTTTACGTGTTTTAAAAATTTATGTCAGTTTTCGTAAAAATGTTATTCTCAATTTTAGTCCAATCATTGGTAATGAATTGATTGATTTATGAAAGTTTATGTGCTTCATTTTCTACTATCTGAGTAATAATGTGTATGCTCACGAACCCGTTAAACATAAAAATGTAACTTAAACTAAATCATTGATAGTTTCTATTGTAATTTGTTTTGCTATGATTGTGTACAATTCTCAGTAAAATTAATATGAATTATGTACGGTTAGTTCAAAAAACATAAACTATACTTAAAAATATATTAAACGCAAATAATTTGACAAACATTGCTACTATGCTTAAAACTATCTGTGTAGAATATATAACTTTTTAACAACAATATTTATCTTAAAAAATTATTTAAATGATGATTAAAAGTCATACCCTTTCATCGGACGGGTTTTGCAACTAGTATATATATATATATATATATATATATATATATTATATATATATATATATATATATTATATATATATATATATAATATATATATATATCTATATAATAATATATATATATATATATATATAATATATATATATATATATATATATATATATATATATATATATATATAAATATATATATATATATATATATATATATATATAATATATATATACTATATATATATATATATATATATATATATATACTTATAGTATATATATATACTATATATATATATATATATATATATATATATATATAGTATATATATATATATATATATATATATACTATATATATATATATTATATATATATATATATATATATATATATAGATATATATAATATATATATATTAATATATATATAGTATATACTATATATATATATA